>CM040188.1:36759624-37244624 GCA_022606455.1 Callitettix versicolor | reverse complement strand
GAATAGGTACCCGAAGAAGAAGAAGAAGAAGAAGAAGAATTTTCGATTTAAAGAACATTTTTTGAATAAATAGCTCCATAAGTTTTCTTCAGGACTGGTACAATTAATGGAGCCTAATTTTAAATAATTATTAGAAGTGAAAAACGTTGTACAATATTTTGCACTAATTATTTTTAAATAACATTTACAAAGAGCAACACGAGATCACTTTTTAGTGAATTTCCATTGGAGTTAATGGAGCGGCCATCATGGTGAAACCCAGACCGGGAACTTGAAATGAGCGTATATACACATATGTGTGTTAGTACGCTCGCGTTTGCAATTTTAGTCCGATTTGATTCAAACTTGGCACAAAAATAAACTATAGCAATATAGCTTTGACAGGTTTGTTAACCAGTAAAATGCATTAGAAAGTTTCAAAATGGCGGAAATTCAAGTTTCTAAAAACGCGTAACTTTTTTTAATGTTTTAAAAATTTGATTTCACTGTCGTAATCAAAATTAAAAAACATTTTGGATGTTCTAAATCTGTTGAAATTAAGACATTTTTAACGGCGGTCAGTGTTCGTTTTAGTATTTTCAATGTAATCTGAAAGTTTAAAACATTGATACACACAGATTTTAATACTCGTTATGATGGTGAAATAATAATTTCAAAAAAAGGTATGATAAAGGGTCACGTTAGCGAGCCATCTTCGTGCAGCGATTATGTTTATAAAGGCACTTTTAAAATGTAACAAAAACTTAAAAGTAAATGTACCAAAGTACATCAGATCACGTTTTAGTTCATTATTATTGGAAATGAGCTATTAGAGCAGTCATCGTGGTAAGACCCAGACCGGGACGTTGAAATGAGCGCATGTGCGTAGCCTATTTCAACACTCTCACGTTTCCAGTTTCAATCTGACTTGATTCAAAATTAGCACAAACATTGATTTTTACAATAGCTTAAAGAAGTCCATTAATCAGTTTCAACAGTTCAACAGTTTCGAAATGGCGCTCTTTAAAAATTCATAAATTTTTTTCTTATTTTTTTTAATCCGTTTTCACCACCTTAATCGTCGTCAAAAATTGCACAAATTATAATTATGACTTTTCAATGTCCGTGAGAAATTTAATTTGACAGCGGTCAGCTTTCACTTTTGTATTTTCATCATAATTTTAAAGTATTAAATGGTAACTAATACAGATTTTAAAGCTGATTATGATGGGGACATTAGAGTTTCAAAAAAAAGGTTAAGATAAAAAATTACTTTTCGAAATTCGCTTCCATCACATCAGTGAGGCAGTTGCACGCCGCTATTATATTAGAAGTCTTGAACTGAATCTTGCTTTTTCTTTTGTTCATATTTTTAATTATGGTAAATCCAAAATCGGCTTTGCTACCTGTGTGTGTATGTGTGTGCGTGCGCGCGCGCTCTCTCGCTCGCTCGCTCACGTGTCAGCGTTCTAGCGTTCGAAATTTCGGTGTGATTTATTTCAATTTTGGAACACAAAAAATCGATTTCAGCAGCCAAATAGCGTGAACAAGTATTTTATCCTGCAAAATCAATTTAGCTGTTTTAAAATGGCGGCCAATTAAAATCTTTAAAAAAACCATAACATTTTATCTTCATGGTTTTTTTAAGACGTTATGGTAATCGGCATTAAAATTTAATTGAAAACGTGAAAATCAATGGGACATGCGTAATTTTAAATGCTAATTTATGCAAATTTTAAACGCTAATTGTGATTGTGAAAAAAGATTTTTTTTTAATGTAAGTAAAAATATGATTGTAATATCGATATTTTTTTTAATTCGTTTTTATTTTGTCAGCGAGACAGCTGCGTGCATTGACTAAGATGTTAAGACCTGACAACATATTTTGCAATAGAAACTAGGATTGTGTTGTCATGACAAGTTTTTGAGCTTGGCCTTGTTGATAGCGTACTGGGCTTTCACCCCGAGGACCCGGGTTCGATTCCCGGCCAGGCTTGGCATTTTCATACACTATAAATCATCCCATCGTCTGCATTAGCCCAAGTGTGCACAATAGTCGGACGTTAAATAAAAAAAAACAAGTCTTTGAATCGCGATTTTAATCCGTCTGATCAAATGCATGTCTTTTAATGTAGGCCTGTTATATTACTTCAAGATGCATAAAGCCTACGTAGGGCTATATGTTAGCATCTCAAGCAAAATTAAAACTAAAGTTACAATATTATTATTGCTTTTGTTCACTCAGTAACAGCAAAGATATAACTTCTGTTATTGTTTTAAATTAAAGGTAAGTTATTAGTCATGCAGGGGAAAGTTGCTCGTCATTGATATTAGAATACAAATAGGGAAACATTATTCATTTTGTCGTATTTTTATTTTGGTCTATTTAATCTCTGAAAACAAATCCTATTATAAAGCTTATTATAATTATAGTCTGCCTGCCTATGTCAGGAAGAAAAAATCCCAACTACACTTTATGTCACTACAAACCATTATGTTGAATAATTCAAACGCAAATATTATTCATGTTCTGTTTAGACTCGCAGATTGAGTTACAGAATGTAAAATTACTCTGAGATCGGAAAGTGCATGTCTTAGCAGTGCTAATTGTATATCGCTGCGGAAATAGCGCAATTCCACAGCGGAAGCCGCGACATTTTGGCGGAACAGTCATGGCAACCGCCGCGAGTTAAACCTATTTATTTACAGGGAGACGCTCGTGGCAGGAAATAACCTATTTCAGATCAATCTGCATTCGTAAGATAACGACCATGAGCGTTACTTGAGGTTAAAAAAAATCAAATATTCAGCTGTGCTGCAGTTTATCCGGAAGTGTTAATCCTCGTCTTCGCCGGCTGCTTAAATATTTAGATATAATATTAATTTAAGTTTTAAAATTGCAGTCAAAGGGGGCGTGGTGAAAAAACATTTTTACATAAAAAAATTCTTAACTGTGTTTCAGTTTTAAATAATCGCTTCAAGTTTCTGCCTTGCAGACGTGATGGAAGCGTATTTTCAAAATATAACAGTATCACATCATTTAACGTTAATATTAATTTTTATCTTACACTTCCTTTAATCTCTGTTTTCAACATCACAAATTATAATCACATATAATCACTGCATCGCAGTTATAATCTGCATGAGTTAACAGTTTAAATTTTTAATGTACAGTAAAAATTTTAAATACCTACTTATTTACAATTTAGTGTTCAATATAATGATAAAATTAGATTTTTTAAAACATTATTAACTAAAAATTGTTTGATGTTTTAATGAGTTGGACATTTATTTCTGAATAACAAACTGTTATTACTAAGTTTCTGTGTGATATTCGATTTTCTACCACACACACACACACACACACACACACACACACACACACACACACACACACACACACACACACACACACACACACACACACACACACACACACACACACACACACACACACACACACACACACACACACACACACACACACACACACACACACACACACACACACACACACACACACACACACACACACACACACACACACACACACACACACACACACACACACACACACACACACACACACACACACACACACACAAACACAAACACAGACAGACACACATAGCCTACACGCACGCACGCACGCACGCGCACACACACACACACACACACACACACACACACACACACACACATAAACACACACAAACGCGCGCGCGCAACACACACACACACACAAACACACTCACACGCGCACACATACACACGCACACACAAGCGCGCGCACACACGCACACACACACACACGCGCGCACACACACACACACACACACACACACACACAGTGTATGTATATATATATATATATATATATATATATATATATATATATATATGTATATATATGTGTGTGTGTGTGTGTGTGTGTGTGTGTGTGTGTGTGTGTGTGTGTGTGTTATATATTCGTTTTCTTGGATTTAATCCTGAACAGTAAATTCCTTAATTAGAAATTTGGTACGTAACTTGAGCTATGTATCTTAATATGATCAAAGTTTTAGAAAAATTTAATGAAGCACGTTTTTTGGAAATAAAGCGACCCAATAAGATTACGTTTAGTTGTTGGAACTTATGGTCTATAAGGTCTACTCGACTGAAACATATTTGATTTTGAAGAAATATAACCATTAAAAAGGTTTTATAGATGTCAGGATCAGTGCCTTCATGATTCCGTGACTGTGTTTTACAATAATTTTCTGACTTAAAGAATAGTACGAGTATTTTCATCCATTTAACTCCTTATATTAAGATTGTATATGGAGAGTATTTTTCAGTTCGAAACTAATGGCGCTAAATGGGTAAAATAGTTTTTCGCAATGGTTTAATATCCTCTTAAAATATTTTGCTGAATGAAAAGAAATTTACGTGAATTTGAAAGCGATAACCTGATCGCGTCGGTGTTTGTTTTAGTTTTGTCGATTTACTTTCGAACCACAAATTCCTATTATTTAAAATTTGATGGACATATTTCAGTTATGGATCTTCAAGTACGACCAAAATTTAGCAAAATTTGGTGAAAATATTTTAAGGTTTTAAGGACTTTTTTTGTAAGATGGGGTAGTAATTGGGAGAAATGAGCACGTGGAAATTATGAACAATGTTTTGTGCATCGTTTATGTAGCATTGCGTGCGAAGACAGATGGAGTCAAGTAAATGTATGAATGGATTAAATTTGCCATTCTCTCGGTGCTCGCCTTCTGACATATTTATCTTGTTGCCTCAAGAAGTGTGTTATTGGGGCCGAGAACAAGGTTGCTTTGGGGGACAACCCACTGTGCCGATCACTCCATCTCGCAATTACTTCAGCTGCGTTCTCTCCCTGCCTACTTTGGAACAAGTGTGTAGTCTCTGGACTTTTCCCATTATCGGAAGTTTGTAATAAAATTTAATTATAAGCGTTTTATCAATAAATGTTAAAAGACACGGATTTTATGACAAACACATCGCGTTTCTATAGGGCAAGTCTAATAGGACATTCAAGTCTAGTGTACAAGTTAAAGAAACCCGAAGTTTATTGTTCAAATTATTTTGACATAAAATTATTTATAAGATATGAACTAAATGTAATTGTCGTTTTATCATATAAATTTTGCAAGAACACGATTATTATTGTTAACAACGTTTGCCTTGTAATTTTAACGAAATAGGCTATATCGGTTTTTAGGTTGATTGAATCTGTATGTGTACGTTTGTGTGTGTGTGTGTGTGAGTGTGAGAGAGAGAGAGAGAGAGAGAGAGAGAGAGAGAGAGAGAGAGAGAGAGAGAGAGAGACTGAAGTTAGTGTAGCAATTTTTAAATGAAAAAATTGCTATACGACAATAAATGGAAAAAATCTGCATAAAACTTGACTGTTCTTATTTTTGTTAAAAAAAAGGTAAATTATTTTACAATACTTAAGTTTTGCTACTTTCCCAAAGATTTTCAGCCTGGAAAATATTTACCAGAAAAAAATTTTGATTGAAGAGTAGTTGGAAAAATTATATAACATGAAGAGATGAGAGATAAAATTATTATATCAAATATTATTTAGAGATTTCGGGAAAATCTGAAAAAACATAATACATTAGTCGTAAGATTGTATCTAATTTTTTTAATATATCCTTTAATTTTTCATTAACTCAAATACATCAGAAGTACTTCGCTTCTGCAAAAAATGTACTGCTAAAATGTTAATAGCAGTATAGGCCTATACTAATACAATATTATTATAATCGCGAAAATACTTCTAATAACAGTGGTAAGTTTAGGCCTGCTCAAAAACCACAAATCCCTTTCATTTCAATTTTTAAGTTGTATTTCATCTAAAAAAGTAAACTATATATTTGCCTGAACTATGTAGCCTACTTTATTTATTTTCTGGAATTATTTTCTGAATTTTGACGAAAATGTACTCAGAAAAAATTATACGAGGTGTGTTCAGAAAGTAAAGAGAATTTTTAATTTCGCGGGCTTAGAGAATCCGATTATCAAACATTTTTTTGTTATGTTGGTATACATGCCCTTGAAGTATTATAAAACTTTCAGCTGTTTTCATTGTTGACTTTGTCTGTAACAGCCACTAAGGTTAGACGTGTTTTTATGAGCTCGGCGATTTTCGTTTGTTAAAAGAAATGGATCAAAGAATTTGTATCAAATTTTGCGTAAAAAATGGAATAAAGTGTAACAAAATGTGTGAAATGTTAACAAAGGCCTATGGTGAGTCTGCTATGAGTAAAGCAAGAGTTTACGAGTGGTATAAGCGTTTCCAAGAAGGCCGTGAAGACGTTGAAGATGACGAACGTCCCGGACGCCCCAGCACATCAACAACCGATGAAAACGTGGAAAAAGTGAAAGAAATGGTTACGAACAATCGCCGAATCACAATTAGACAGGTCGCTGTTGATGTTGGCATATCGATTGGATCATACGATGACATTGATTCCAATGTTTTGTGTATGAAACGCGTGGTAGCAAAATTCGTTCCAAAATTGTTGAATTTTGAACAAAAACAGCGGCGAATGGAAGTTGCTCAGGAGTCACTAAATGAAGTCAACGACGATGCAGAATTACTAAAACGTATTATAACAGGTGACGAAACATGGGTTTACGGATATGACGTCGAAATTAAGGCTCAATCATCTCAGTGGAACATTTTGGCTCGCCAAGACCGAAAAAGGCTCGAACAATGCGGTCGAACGTGAAGGTTATGCTCACTGTGTTCTTCGATATTAATGGCATAGTGCATCATGAATTCCTACCAGCAGGTAAAACGATCAATAAGGAGTACTACCTACAAGTTCAACGCCGTTTGTGTGAAGCAATCCGAAAAAACGCCTGGATCTGTGGAAAAACAATTCACGGCTTTTGCACCACGATAATGCACCAGCTCACACTTCATTGCTTGTTCGTGAATTTTTGGCCAAAAACAGTACTGTAACGATGCCCCAGCGTCCATATTCGCCAAACATGGCCCTGTGTGACTTTTTCCTATTTTCAAAAATAAAGAGAACCTTAAAGGGCCGTCGTTTTACAGCCGTAGATGATATTAAAAGCGCATCGCTGAAAGAACTAAAGGCTATCTCAAAGATCGAGTTTGAGAAGTGTTTCGAGGATTGGAAGAAATGCTGGCACAAGTGTTTATTCTCCAATGGGAACTATTTTGAAGGCAACAACATCAATGGATAAATCAATAAATAAATATTTTGTTCAAAAAATTAAAGTTCTCGTTACTTTCTGAACACACCTCGTATATTAGAAACACTTTTTTCCTAAAATTAATTCTTACGATAATCTGTTTAGTGAGGTGAACAAATTACTTGCAATTGAGTTCAAAAAACTTTTAAAATTAGGCTAAGGTATATGTTATTTAATAAAAAAATTTAATACTTTTATTGCAACAATATATAAAATTTAAGATATTATACGTCCATCACATATGCTACAACAAGTTATATTGATTTTCAAAAAGATTTGCTTAATAAATACTTGTGTAAACCTATTCAAAACAAAACAAGCAAACCGCCTTTCCACAAAGAAAAAACACAAAACAGTAGGTGCGATGAAAATGAATTTTCGATTACATGGAATAAGATTAAATATCACACTTGGCACAAAAGTTAATTTTGGCAATATGTCTTGGGTTAGGTTTATTCGCCATTTTGGACACTCGTTAGGTCTAATCGCTTTTTTTTTTTTAATGATTTCTATTTTTAACGTGCAATCCTATCTAAGCATTCTTAGGTCAACACTGGGCCTAACACACTTAAAGCAACACAGCCGTGTACTCAAGCGGTATCACACAATATTGCAGGCACTACTTGTCTAATTCAAGAAACAAACATTATGCCGTATTTTTAAGTTTCTCCCTGAAAGAAGAAACTAACGCCATCTATTGAGCAACGCTAAAACTATTTATCCATATACAATTTTAGTTAATTAATTAGAGCACAATGAAGCAACATTTGATGTGCCTAATTATTGAATATTGCATTGTCATCGGAAGAACGCAAGTGTGCAAAATTTCAAGTCGATTGGATTATGGAAAGTGGGTTTGGTAAAAAATCGGCTTTTCAGCCTAATTGCGGTCATTCAAATTATTTAAAAAAATATATTTTAAAAAAATGTAATTTTACTGTTATAATCGGCGAAAAATATGTGCAAATTATAATTTTTAATATAAATAATAATAGAATTTTTAATTTATAATTTATTTTAATAAAAATCATCTAATTTTAAAATCATCTAGGGCCTACAACATTAAAATCTGCAAAAATTAGTATTAAATTTTTTAAAATTATTTCGAAAATACGAAAAACCCTAACTGCGTTCGTTCAATTTTCGTATTTAAAATAAATTATAAATTGAAAATTCTATTATTTTTACATATTAAAAATTAAAAATTATAATTTGCACATATTTTTCGCCGATTATAACAGTAAAATTACATTTTTTTAAAATATATTTTTTTAAATAATTTGAATGACCGCAATTAGCCTGAGAAGCCGATTTTTTACCAAACCCACTTTCCATCATCCAATCGACTTGTTATTTTGCACAATTGCATGCTTCCGATGACAATGCAATATTCAATAATTATGTACATCAAATTTTGCTTCATTGTGCACTAATTAATTAACTAAAATTGTATATGGATAAATAGTTTTAGCGTTGCTCAATAGATGGCGTTAGTTTCTTCTTTCAGGGAGAAACTTAAAAATACGGTAAAACGTTTGTTTCTTGAATTAGACAAGTAGTGCCTGCAATTTTGTGTGATACCGCTTGAGTACACGGCTGTGTTGCTTTAAGTGTGTTAGGCCCAGTGTTGACCTAAGAATGCTTAGATAGGATTGCACGTTAAAAAAAACTAAAAAACTTGATATAGTGATTTCGGATCGCACTCTAAAATGTAAGGTCCATAGATAGACCAATGGTCTATCTTTTTGTATATAGAAGTATTAAATTACTTGTGTTTATGGCAAGATACAAAATATAGAATTTACCAATATACAAACAATTTCGAAAAATCGATTACAAGATACATCCCTAAAAAGTAAAAAATAAAATAACAAAAAAAAATTTTTAACGCTTTTTCAATTCAAGTATAAAATGCACTGAAAAGTAAAACATAAATTTTTCATCAGTCGGAGAATAAAGCGTGGGTGCCCATCAATACTCACAAGGAACGTCTTTAATAACTTCTAATTAATGTAATCTGCACCCACGCTTTATTCTCCGACTGATGAAAAATTGATTTTGTTTACTTTTTAGTCCATTTTATACTTGAAATGAAAAAGCGTGTTTTTAAAAATCTGTTTTTATTTTAATATATATAACAAAAACAATTAGAGTGACTTATTTAACTTACCGGTTTCCTTTGTTCCCTCGAGACTTGGCGATCCTGTATGTTTAACATAGCCTACCGCAACTATCCCACACGATCTGTCATCGTCATCTCACCGATCCAAGTCGAACATACACGCTAAAACTTTACAGCATTAACTTTCTGTGATCACTGGAGTCGAGTTGTACAACACAAACACTGACATCGAATCGACAACTCGCGGAGGGATGAAAAGGGGAGGTTTTTGTAGGCGGGGCTAACACCACGTGCGACGCCGGGACGCCCTCTGAGCCGTCTTGAGGAATTTCAACAAATTATAAATGAGGCATTTTGTAAATGAAACAGATTTCGACGAGAAGATAAGAAAATTGCTAAGCAAGTTCGTATCATGAATTCATGAAATACCTTTTAAAAGAAGTATCATTATTTTGAAAAAAGATGGTAAAGATTAAATAGCAAATTTTATAATTTTCCTTTTTTTTGACATTGATATCAGATATAGGTTACCGTTTAGGTTTTAGTAAAAAACATACAATTAGATAGGCTCACACCTACATTAGCATACACCTATATAGGTTTGTACTGGCAATAGGCTATCTTACATTCTTTCTTTTTTTTTAATTTTTGTGATAATATTTTCTTTTTCAGGTCTTCTGAATCAAAAACTGGTCCTACCGCAATTTCCGTCAGTCTATGTATATAGACTGTATGTATATATATATATATATATATATATATATATATATATATATATATATATATATATAATCTATTATAACCTAATCTATATAACCTATTATATATATATACAATTTAAGCAAAACATTTGGAGACGATTTTGAAAAAATCGAGCTCTTTTTTAATAAACAGGCCTTTATTAAGTTCAAAGTTAAGTTAAAATAATAATAAAATAATAATAAGTTATAAATATACATCAAAACAATTTTTTCCAACTATTTTGCCCAAAAAACCACTCAAAAAAATTAAAAAAACATAATTTTATATAACGAATTTGTTCAAATGTAGCACTTAATCACCTAGATGAAACGGTAGGTTTGAATTCCTCCCCCTTCCAAAAAAAAAAAACTACCTAACGAATATATCATTTAGCTCACGAACTAAAATACCAAGACAAAACTTTTGAGTAGCTCTCCTAAAAGTTAGTGAACTTTTAACTTAACTTTGAACTTATTAAAGGCCTGTTTATTAAAAAAGAGCTCGATTTTTTCAAAATCGTCTCAATATGTTTTGCTTAAATTATGGTCACAAAGTAAGCCTAAATAAAAATTCATTACTGCAATCAGTGTAAAAAATTTAAAATAATGAATATTTGCAGTTGAAATTTTTTTAAAAAATCCATAACAACCACGCCGCGTTTAAGTGATTGTGTATATTTTTTACAGCTCTGGAACTGCAAAGCGTCGAGAAATACATTTTGTGACTCATTTTAGTGTCCGTGCTTCAGAGTTTCATCTAAACCACTTGCAAACAATTTCTATTTAATGTGAAAATTGTGTGCACGGTTTCAAAATATCGAATGTTTTTTCACTTTATGTTTGACTTATTTGGCGACAGCTGAGGGAGAGGGGCCAGAAGAACCTTGTTCTCCCTGTTATTTGAAGAATTTTTAAAAACTAAAAGATAAATACCAAGTAAGTTACTTTCACTAAACATAACTTCAAAATCCCTATTGTTTTATGACTTATTTATTTTAAAACCTATCTCGAAAACAATATCGTAAACAAAATTATCGTTTATAAAGTTTTAAAGGGTGAACATTTAAACATTGCCTGAGATAAATTCTGGACTCCGATCTGATTGATCGCTCCCCTTTATAACAAGTCAGCGCATCCAATGGCGGCAGCAAAATAAAGTTCTTAAAGGCATACGTAAAGTTATCTAACCTGACTGACTGACTGATCAACGTACAGCCCAAACTATAAAACCTAGAGACTTGAAATTTTGAGGATACCTTCGTTTTAATATGTAAGCGCGTACTAAGAAAGGATTTTGCAAAAAATTGATTTCAACCATTAAACTACTAACCCAGTCCAAATTTAATAAACAACGTACAGCCAATACTATTATAGCTAAAGACTTGAAATCTTCAAGGTACATTCTTACAACAATGTCAAGATGCTCTAATAAAGGATTTTTAAAAATGTAATTTTAACGCCATTAAACTACTAACCCAGTCCAAATTTAATAATCAACGTACAGCCAATACTATTATAGCTAGAGAATTAAAATTTTCAGGGTACCTTCTTACAACATTGTCGAGATGCACTGAAAAAGGGGTGCACTGAAAAACGATTTTCCAGTATGCAACCCCTAAAGAGGTAAACATGAGGTACAACAATTTTCATTGAAAAAAATATGTTTTTCACCTGACCTTCTTAAAACGTAACATAGTCATTCTTAAGTAATGAAATATATTTTTCATCTTTTCCCCAAAACGCATCCCCTAAAGAGATTGAAAGAAGGTATGAAATATAAAAAAGGGATACAATTTTGTATTGAAAAAATATTTTTTTTATCTTATGTTCTAGAACTATGCTATGAAACACATAGTTTAACATTTTTCTGAATTCATCCCCTAAAAGAATAAAAATGGAAAAAGAGTTATCATGGGAGAAAAAAGAGTGTGTGCATTGGAGAAAAATATTTTTTATCAAATTTTCGTAAAAGTAAACAAAATATTTTAAAACACAAATTATGATACACGCAATTCAGTATTTCCCCCCAAATTCATCCCCTGAAAGGACAAAATATTGAATAGGTATAAATGTTTGTATTGGACAAAAACATTCTTGATCAGATTTTCTTAAATTCGAATGGAACACGTTTGAAGACAAAAAAGCAACATATTCAGGTTATAATATTTTTTCATATTCACTGTAAAATAATCACGATCACGGAATTTAATTTTGGTAATAGTACTGATGATTTTGTTCTCGGCAAAATGAGTCCTTCCGTTTCGAAATTGTAATCACTCAAACATCTTTAAACAATTATAAACTATCTTATTTTTCAAAAAAAAAAAAGATTTCACTGTAGTAATTAAAGTCGAAAACTAAAAATAAGAGTTTTTCATTAATAAGCACTTAATCAAATTTCACTTAAAATCTATTTCACTAAACAAAATGTTTTTACCTGTATCACTATATTAAATAAA
This sequence comes from Callitettix versicolor, assembly GCA_022606455.1. Taxonomy (NCBI): domain Eukaryota; kingdom Metazoa; phylum Arthropoda; class Insecta; order Hemiptera; family Cercopidae; genus Callitettix; species Callitettix versicolor. The sequence continues at coordinate 37,232,088 of CM040188.1, read as the reverse complement.
GAGAAAGTAACACTTAGTGATAGTGAAAAAATCAATTTTGAAATTTTGATAGGTCTATTTTGTTTCAGGTCCCTGAGTACAAAAAATAGTTTTTATTTAGATGTCTGTCTGTTGTTGAACTGTCTGTCTGCGCTGCTTGCTTCTTTCAGGTAAGTAATCTTCGGACACAAAAACCTTCCATCTTCTCAAATTTGAGCCTTGTTCATCCAACAGTATCCCACTAATCTTATGATGTTATACCGTCGGGTTAGTAGACTTTCTGCGTCCAGGGTCTCCATTTGGTTACTTTATTGATCCACCAGTCATCAGATATTATTTTAGTAGTATCTGCAGAGCCTACAGCCTTTCAGTCTTATTATTTCTGTCTTCTTATGTTTGTCAGGCCATCCTTCAATGATACTCCCAGAGATTAAAATTTCCTATGTTCTTTTCGTTATTTCTTATAATTTCTTTACCCAAGACCCAGATTTCATCAGCTTGTATTGATCATATTGTTTTGTCTTTTATTGCTGCATCTGTGAGTTTGAAGGCGTAGTTTACTAAACGCTGATCAAACTAATTGTATTTTTTTTTGTTAAATCTACCAAAGGCTTTTTATGTAGGCTGTTGTCTGCACATCCCTGAAAACTAAACTATCGTAATTAATCAATGAAATTTAGTTTGTAAGTTAATTAACTATTTTTCAGAAATATTTTTAATTTTTTTAACTTTTCAATGGAATTTAATTCTTTTTTAATAAAAAAATGTTAAAAATTGGAATTTCTCAAAGTTGGTTCTTAAACTTTTCATAAATTTTCTCTCATAAATTGTCTGTAAAAACCTAAATAAAAGATATTGGTCTTTACATCAGATCCGTAAATACAGGTTCGTAAAAAATAATAATACAACTAAATTTATCGAAATTGGTTTATCACATTTTTCTCAAATTTTGATTTTTACATGGCGATAACTCAGTGTAAAGGAGATTTACGTTTTTGAAGTAAATCGAAAAAATAATAATCTATGATTATTGTAGGTTTTTATTTTGGTTTTAGAATATACTCTCGAATCTAAAATTTCTTTATAAAAATTTGTACTCTTAGTTGAATTATAGACTTCTATATATGACCAAAATGTTAACAGCATGACGAATCGATTTTGGGAAAAAATGTTGACCTTTCGTTTAATAGTGTCGAACTTATAGTGTCGAAAGTTGAACGTGTTGGGAAGTTTGTGTATTATGTTTGTTCCATTTCCTCATAATTTACTGAAATAAATAGTTGAAATAAATTTATTTCAATTCAAATATAACCTTACAACGAATTTTATTTTTAAAATGAGAGACTAGGTATTTGTTCAAACATTTTTACCAGATCTGCCATATTTTAATTTTGAAAAAAACATTTAAAAATCACGAGGTCTCTATGCAACAATACAATGCAAAAAAGGTGATAATTTGTGATCTTTATAGGAAAACTTGCGTTAACGTTAGTCATGGCCTACATTAAATACATGTCTTAAGTAAACATTAGTCATGACCTACATTAAATACGTGCCTTAAGTAAACACTAGTCATGGCCTACATTAAATACATGTCTTAAGTAAACATTAGTCATGGCCTACATTAAATACGTGCCTTAAGTAAACACTAGTCATGGCCTATATTAAATACGTGCCTTAAGTAAACATTAGTCATGGCCTACATTAAATACGTGCCTTAAGTAAACATTAGTCATAGCCTATATTTAATACATGTCTTAAGTAAACATTAGTCATGGCCTACATTAAATACGTGCCTTAAGTAAACATTAGTCATGGCCTACATTAAATACGTGCCTTAAGTAAACATTAGTCATGGCCTACATTAAATACGTGACTTAAGTAAACAATAGTCATGGCCTACATTAAATACATGTCTTAAGTAAACATTAGTCATGGCCTACATTAAAAACGTGCCTTAAGTAAACATTAGTCATGGCCTACATTAAATACGTGCCTTAAGTAAACATTAGTCATGGCCTACATTAAATACGTGCCTTAAGTAAACACTAGTCATGGCCTACATTAAATACATGTCTTAAGTAAACATTAGTCATGGCCTACATTAAAAACGTGCCTTAAGTAAACACTAGTCATGGCCTACATTAAATACATGTCTTAAGTAAATATTAGTCATGGCCTACATTAAATACGTGCCTTAAGTAAACATTAGTCATGGCCTACATTAAATACGTGCCTTAAGTAAACATTAGTCATGGCCTACATTAAATACGTGCCTTAAGTAAACATTAGTCATGGCCTACATTAAATACGTGTCTTAAGTAAACATTAGTCATGGCCTACATTAAATACGTGCCTTAAGTAAACACTAGTCATGGCCTACATTAAATACATGTCTTAAGTAAATATTAGTCATGGCCTACATTAAATACGTGCCTTAAGTAAACACTAGTCATGGCCTACATTAAATACATGTCTTAAGTAAATATTAGTCATGGCCTACATTAAATACGTGCCTTAAGTAAACATTAGTCATGGCCTACATTAAATACGTGCCTTAAGTAAACATTAGTCATGGCCTACATTAAATACGTGCCTTAAATAATCGCACACCCAGCGTGTAGGCCTAAGCGAACATTACGATACTTAAAAATAAAATTTAGCAAAAAAATGATTTTGGTATCAGTTTATACAAGTTGGATCCCCAAGCAAACTAACACATCCGTTTCAAACTAGCGGTCACTCAAACAAAAATGAAATCATCAGTCAGGCCTGCACTTTAAACAAAATCTTACTTCACAATACCAATCAATGTTAAAGTTTGCAGAATTTATCTCTTAAAGTTAAATTCGAAAATTAACAGTGCATTTTCATATTTTCATTCAAATCTGAAAATTTAAAATTTGAATTTTTGCACATTTTAATGCCTCAATGGCTAAATCTGATTTTCAAAAAAAGTGAGATATAATTTTGCGATTTTTATGAAAAGATTTGAAACCGGTTGCCATTTGCAAACTCTTACATCCATTTCTAACTAGCGGCAATTCTAGCGGCAATTAAATTGGGGACTCTTAAGTTCTAAAACATACAAAATTAATCAATGTAGAACCTTTACATCGAAAATTGTAGTTGTTAGGTTATAAGGCCTACAGTGAATTTTATTTAAAAAATGCATAATTCCGTAAGGTCAAATTTGAAATAATATTTTGAGACACTAGTAAATCTTGGAAAGATGGTTGAAGGCTTAAAAACAAAATTTTCATAAGAAATAAATTTTAATAATTAGTTGTGTTCAATATCAGTAAGCTCTATGATAAATAATTTTTATAACAGCTGTTTCAATAGGCCTAATTGGTATTTTAAATAACAGCTGTTTTATAATTTAACTTTTAAAGTAGGCTACTTATTTTGTTTGCTTACATATTTTCTGATGTTACAGTTGGCAAAAATGTCTGCTTTGCAATTTGAGTTTATTAAAAAAAATCATTAATTACCTAATCATTAATTTTTATTATTATGGTCAAATAGCCTATATAGGGGTTACGAGCCACTAATTCTATTGTATAAGGCTACTGGAGTAGCCATCTTGGTAAGACCTAGACTCGAAACCGTAAAATGAGCACCTATTCAACGACTACACGGCTTTTAAACCCCATTTCAACATGTTTTGACGGGTTCGTTTTTCAGCGAAATTCGTTTAACCGTGTCAAATTGCGGCCATTTAAAACCATTCAAGTGCGCCATTTTATTATCTTTTGTTTTTGCTTTTAAATCTGATTTCATCATCGTCATAAGGAATTTGCATTAATAAAATTTTAATTTAATATAGTGATAATTTACTCAGATTTTAACTGAGTATCAAAGTGTTGAGAATAGCTATTGTGGAATAGTGTGACCACCGACATCCGAGAATTTTTTACAAACTTATTATTTATTTAATATAGGCTTACGTTATTCTGAATTTTATAGTGAGCAAACATTGTGGTGACCCAAAAATTGTTACCGTTGTGATTTTTTTGAAAATTTCTAGTTGTATGGAATAAGATCGATATTTTCACCGTAATATTCAGAATAACGCATAGGTATATTTTCAATATATATATATGTGTGTATATATATATATATATATATATATATATATATATATATATATATATATATATATATATCAATATATTTACGGTGGAATATATTTTCAATATATTCAATATATTTTCTAATACAGTATTATCTGAGAAATTAGGTATATAATTCTCAGATAACGGTGGTCACATGGTACTTGTGTAGAACCAGTACCATAAATAGCGAAAATATATATTTTTTTTAATAATTGGAAAAGTTATAATTTATGAACAGTCAGGAACTTCAGTTTAATTAAAAAACTAACTTTTTAAAAATTTTGCTCGTAGACATCAGCGAGGTAGCTGTTTATAAACGATCTTTTTTTTTTCTAAACCATTGTGCAACTTCGGCTAATGCAGACGGTGGGTTATAGCGTATGAAAAGCCAAGCCCTCGCCGGAATCGAATTCCTCGGGGTGAAAGCTAGTATATCGTATTGGATCAAGCATAAGTTTGGATAAGAATTCATAAAATTTATTAATGAAAATAAATTGTACCTTGTAGAAAATTGTATTTATTCTGAAAGTTCATGTGAATATTTGTTCTAACAACTATTATTGAAACTAACGGCAGCATTATAGCCAGTTGTGTTTATTTGTTTTGGTTGGTTTTGTAAAAGAAAGTTCTAGGAAAAACAAACACAACAAACCTTCAGTCAGTTGTTAAATATATTCTACCTAAATATTAAAAGTAGGAACTACGCAATTTTGGAGGTTGTGTTTTTTCTTAATTATAGCCTAACTGAAAAACGGTGGTGAAATATTCCTAAAGCTCATAAAATTTCTTAAGAAAAAATGTTTACAAATGTCGGCCGGAATTAAAAAGATTTAGAAAAATATATTTCTAATATACTTCTTAAAAAGTATATTTCCGTTTTTTTCACCCACAAAACATTAAACCTGTAGAATTTCATAAATATTTGCGAATTTGCACAGTTAGTGGTTTTCAAATGACACATCAAATATTAAAATCAATTCGGTACAACTCTAGATGTATTCGGAACATCATGTTCTTCCTCGACACGGTTAGCTAACAATGGCAAATTTTACAAAGTAATCTGTTACTTAATTAGTATATGGTAATACTAATTACGATATAGTATTAGTAATTGTGGCTAATAAATAAGTAAACATTATTCATGGTCTACATTAAATACGTGCCTTAAGTAAACATTAGTCATGGCCTACGTTAAATACGTGCCTTAAGTAAACACTAGTCATGGCCTACATTAAATTCGTGCCTTAAGTAAACATTAGTCATGGCCTACGTTAAATACGTGCCTTAAGTAAACACTAGTCATGGTCTACATTAAATACGTGCCTTAAGTAAACACTAGTCATGGCCTACATTAAATTCGTGCCTTAAGTAAACATTATTCATGGCCTACGTTAAATACGTGCCTTAAGTAAACACTAGTCATGAAATTCACTATCTTTCGATTCAGCATGTGAAAAGTACATTAGATAATTTTCAAATAAAAAAAAACATTATTTTAACACGCCTTAATTTTTGTGGGGATTCTTTTTAGAAAAAAATCAGTAAATCATTTCTGCTCCAGATTTAATAATGAGCTCGGAGTTATTACTTCCTAGAAACCCAATCAATACTTTAACAAGTCTTGAGAAGACTGAAAAAACTGTTTTAAAAAACTCAATTTCTTCTGAACTCTTTTAAATTAAAACTGCTACAATCAATTCAGCTTCATGAGCGGTTGCGCGATCTTCTCACTCGCGATTGGCTGTCGCGCACAGGACCGACGCACATCTCCGCCAATAGCCTCGCGCCGACATTGACCCAAACATCTGCATTTAGAATAATGTCATTGTTTGAGAGCTTCAAGGCTTCAAATTCATTTACTTTGCCAACCATTTTGTTCGATAATTAGTTAAAGAACGACACTTCAAAATGGAGGATTTAAAGAAGGTCAAATTAATTAATTAAACTTGATCAGCAATGTTTACAAATTCCAATAATTTGTTTGTCAATATCAAAGCTGGATTCTAAAATAAATTGCTGAACACATTTTTGGAAATGTAGATATTGACCTACCTATTAAGTCACTGTTTTAAAGGCAAATTTACTATTTACAAATTTATTTACACATTTTTATTTTATTTTAATAATTAGGCCTACGTTCGTATACAAAAAATCAAGTCTTATTTTCCCAATATCTTAAATAATATCTTTAAGGCCTAAGTCTATTATTTGTAACAATTTTCAGAAAAAGTAAACAAAAATTTGGGGATTGTGACGGGCTGAAAATTCTCCCTTTTAAATCCAGTTAAACTGCAGAGGTGCCGATTCCCGTCAAAGTTATTGGAGTGATTACCCTCCCCCTAAACGTTTTAGCCCCACATCATATTTTTCTCTTAAAATTGTAAGTGAAAATTTCTCCCCCTAAAATCTTTGATGGCACCTCAAGATAGTTAGGCACCTCTGAGTTTAGTTATTTACTCAAGCTAGATGCACCTCATAAAGAAAGCTTTTCACCTAATGTAGCTTAATGTATCAGCTCAAAAATGAGCAGATCTGTCAGTGTAGCAACAAATAATATGAATGGTACAGAAACATTACTCTATTTTTTTCATATTGAATTGTTTCTCCGCTCGGTAAGAAATCGGGGAAATTTCCCAAAATGGATTTGCTCAAAACGTGGCCATAGGCCCTATATGAAGATTCATAACTCAAATCGGGGTGCCAAAATTGAAATAAAAGAAATTTACGGTTCCACAGAAAATAAGAAAAACAAAACAAAGCCGACGGCGGTCAAGGTTTCTTTTTGGTCTTTTCGGTTAACATCTGTACCGTAAATTATTTTTATTTTAAATCTGCTGCAATAATTTGAGTTGCGTCTTCATGTATGGAAAAAATTTTAGTAAAATATTTGACAATGGATTTCGAGAATTTATGAAAATTTTCAGATATTTTTCAATATCTTCTGAACTTAATTTTGGAGCTATTGTTCCATAAGTTTTTTTAGTTACTTACGAACAAAATTTGAGCAACACTTTACCAAAACGTTAGAGCCGATTCTGAGGATATTCAATGTTTTTTTAGCAAAAAGGACTTCAAAACATTTGTTTCATAAACTAAAATATAGCCCTGAGAAATAGGCAAACGAGCCCAAGTCTACATGTCAAATTTCATAAAAATCGGTAAATTAGTGTGCAGCGATCTGATTTAAGTGCGAGCGCGTGACGGACGGTCGGACATCCATTTTTTAGCTCAGGAGATCTTTAATGTATGGATTTTGAAACTGATTGGAACGTTTTATGGAAGTTGAGATAAATCAAAATCTCAAAACAGATTTTTCTTCACGATCACCAAACTTTCTTTAGGCCTATAATACTTCGTGAGAAAGTAAAAACAAGCAAACAAAATATAGAAACAGAAAAGGTTATACAAGTCATAACTTAATTTATTGTAACAAATTTCAAATAAACGAAATTCGTGGTTCGGGACTAAATTGAAGAAGAAACAAATTCTAACCTCTGTCGTTTAAAAAAAATCTCTAAAATCTCGATTACGAACATAGTTCCTGTGATCAACTCAAATTTCTTTTAAAACTAAAAAAGTCACTGCACAGAGCTGTCTCTGGCGTGAAGGAAGCGAATTTTCACAAATATTTTTCTCTTATACTTTTTTAAAATTTTCATTTCACTATCACAATCTGCAGTGAAATCTGCACATATTCATTGAAACTTGGCAAAAAATGTACTTTGGCAATTTCTTGGACAAGTTAGGCCTAGTTAGCTGACATAGCAAGATTTGTTCACTCGTTAATTTTGCATTTTAAAGTTGATTACAATGTTGGTCAGATTTTTTAAATTAAAGTGTAAGATAAAAAATGATTGTGATATTGTTATCTTTTGGGAATTTGCTTCCATAAAGACAGCATGACAGTTGCTTGTTTGGTTTATTATTGAATTGTAGGCCTAATAGGCTACATAGTTACGATTATTTTTACACATTGTAGGTTTTTAATGTTATTTGGTGTAATGTTTGAATATACTATTTTATGGCTCAAAAATCTACCTTTGTGGGTCTCATATTTGGAAAAATTTATTTTGGTCAAGAAAACGGCCGTAACGTACAAGTAGGGCCTATATATAACCTAAAAATCTAATAAAGATAAATCAAATGCGAATGAATAAATGAATCGAAATTCACTGCTTGACCAAACTGCTAAGATAAGTACCAAGGACGAAAGAATAAGATTCCAAGATAAAACCAAAATAAGACCTAAACCTGTCATTTCGGAAGAGGAGAGGAAAAGAAGATCGGAAAGAATGAAGAGCTACTGGGAACAAAGAAAAGTACAGCGCGCAAGAAATGATTGATTCAGCGTACCCCAAAGAGGGTGAAACGAAAAGAAGAAAACAAGTAGGCCTAATTCTAAATATCAGTAACTTTGTAGTAGACCTACTAAATTCGTATTAATAAAAGAGATTTATGTGCTAATTTATTTATATATTTTCTGATATATTAAGACTCAAATAAATAAAAGAAATCAAAATAAAATATACCTAATAACTTTAGAGATTCCAGTGTTACATTTTAAGAAAATTTATTGTTTTTACTTCCTATTTTTTTCATAAGAAATACCTGTTCTCTCCCCCCCCTCTCTCTCCTCTCTCTCTCTCTCTCTATATATATATATATATATATATATATATATATATATATATATATATATATATATAGACTAACTGCACCTATTGAAAGGATTTAGACGTCCCTCACGGTACCGAGTCTAACACACACTTACACTTACAACACTATATTTACGACTTTGACACTTTACACTCACACTTAACATTTACGGAGGCGATAATAGCCTCAATGTGCTTTTCGCCTTAAAATAACAAAAAAAAACGAACACGCACGCGCACGCACACGCAGAAGCACACGTGATAATGAATGATCTTAATGATTTGCCCATCTTCCTTCAGCTATAGGTCCTACAGTTATTAGATTTGAAAGTACATTTTATGGTCACAGGAGTTTTGTACAAAATGTAGAGTTTACAAATACATCACGTAACATAAATATTTACAGTATAATTAATAATGAAGGGATACGCTATTATTTATTATTGTTAGCATTTATTACTTTTAAAATACGAGTGTACAAATATAACGAAACGGTTTGAGATATCTATATACTGCAGATCTGTAGCCAGATACTGCATATTATTCCATTGTTTTTCTTTTGAAATTTCACATTATTAATAAACTGAAGTATCACATGACCACCTTCCTATTTCTTAAAAAAAATTCATTCAACATGGCAGACCATTTTCTTAGTTATCATAAAATAATTTCGTAATCGAGTAGGCCTACGTTCCACACTTAGGCCTACATTTCTCTTCAAATTTCACTTGCATTTAAAAAAATACCATTTTCAGACTTTTCACCTAGCCTGTATAATTGAAAAAAAAATATATATATATATATATATATATATATATATATATATATATATATATATATATTACAGACTTTAATTGATAATAGTTTTGATAATATATGTGCATTATAAATAATTAATGCATTAATGTCTTACATTAAAGTTATCTTAATATTAGTGTAAATAATGAAAAGAGAGTTATGACTGGTTCCAAACAACACGGTTAGCTTCTAGGGGTCTAGATTGTAAGTGAAACGACTATCCTTCAAATTTAGTTCGGGGGCTGTAAGCGGATAGACAAGCTGTACAATCCGTGCGTAGCCTACATAGCGTCTTTTGAACGTTTTGAACTGATTACGTTTTTATGCCGTTGTACAAAATATCAACGTGAAGTAAAATATTACGTTAATAGCTAAACGCAGCGTCGCAACGACTCCTTTTGTAAACTGAAAAGCAGCCTGCGAATTGCCGGAGCCTGAGTTATAAAAGTTGGCTGTTATAACCGGAATGGCTATGTAGTGTCGGGTGTGTTGTACACGAACGAACTGGTCAGAACGAACTAATCTTTTACCTGAAACTCGGCGAACTAGTTCGTGGTAAGATACCTAGTTCGTTTAGTTTATTTAATTCGTTCTCGCATTCAGCGCTCCTAACGGCTTCTTATCAAACTACAATACATCAAATGCAACAATAGGCAGAATAAACAAAAGCAACCATTACGTTATCCAAGTAATGCTGAATCGGCATACATGGCGCCTTATAGCCTACAGTTTATTCTAATACTGTTTAGTAGGGATGGGAACTTCTGCTATTTTTAAAAAATATCAACGAACTGTTTGTTGAAAAAAAATAACTGTTTGGAAAAACAGTTTGAAAAAACAGGTTTAGAAAAATGAAACTCGAAGTTGTATTAGCAGCTAAAACATAAGCACAAACGATCAGTTTTCTAAGACTACTTTTTCATTCCCATTACCACCATGTCCTTAACTGTTTTTGGGTGTAAAACATTTAGAAAAAATAATTAAATGAAGTAATAATTAAATTACATTCTCAAAACGTAATATATATGTATGCCATTTTATATTTACAAAATGAATTTCTAATAGAAGCATTATTTTTTTTTACTAAAAAATTAAATAGCCTTTGCATATTTACTGAAATGCAAACAATTTAGAATATTTTTAGTTGATTAAAAATATTGATGATTGATAATAAATATAAAAAATACGTTTAAATAAAATTAGGTTATGTATTTACAAATTAGGTTATGTATTAAAATTAGGTTATGTGAGATGTTACTGTCATATTTTTATTTGGGAGAAAGTAGGTTTTCATTTTTCAACACTGAAAAAAGTAACGTTAATAAGTAAAATATAGTAATAAGAACATAGGTCAAATATGTTTAAATAAAATTGGCTCTATATAGTTACAAAATTATAGGTTATTAACATTAGGTTAATGATAGGTTATTAACCTAAAATAACCTAAAATTATTCAAGATATATACAAGAGTAGATATTGTGAATTTTAATAAGTCCACACATCCAATAAATAATTAAAAACTATGCACTTAATTCTAAAAACATAAAAAAGTAAAAGAAAACTTTCAAAATTGTCCACTAAATATTTTTAAATTTCTAAACACAAAGTAAACTACGGAGAAAAACTAATATAAAACACAATTATGGCTGTTTTTACAATTTAAAAAATGTTTGAACAACAAATTTTACATTTAAAACTTTCAAACAACTCATTTGAAAAATAGAGATAAACTTTGACAACGCCCAAACAGTTCTTACTTCACTACGTTCCAACAAGAAATAGGGAAAAAGTATAGCAAATAGCAAGTTAAAGAAAAGGTGTTTGTACTGTTGTCAACAGTTTAACAGGAAAATAGCAAGAAAAATGTTTTAGCGCTTGCGGCAACGTTCGAATATAACGTGGATGTTGGGGAAGTCCAAACTGTTGTTCCTTGTTTAACAAATAACGATCCAGTCCAATTCTAACTGTTAGTTTCCGTTTGACAAAGCAGTTTGTTTTTCGTAAATAGAATAACAGTTAGTTTTAACAGTTTGGAGTTTTCTTACCCATCTCTACTGTTTAGTTCGATTGTTAGATTAGATCACCAGTTCAGTTAGTTCAGAGTTCAGTAGTTCAACTATAGAATAGTTCGCGAACGAATGGAATGATCTAGATCTAGATCAATAATATTTTCCGGCCGCTGGAGATGTAGTCTTCAGTCATTGTAATTGTAGCCATATTTACATTTTCTATTTAATTGTCAATTTCAACTATATATATGTATGTGTGTGTGTGTGTGTGTGTGTGTGTGTGTGTGTGTGTGTGTGTGTGTGTGTGTGTGTGTGTGTGTGTGTGTGTGTGTGTGTGTGTGTGTGTGTGTGTGTGTTACGGTAAAAGTAATAAACTGGTGATTATATATATAAAATATAACCGGTTTGTTTGCATAATTCCCAACTCGTAATGGTAAAGTGATAAATATCATAACTGATTGGGCCAGTAGAATAGAGTGCAGTTTTTTTGTTTTTTAGTAGTTACTACTCAGAAAGATATTGTTTCGTTGGCTACTATGGCGTAAGAGACAACGAATTACAATATTTTATATTTTACAATTAAAGTCAGTAAATGGTTATTTTAAGTCACATACATTTATTTAGCCTGAATGAAATTTGAATAAGGGGCTGGTAGATGTTTTGAAATGAAAAAAATACAATTTCATGAAATTGTACAAAAAAGTTGCACTTAAAAAAACAAACTGCAGTTACATATAAAAAACAAAGCCCATATTCTAGAGGAAAAAAACATTTTTATACTATTACTACAAACTACTAAATATTTTAAGTTTACTTATTTAAGCATATTAGACTGTTATGACACTTAGAATTACAAGTTTGCTAGATTTTTTTACATGTGCACTTATCAGACTCGCATTGTCTCTTACAAACACATCGCTGATATCCCTGACCTCCAGGAAGAGATGTCTTTCTGACGCATCTCGAAGTGATATTGCTAGCATTGTCCCTTACAAACACATCGCTGATATCCCTGACCTCCAGGAAGAGATGTCTTTCTGACGCATCTCGAAGTGATATTGCTAGCATTGTCCCTTACAAACACATCGCTGATATCCCTGACCTCCAGGAAGAGATGTCTTTCTGACGCATCTCGAAGTGATATTGCTAGCATTGTCCCTTACAAACACATCGCTGATATCCCTGACCTCCAGGAAGAGATGTCTTTCTGACGCATCTCGAAGTGATATTGCTAGCATTGTCCCTTACAAACACATCGCTGATATCCCTGACCTCCAGGAAGAGATGTCTTTCTGACGCATCTCGAAGTGATATTGCTAGATCCGGAACATCGTCAAGCAAAATAAATTTTTCTTCACAAATTGTGAATTGATTTCTGGTATACAACTGTGAAAGTCATCCTTACTGAAAAAACTCGTCATTTTAAACTTCTAATACCTAGAAAGGAAGAAATAAGACTTCCCACTAATAAATTTCGAGAATCACTTCTTGCTCTGTCAACGTCTGTTATTCGTAGTTTCACTGTGTCACCAACTTTACCGACAGGAAATTTAAGATTTGAAACCTTCAACATTTTCTTTGCTTGTAATTCTAAACCTTCTGTAGCACTCATTATATGTTTTCTTACTTGCTCATGCATGCATAAAATATTTGTCTGGATTAGAGTGACCGCTGTTTCATTCTCTTTCTGAGTCTTAAAATTAACTTCAGGTGGAGGGTCATTTTGAGGTAGATCGTTATTGCCCATATTAGAAACATTTTTTATTTCGCTATTGGTGCTTTCGGAAGCATTATTAACTGTCTCGATTAATGCCTGAAACTCTTCTTCAGTTCTAAGATGTTCGATAGAGTCATTCGGGAAAGAAAACGTTTTCAAGCCAAATTTTGTAGGCGTCCCAAACATTGCTTCATAATGAGAACACTTGATGCCTTCATGAAATGCTCTATTTTTCATAAGTTGTACAAAACGTAACGCTTCGGACCATTTACTGGTGTGATTGCTTTCCAACCAAGAACTTAGCATATTTTCAATATCCTGGTTTGCACGTCCAACACAACCTTAAGTCTGGCTGTGCCTAAGTTTTCCGAGCACAGTTTTCAGATCCGGCCACATTGCACAAGCTTCTTCTACGATTTTGTTACTAAACTGACGACCGCTGTCACTTTGCAGTAGGCTACACTGGTGGCTCCAAATATAGTAAAAATATCAATTAGGTGATATGCAACCCCTTCTGCACGTTTGCTTTTTAGGGCACGCAACTGTACGAACTTCGTCAAGTGGACTTGATAGACAAATACAAACTAAAAGTCATTATCTGGTGGCGACTGCATGTCAATTAGGTTCAGTTGGCATCTTGAGTTCATCTCTTAAAAGACCATTGGCCTAACAACAAGTCCTTTCTTACGTACCTTGGTTTTTTTTGACAACTTTCACATAAATTGAAGTAAATCACGACTTCTTCGTTAGTAATGTTTTTGTACTTTTTTTTATCCCAAGTGTGCACTATAGTCGGACGTTAAACACCAAAAAAAGTACTTCTTTGAAGTTCTTTTAACATCCTGTTTTTACCACCATGGCCTATTCATAAGTGTACGTCATGAATTATAATAAGTTCTTCAAAGTACACGTAAAATCTAATTTTGGAGCTGTCTTTACTTAAGGCAAAGACAAGTTTTTCAACATTGCCTACTTTCATTACATGGTATCTTTTTATTCTTTGATAATCTTCCAGTTTTTCCCACTACTTTTGTTTGTACTATTATTCACTTTTTTTAACAAACCATCATATCTTTCTTTCGTCAGAAAACCACTGTTTGCTTTCATAGTATCCATAATATTAACTAATTTGAAATTAAAACGCTCAAGCATACCAGTTATTATTCTATATTTTATAGAATACGAGAGGTTAGCGAAAATAGTCTAGATGCAACAAAATGAGAACTACTGCTGAAATCACGTTGTTTTCGTGTTGATAGAAGCCAAGCAGTTGCGCAAACTGAACGAATTTTCGTAAAGTTAGGGACTTTCATCACATTTACCATTACGAGTTTGGAATTATGCAAACAAACCGGTTAATTTGATAAATTTTCAAAAATGTATTATACTTACCAAATTGATTGGCAATTATGCATAATTACCGGTTATTATATATAATCACAGGATATATATATATATATATATATATATATATATATATATATATATATATCACTGATTGCATTATTAGATCTTCGACTTCAATACAACACTATTATTACTGGATAAAGTAAGGATCAATATTAACATATTTTTTATTTAACTGTGTGTGATTAATAGACTAGTGAATTTATGTTAATTTTAGTGTTGTTTCTCTTTTAGTGTTTTTCAATTTAGTTTTCTCATTGTGAATTTGAACGAAGTCCTATGTAAATTTAAATGTATATTGAATTGACATTATAATTTTTTTAGTAATTTTTAATTTTTAGTAATTTTAATATAGTAAATATTAATTATAAATACAGTATTAGTTGTTGATACTTTTAATGCCAAACGAATCAACGAAATTATCTAATCGGGAAATTTCAGTGCGTTGACAGTGCTCCTAGCGTCATCAATATTAACTAAGATCGTATTCAGTTTGTTTAGTCTTTTAATTCGTTGATAGCTTTACGTTGTGAAATATTCTTATTTCACATACTTATAATTCCGAAATTACAGTTAAAATAATGTTATACTAAATAAGGTTTAAATTTAAAATTAGTCCTATATTAGGCATAGAATAGGCTGTAATATTAAGTGTTAAATATTAATGTTAATATTAATTAAATATTAAATATTAATGTAATATTAATGTTAAATACACTACAATGTAATATTAATATTTAAGTCAACAATAAATTAGGTTAAACAAATTGCACTAGTTCATTCACTGAACTAGATTTTGAACTAGTTCATTTAAGTGAACGAACTAGATATTATTAGTTCGTTTAAGTGATCTGTTTTCTGTCATCACTCGTGTAGAGTAGCGAGGAGAGAGGAGAAGCGTGTATATCGGTGCAGTTAAATAGATGATTTTAGGGTTAGTCCAGGCTCATTTTTCTATTAAATTTAATTATTATTATTCCCTGATAGGGTAATTGTTTAAAGTTTTACTGTAAATTAAGTCGAAAATATCAGCAGATTTCAAATCATTTAGCTGAGCCGGTTCGTTTATTAGTCGCTTATCACGCATTTATAAGATTTTTAAGGTTCCCTTAAGGAATGTCTATGCTGCCATTTGCTACCAACCTGGACCTAATGTGTCCTTAAATATAAAGTAATGTCCAAGGTGTGTCTGCAATGCATTTCAAAGCCTCGTTAGTGGATTCTTTACTTAAGGCTTCCATAATGAACTTTTAATAATATCTGCCTTAATGTAAATTTTTAATTAGTTAATTCCCGTTCAATTTCAACACTACACTTTGCACTTTATAAATTTAGTTAACTTTCATTTAAATACATTTTATAAACATTGTAGGTCCCGCTTTGTACACACCAGTATCCCGGTTATGGCTGCACGCTAAGTATTGGTACAATTCCCCGGGATCCAAAGCATTTTCAACCAATAATAGCCTAAACTTTTTACTTTAAAACAACATAAAACATATAAATTTAAATATTTTAAATACTTGAAAGTACATACAAACAAGTATATGTTTAATGTAATTAAATAGCCTAAAAGCAGTTTCTGTTTTCAGTTAATCTCAAAAAGGCTGTGTAAAATTTTGGAAATAAACAGTTTATGAGTTTTCTGTGTATTTTTTCAATTATTATTTGACTTAGACTATTATTTTATTTGATGAGATGTCTTCAAATTATATATTTAGACCTAAACGTAATTGGTTAGCATAATAGGTTATTGTATGTGTAGTTGCAATGATTTTTTTTAATGTGTAAGTTTTTCGGAAATTATTTAGAGTGTTTAATGTAGATAATGTATTTAATATTTACATACATATTACAAAAAAATAAAATCCAAAATTTGTATATACCTCCAAAGATTTATATATATATATATATATATATATATATAATATATATATATATATATATACATGTTATACAAACAAAGGCTGTGACATAGATAAACTACTATATTGCCAGTGATATTTGGCCATGTACTACGTCTAAATTATTTTAGAGGCAATGGTTCAACATATGTTAATACACAAAATTTGATTGTGTGTGAGAAAATCAAAACATGAATATTAATGTGACATATGCAATTTTATCTTAGAAGAATAACACTTACTTATTTAAAGTATGGCCTGTGGGAAAAAATGTTCTGAAGATACTAGTTTAGAAACACTTGCAGTTCTAACAGGTAGGTTTATGCAATAGGTAGATTATAAAATATTAGTATAAATAATTACAAATCAAAACCACTCATAGATCCCTTTTTCTCAAAATCTATTTACCAGGATTTATGTACAGCCTGTGAAAATCTTTATTTTATCATTTAATTTCCTATAGATCTACCATACAGTATCTACACAATCTCTCTAAAATATTCACACAATCTCTTTAAAATATTCACTTTCCTAAAAATGGTAATTATTGCAAGTGATAGTGGTAGATAATAAGTCTACTTTTAATGAATAAAAACATGACCTTGTTCTTTAGGGCCTAAATAACATTATTTTTTTAATGAGAACGTATTCAGAAACATTGAGTTAAAATAGAGTCTATTGAATTTTTAACTAGGCAAAATATAAACTATAGGTGCTATAGTATATAAAGTACAAATATTCGTTACACACTGAATACTGAAATAATTTTATCAATATCATAACACTTAAATTTAGTAGAAAACTTTCTCTTAATGTCTAGTTGCTTGCTACTGTTAAGAAAATTTTAATGTTATGTTTAGAGCAGTTTATTCAAATAATTAGCATATAATTAATGATTACACTAAATTTGTGATATTTGTTATATAGTCTACATTATATTATCTTTGTGTTGTCGTTTTGTAAGTGTAAGCCTAAGGTAATTTTTTTTGTGTTACAAGGAAAATTTGTTTGATGATGTACCCTGAAAGAATTAACTAAATGTAGTTTCATTTTCCGTATTTTATAAGCCTACATTTTTTTTTTTTAGAACTGAAGAATATCTTTCGAAATTGTGATGTAAATGGTTCAGAAGAAGTAGAAATAAGACCTTTAGTCAACCAAATGTGTTTGGTGTTGCCTGTAATTGAAAACCAAGAGTAAGTTCCACAAAGTTCTATTTATTATTGCTTCTTGAGACAAATTTATATAATTATGCATTTTGATAACTTATTGAGCTTAATTTCTAAACTAATATATAGAATGTTACCATAAAATTAAAGTTCTTTATACACACAAATAATTTGCTTTTAATTATTAAATATTAATAGAAAGATAATGAACAAGGAATTTCATGGACAATTAGTGTGAGGTTAACTTTATTCTAACTATGATGTCTTTTAAAACAAAAACTACTATAAATCTTTTTTTTTTTTGAATGAACTTTAGGCTAATATTTTCTATTTTGACCTTTTTTTAATAACTGAGAATTTAATTATGTCAAGATCCCTATATATTGGTGCTAACTAAAAGTCTGGGGAATTTTCCTATAAAAAATTGCTTACCATAACCTTACTTTCTACCACTTTCCAGTTACTTTCTAGCGTTGTGGTCGAGACCCAACTATTGTTGTCCCATTGTTCTGAATGTTTGCCCTTAATGCTCTCACATAACCACTTCAAAACTTCACAAAAAACTTCATGTTGACAGTTTGATCAGGAGGAACAAATTCTTTGTAGATAATATCTTTCAAGTTCATCACAATATTGGATTTTGTTGTACATTAGTCTATCCTGCTGAAAAAATCAGTGCACCACAGCTGCTAACTAACCTGAATGCATTCTAGTGAAGACTATAAGTCTGTATATTACTTTTGAATTATTAATAAACTGATTTTTTTTTACCACAGCTGTACTTAAACTATTATTATGAAATGTTAATTTTTTTCTAGGGAACTAAAGCAAAAACTTTTTCAGTTGTTGACTCCTTCAGGTGAAAGTACTGTAAAAAGACAAAAATTCGAAGAATGTATGTTGGAGTGGATAGAAATAGTGTATGGAAGAAATGATTGTTCCTCATTAGCAGAGCCACATTCACAATGTCTGTGTTCTCATGCACCCAAGTAAGTAAGGTAAAAAGCAAGCAGTTCTTTGACCTATAGAAATGTAATAACAGATTTAACATTAGTTGAAAAGAATATTTTGCATAGTACAAAGTGAAAGTATCAAGTCTCATGGTTATTCAGAGGCTCATTATTGTAACTCATTTTTACATTTTACTTTCTTATTAGAAAAAGAATCTATTTAAAAGTTTAAGATGATTGTGAAAAATCAATTAAATCATTTTGATGGATATTCTGTATTCATTTTCTGAATTATAAAATTTGTGTTTAACCATAATGTTTTGTTTGTGAACATTACTAGTACTTGCTCGGTGATGATGATCTTGTTGGTTTTCACCAGAAAAAAACTAGTACTTGCAAAGAAATAATTTGCAAAAATTTAATTTTAAAAATTTGTTGGTATCCATACATAGTTTAAGTGTTTAATTTTCCATATGTATGTCTCCCCAGTAGCATTTTCTGTTGGCCCATTGTTGGTATTTTGTTTTCGCACACAGTTGGGCAATGATTAAAATTGACACAAATGCCTACCAATTAATAACGAACCAAATCCCAATATAGGGCCAACAATTAAACATCACCAAAAACCAACAAATAAATTGTTGGCCCAACTTACTCTCAACAGTTACCCAACTAACTTTCAATGGTAACCCTACTAATTACCAACATGTTTAAAGTATTATATTTCTGTTCAATTGATTAGTGAACTAAAAAGTAATCATAACTTCTCTATACATTCATGAACATATTTGAATACCTCTTATTATTAAATGTAAAATATTCTTACTCGAAGTAATATATAATATGTAGCCTACTTTAGCTTTTTAATTGTATATTATAATGTATATATTATTTTTAGTAAGAATACATATTGAATTTGACAAGAAAAGATATTCAAACGTATTCGTGAATGTAGAGAAGTTATGATTATTATTAAGTTCACTAATCAATTAAATAAAATATAACACTTTAAACATATTTGTAATTAGTAGGTTTAGGACTACTATTGAAAGTTAGTTGAGTAACCAGCATAGCATATTTCGTTACTGAAACAAGGTTATTTTACAAAAAGAGACAAAATTCACACAAACAAAATTTATTGAAATAACACTTGTGAAAAGCCAAGTCAAAAAAAGCACTATAGCACCAGATTACGATTATAACTGTACTGTACACATAGGACCCTGCAACTACAACTGTGGAGTGACAACAAAGAACTAAAGGAGTAAAGGACATACTTTCACTTTTCCACAGTGCTGGCAATATTTCAAATAATAAGTACATCATAAAATCATCCATAGTAAATGATTATAGTTAAGTAGAAATAAAATAAGAAATTTAAAAAAGAATTTTAATCATTGTAACACTATTGTTAGTATAGTAATTAAAAATATAATATTAAATATTATTCTGTTCACAATTATGCTAAAAAAAAATGTGTTCTGTTGTTGGCAATTCTGTGTAAGTCATCAAATGCACTTGCACTTTGCAGTAAATCTTACAACATCGATATAATACTATTATACTAACAAATAAGACACTATTTTTAAACTTTTAGAATAATTATACCATATTTAATTTACAAGATATTTATTTTAACAAAATATTTCTTATATTTTCTGCCAACTAGGAATTGACGTTGGGTCAACAGCAGAGGTTTTCATGAATGTAACAGTGGCCGAGCAAACAAACAGCTTGTTGGCCCATCAAAGATAATTCGTTGGCATATTAACTAACAATTGCTCAACTTTGCCGACAAAATCCCAACATTGGGCCAACAATGTGTGCTACTGGGGATGTATGTGTATTTGAGATCATTTCTACACATTCTATGTGTATTTTTATGTCATATAAAAATAAATAAAAATATTGATCTTTTTTAAAGGGGTAATCTCACTTACATCTTGTATACTCCCTTAAACAAAATACTGGCTATGTTCTTAAACCATACACTGTTTAACAACAATGTATTAATAGAGATAGTAATTTACAACCTCATATAACATAAACTAACAGAAGAAATTATATTGTCCATCTTAGAGAAACGGATATTTACAATTATTTTGTTTTACTTCTATTAATTAGGCCTGCTTAGTAAATAAATAACCAAATTGACTGTTATTGTCATATCTAGAATATACAACAGTTCACGAAAATGTTTTACAAGGAATAAACTGAGAAATAAGACATCAACTCCTTTATTAAGAACTATTTCCTACCAAGATCACTTTGATGACAGCACTGGAGGTTAGTTGTACTTTAATTATTGAACGTAATATTATTATTTCTAGAATATAGATGTGTATCTGGGGGGGGGGTATATATTTCACATCTGTAAAACTAATAATGTTAATATACAAAAGTTTTAAGTAGAAGTAGGTTAGAACAAATATTACATCTTATAGGTCTTCATGTTTTTATAGTTTTGAGAGGATTCTTTAATGGATGTAAAAATCAAAATCAAATTAGCATTGAAAAAAGACGTACTCTAGTGAAGTAAACATATCAGTGCCTAAACCTGATTTGAATTTATATACAAAATTCAACATATTGCTCCAACTATATAATAATTGCTATAATAAATTGCTTGATAAAATTAAAGAAATTCAAAGTAAGTTTTGTAGTCAAGTTAGTTTAGTTTTTTTTCAATATAATCTTTTTATATCGTGCTGACCATACAACTAAATCATCAGTTTTTTGTGCAAAGTCTCAGAAAAGTAGAAACCTCGGGATGAGGCTCTTTGTTTCCTTTCTATAATAACAGATAAAAATAGTAGGTTACTTTGTTGTTTTTTTTCTTTATATAAAGAACTTAGTTATACCTAGATGTAATATATGTAAAACATGTACTTTTAAGCAAAAATATATACATTGTATTTAATTTTAAAAAAGAGAACAATAAATTACACTTCAACTCTAGTCCCTAGTCTTAGACAGAGAATTTTGTTGAACAGTTGCAGAATTTCTGCTAATTTGTTGGGCAATAACTTCTAAGGGTCATACCACAATGATCTGCTCATAGTTTACAAAATGTTTAAGTTCAATAATAAATATAAGAAAAACAATAG
This sequence comes from Callitettix versicolor, assembly GCA_022606455.1. Classification (NCBI taxonomy): domain Eukaryota; kingdom Metazoa; phylum Arthropoda; class Insecta; order Hemiptera; family Cercopidae; genus Callitettix; species Callitettix versicolor. Next base: position 37,210,274 of record CM040188.1, on the reverse strand, counting down.
TAGTAACAATTTTATTTTCAGACAAAGGGGTAACAATTGTGGATATAAAAATAAGTACTGTACGTGTACAGTGGGGCCTCAACTTATGAATTTAATTCCTTTCGGAACTTGTTTCTTAAGTTAAAAATTTCGTAAGTTAAGGCGCATTTTACATGTAAATTGCCTAATTCCTTCCACCATGTCCAAATTCCCCCATACAATGAAAAAAATATACATTTATGTCAAATGTGGAAAAAATATACATTAATAAAACACAGATAAAACTTAAATAGAAAATGTATTAATTACACATAATATGTACTACATTACATATACATAATACTAATATGAAATATTGTATGTAATAAAGTTTCTTACATCTAAAGATTCAAATACGTATCAAAGTTTGTAGAAGGAGGTGGCAGCAAAGGTTATAGATATGGAGGAGAAGGAGATGAATGAGGAGAGCTAAGAGAAGCGTACGTGCATGCATGCGCAGTGTATTACAAAATAAAATTTAGCTCTAAGAATTGAAAAGGATTTAACACTTTTTTTTCACTTTTTTTAGAACTTAATTTTTAATTATCATCACTTTCTTTTGACTTTTTGAAATGATGATTCTTTCTGAGTTCACTTTCACAGTTTCTTCTGAGTTTTGAGTTCTGAGTTTGAGTTTTCCCAGTTTCTTCTAACATACATTTTTATTTGGTGAAATAACAGTCTAGCAACAAATATTTTTGCCGACTTTTAAGAATTCTTCTGAAATGCTTTAGGCAAATGTTATCAAAATGTGTGACTGCTCTATTCGTAAACACTTTTTCAGGGTGTTTTTTGTGTTGTTTCGTTAGTTGAGGCACATTTCGTAAGTTAGGGCGGAAAATTTCCAAAATCCCTTTTCATAAGTTGAAATTTTTTTAGCAAGGTCATTCGTAAATTGAGGCCCCACTGTATTTTAATTCTCAAAAAAAATTTACATTGCAGTAATATGGTGGAAGCTTGTGTAAGTTGTTTATTTATTAGTAATTAGAAAAAATAGTTTTATCAATTTTTAGAAGTAATTATTATTATAAGCACTGGACGCTTGTGTGATTTTTTAGACTGATTTGCTAAAACGAATTTATTTTTATAAAATTTTTAAAAATCTGAGAAAGATAAACAAGTTTAATATGTTTGACATTCTTAACATGCCTTTATTTGGTAATATAACAACCATTAAAAAAATTGAAAAGAAATGTTATACTTGTAAAAAAAATATAAGGTACTTTTATTAATTAATATATGTTATATTTCATGAAGACATAATCCTTGCAAATTCTGTACCAATTTCTTTGTATTAGTATTTTATTTGTGTTGAATTGAAGAAAAATTAAATTTGAATTTATTAAATAATTTATATGCTACAGTCATTTCATAAAATATTGTACTACTGTATATAATTTTAAAGTATATTAACAATTAAAGGTAACTGTAAACTAATAAAAGAGCACAACACTCCATAATAAAATGTATTTATTTTTATTTCAGATATTGAGTTTCATAATGAGAAATCTACATCAAATGGCTTATTAAAGTAAGTTTAGAACAACTACAAGGGAAATAGTTTGCAAAATAGGAAATCTTATAAATGTTTTAAATTATTTACAGTTTTGTTTGAAATATTTTCAGCTTACAAATGGTAAAAGAAGAAGAAATATCGACTTTGAGGCAAAGGAATCCAAAACTAGAAACAATGATTGACGTGAGTCAGATCTCAAAGCATGAGAACAGTCCTTGCAAGAACTGTGAAATTATGCAATCTAAAATTGATAAGTAATTATTTAAATAAATGAATAGATTTATGATTACTTAGTTTTAGACTAGAAATATTTGAGATCATTATTACAAATGTGACATTACTACACACATGACGGATTAATGAAATTTTGTGGGTGGAGTTGGTTGGTTGCATGATTCAGTTTAAAAGGTGGCCACAGGGGGTGATAATTTTTTAAATATTACCTTCAAAAACTAGCACTATATAGCTGTTTTGAAACTTAAAATACATATAAAATCAGTGTAAAAATTTACTCTATTTTAGACAAAAAAATACTTAATTTTCTTAGATTACTTTAAAACTTTTGAAAAACTGCTCCATTTACATAACTTCCCCTCTTCTCAATAAACCTATTTTTTATATATAACTCCAGTTTCTTTATCTTTATCGTTAATGCTGATCCCTCATCCTCGTTAGACTAAGCAAGTCCAGTTAAGTGCCACAACAATTTCTCAACCACGTTTTGATCAATTTTAGAGTTAAGAAAGATCTTCCTGTTACTGTAGTAAACACAGGAAGAGAAGAGAGAATCAACGTAAAAATAACGTAAAATTGATTAACCCCTTTTTCACCCTCAGTACAAGCATTTTTAAAGTGCACAAACGTACATATGTACATACGGACAAAACTTCATCTACATAAAAGTTGATATCGGGATAATGCGACGAGTTTGGGAACCTGCGGAGGCCTTTCACTCTTTTCCTCAAAGCTGTGATACTTCCACTTTAAATAAGTCAAATTAGATTTTTTTTTACATTTTTTGTTTTATTTTCGTTGTCTCGGGAAGGGTGGTTGTCCCTTTGCCCCCACCCTGTTAATCTGCGTTAACTGCAGTACTACAGTTAAAACATAGGTTAAATATCCAACAGAAAATAATTTGTTAAACTGAATCTATTAATAAAATGAACACTACTAAAGGTAAATACTATATTCTGATTACCTTTATTCAAAAATAAAAAAATAAAATAAACAACTAAAAAAAGACACACTAAATTGTATTATATATCTGTTAGTTTATTATGATAATTCCTTGTTTTTTTAATCTTTTGAAGTTAAATTTATTCTAGAAATAAGAAAACATCTAATAATAATATGCAACTATACTATTGTTACAACGTAGTAATGCAGGGGTGGGGGATATATTCACTAAATGCATAGTAATGCAGGGGTAATGCAGAGATATATTCCACTAAATAGCTGTTTTCACAATACAGCTATTCTTCAATAATACAATTTTATTTGAGGTTATATTTAGTGCTATTGTTTATGCTCCTATAAATAATAAAAAACAAATTTATATTAATTGTATTTTAATTATTAATATTGAAATATTTATGTGTTTTACTACCTACGAGGTATATAAACAATTAAGGGGGTTATTTAATTACTTTTTATCATATGTTTAATAAGTAATAAAATGTTTGGTAATAATTATATTGTATAAAGTTAGGTAGTGATATGAATTGTCTAAGGCTGAACACTTTGAAAGTAACTGTAATGATTGCCAATGGAACTGTTTATTTAGAAGACAAGAAGTGACGAGATAAAATATGGCCAAAGGCTACATAGGTTTATTTATACAAAAACATTAATATTTGTACAGAATATTTTTACAAGTTTTAAGATTCTTTTAGTTTTAAAACATACAATTTTCAGCACAATATACTACAGCTAGGTCTGTTTAGGCTTGTGTATTACTAAGACCAAATATTCAAAAGTATTAAGCATGGAAGTTGTGTTTTTTTCATTACACATTTGCTTTTACAGCCTACAGTTACTGCTACTGTTAAACCTTGAGCCACTAAATTACTGTTGAACTACATTTATTTGTTTGTTACAGATTAAATAGGACAATAGAGAAGGAAATAGAAGCAAACAATAAATATTGCGTAGAATTAGCAAAATTCATCGGCTATAAAGAAGAGAATCAGAGATTATTACATAAAATTGTAGTTCTTAGGAAGACAGAAGAAAGCCTTCAAAGTAAAATGATTGAGTTGCAAATTCAAGTATGTAATTGTCATATATTTTTTGGCATCTCCTTTAGATCTAACATTACTAAAAATATCTTTTGTTAAAGTTGATATTATAACCCTACCTAATTGCTTATTTATCTATTAGAGTTAAAACTAATTTTAATATTTCTGAGATCACATTATATATATATATATATATATATATATATATATATATATATATATATATATATATATATATATATATATAATATATATAATATATATATATATATATATATATATTATATATATATATATATATATATATATATATATATATATATATATATATATATATATAAACAATAATATAAATGAATGAATGCTCAGTTAAGACACCTTCTTCAGCTCTACCTTCCATAAAGTTTAGAATTCAACAAGGTGTGCAACTCCCTCACTTTGACTGATGACTTCCCAGTGTATTACTGAGATATTTGAAGATGTTTGCTTTGCTAATTCCCTTTCAATTTTTTCTTTCTCTTGACCTTCATCCTGGAAGCAGTCAGGTTGTGCTCCACATTGCCACCTTTTGTTGTATAGTGAGATCTCGCTCATTCTATTTTACATTCATACTCATGTTGCTCGCATAAGTACCTTGGAAAATGAAGTCTCCCTATATTGAGACCTCTGCATGCATGGGTAAAACTAAGGTAAACTGGGTGGTCACCTGGTATCCCAAGGCTCGTCTGATACATCGTTATAACGGTATCATTGCTTTACAGTTCAGAATTAATTAGTCAAACTATGTACATTATAGGGTTGTGTGTGTGTATGTGTGTGTTTGTGTGTTCACATGCATGCATGTGTTTTGATTAGGTAAGTGAGAGTAGTATGAGATTATGGTGGGATTGCTAATCCTACGTCAGCTGCCTCTACTGAAATAGTAACATAGAAATACTCCTATTTCTTCAGTAAATAAGTGACAGTCACATATTTTTCACAATCACTAATAAGTCGATCCATGTATGAGTAATTTAGCATAGATTAGTTAGTCATTATAGTTACTGATCAGTTTCAACAACCTGTGATAACATAAAGTAGCAGTTTAGTATTATTCTTCCTCTGTTTAGTATCTAGTATAGTCTCGTATCAGATGTTTTGTTAAGAAAGTGATCTAGAAATGTGTTTTAGTATATAGTATTTGTTTTGGACTATTTGAGCTAAATTTGATCAAAAAAGTGCAGATTTTACAAAATCTGATTGTTAATATATAAAAGTTTTTTGTCCAAAGAAGAGCATGAAAACTTTTTTTTTAACTTAATAAATAAACCTGAGATATAGGCAAACTACTAATACAAGTGACATTTTACCAAGGTTGGTCAATTTATTTTGTATTTAACTCAGAACTATAAAAATAAAACCCATTTTTAAGTGAAGTATATATTAAGTACATTTATTATCAAAGTCATAATATTGATTTGTTTTTCGATTATAATACAGAGTATACCAAAACTATTGTTTGATTTTAAAGTGGTTTAATTTCAAAATTGTTTACCATAAAATGAATAAATTGCACATCAAGGAGTGTGTGTAAAGTTTCATTTGGTTACTGCTAAGTGCCTCTTCAGTACATATAATCAAAGCTTTATTATTAGTCTGTATCAGAATTGTGGTCAGAATGTCTCGGTAAAAAGCTTCTTCTTCAAGTTAACAAGGATAAAGATGAATTTTTTGGTGGCAATAAGATAGGCTACCGTACTGTCTCCTGCCAAGATCACTAAACATTGGTCGTTTTAAATAGATTAACTGTTTAAAGGAAAAACCGTTGTCACCAAAAACACATTAGCAGAGATGTTGATCGCATTAAGGAGAGTTTTATATGTAACTCTGAAAAGTTGATTCTTCAGGAAATCAATCGATGTATGCAAAGGTGATTAAAGTTTTGTTAAGTTTTATTCTCAATTCTCTGATTTGGTGTCATTTCATCCACGGTTATCAAGTGTTTTTTTTTTGGGGGGAGGGGGTTGTGAAATTATTTTGCCTTCTTTCCTGCAAACTGTGGGTAAACTACAAAACTGCGTAATAACAGCATTAATACCACAATCTAAAGGGTACATATTACAAATATGTGACAATCATGTAACTGAATAATGAAAATAACATGGACAACTGAAAAATGTATGTTCCTACATGCATTTAAAAATACTTTTTAATTGTTTTATAACAATTTTTTTAGAAAACAAAGCCATTTGAAATTGGATTATCTTTCTTGATTTTTCTTTCTTTCTTGATTCAGTACTTTGTCACAATACAATATCCATGTATCACAATACACAATACACAATATCCATGTAGTACAATGTCACAATACATTGTACAGTACAATACTATACATTGTATAGTAAGAAAATAAAATGTGCCTACTGTCTAATACATAGACAGTATTGGAAAAAAAATGTTCAATCTCTCTAATACATAAAATTTCCTTAACATTTTTTTCTTTTAATAAAAATCAATTAAAATTTGAAATTATATATATATAATTTCAAATTTTAATTTAAATATATATTATTATTATTTGCGCATAGACCCTGTTGGATTACGCAAAGCACTCCGACTCATGTCTTGTTCCTTCTAATCCTCCACACCTCCCTCATCCTGTCTCCATGGATCCTCTTCCGCTCCTCCGTCCATTTTACCCCTGCTCTCTTTGGGATTTCATTCTCTGGGACCTTCCAACCGAACATCTTTCCCCTGTATGCGCGCCTGTCTTCAACATCTGTTGAGTTTATTCCTGCATCATGTAGGTCTATTCTGACTTGTGCGATCCACGACGTTGTTGATTTGACACCTTGTATATACTTAAGGATTCTGTTGGCAAGTCTCGTTGTTGGGAGTCTACTGATGTGTCCATAGAACCGAAGCCTCCTTCTTCTGATATCTGCTGCCAGGTTCGATATCTTCTCTGTTGTCTTCCGGGAGTGCAACCTGTATCCATCTTCTGTTAATCTCGGACCAAGGATCTTCCTCAAGATTTTGCATTCTTCCTTCAAAATACCCTCCATGGTAGCTTTTGTGTGGAGTGCTAGCGTCTCGCATGCATATAATACCTCCGGTTTTATGACTGTGTTGTAGTGTCTGATTTTTGTGTGCGTCGACATACATCTCTTATTGTAGATATCACACGTTATACCAAGAGCCCTCTTCATTCTCAGTAGCCAAACCTTTTGCGCAGCCTTCTCGCCACCTGTGGGTTCAAGAATTTCTCCCAGATATATATTTAAATGTATATATTATTGCAAATATATATTATTTAATTAAAATAATAATATTGCAAATAAAAGCTAAAAGGAATGTCCCAGTGATCTGTACGTTCGTATATTTCAAAAAAGCGTACAATTCCATTGATCAAAAATCTTTGTTTAATATCCTGGAAGAACATGGACTTGATCCTAAAACATTGCGACTGATCAAACAAACACTGACAGGCACAATCGCTAAGGTGAAGTTTATGGGGGAAATTTCCAAACCCTTCCTGATCACAACTGGAATTCACCAAGGAGATGGACTCTCGCCTCTCCTTTTCAATCTGGTGTTGGACAAAGTTATCAGGGAATGGGAGAAAGAATTAAAAATTGAAGGGCACTAGAAACCAGTTCGACTTGGAAGACCTAAGGACAACACAGAAATCGCGTGCCTAACTTTTGCAGGTGACCTAGCTATACACACAGATAATGAAACAACAGCGATTAAACAGATAGAAGTCCTAAAGGAATGTGCAGAGAGGGTCGGTCTATAGATCTCGTTTAAAAAACCGAATTCTTCTGTTCAAAATTAAATATTCAAGAACTAAACACAAAGTATGGTAAGATAAACAGAGCCAAGCACTTCAAATATCTGGGAGAAATTCTTGAACCCACAGGTGGCGAGAAGGCTGCGCAAAGAGTTCGGCTACTGAGAATGAAGAGCCAAATTCTCTTGGTATAATGCGTGATATCTACAATAAGAGATATATGTCGACGCACACAAAAATCAGACATTACAACACAGTTATAAAACCGGAGGTATTATATGCAAGCGAGACACTAGCACTCTACACAAAAGCTACCATATTTTGAAGGAAGAACGTAAAATCTTGAGGAAGATCCTTGGCCCAAGATTAACAGAAGATGGATACAGGTTGCACTCCCGGAAGACCACAGAGAAGATATCGAACCTGGCAGCAGATATCAGAAGAAGGAGGCTTCGGTTCTATGGACACATCAGTAGACTCCCAAAAACGAGACTTGCCAACAGAATCCTTAAGTATATACAAGGTGTCAAATCAACAACGTCGTGGATCGCACAAGTCAGAATAGGCCTACATGACGCAGAAATAGACTCAACAGATGTTGAAGACAGGAACGCATACAGGAGAAAGATGCTCGGTTGGAAGGTCCCAGAGAATGAAATCCCAACGAGAGCAGGGGTAAAATGGACGGAGGAGTGGAAGAGGATCTATGGGGACAGGATGAGGTAGGTGTGGAGGATTAGAAGGAGCAAGACATGAGTCGGAGTGCTTTGCGTGATCCAACAGGGTCTATACACAGATAATAATATATATATATATATATATATAATTTGAAATTTTAATTGCCTCTCTTAACAGAAAAATTCTGAAATATTAATTTCTACATTCAGTATTTATTAATGTCTACTTCTTATAAAATTTATATTAAACCTTTTTTTAAGTCAGCAGACTTGATCGACAACCTAAAAAAAGAACAAGGCAAAGGAGAAAGAAATATGAAATTAATAAAAGAACTGCAACAAGATAAAGCAGAGGCTGAGATGTTAATTGAAAACACAGAGAACAAACTCATTCAAGCAATGACTGAGACTGAAAGTTTAAAAGCAGTCATTAGAAATCTAGAGGAGCACATTTCCACACACAAGAATCATTTAAGAGTAAGTCTGGTTATTAATTATTGTTTTCCAAAAACACAAGAAATCTAAAGAACATAGAAATAAATAGCATGCATTTTAAAATAAAAATTCATTACTCTAGCACTATTTATGTAGTTATCACAGCATTTATGTACAGATAAAAGTAATTTTTAATTTGGTCATTTTAATCAACAGTCAGTTTTTCAATGTTAAAAAAAGTTATGTTAATTCTATATTATTAATAGTCGCTGTTATATTAAATATTGTTACTGGCTTTATTACTTAATCATTATTCAATTATTACAAATCCGAGCATCCAGCTATTATCATACCGATATAAATTGTAACAAAATTAAGTCTCGAAAGCTGTAAAAGTTCCACTTGGAAGTTGTGACTGTTCAAATTTAAATTACATCTGCATGTAACCTCTGCATGGAGCGAATGTAAGACTGGTGAGTTGGAACATTCTTTATTGATATAAATAATGCAATATACACAAAGCACTTTCCTTCAAAAATTAAAAAATATGAATTACAGTAAATTTCTTTCATTCGTCAGAAATGCTGGAAGAAACAATGTTTCAACATTTCAGTAAAACCCTATCTGGCATTTTCAAAGATACTTCTCATTCTATATATTAGTGTAAATAATATTGATATCAGATTAAAAATAAATAAAAAAATTAATTTCATAATTTGTTATAAAATTTTAAATGCCTGCCATTTTGAAATTTTTGAATGACATTTGCTATATAATGAACTCGTACAAAATGTTACCAAAATTAACATTTGTTCTAAATTTGAATCAAATCACACTAAAATTGTGAATGTACTGTTTTGTAGTTATCCTTCATAAAGTGTTATAGTGGTGAAGATCAAGGCACACTTCACTGCCTAAGTTCTGGGCATTACCATGATGCTTGTCCCAATAGCTCTCAATGAAAAGTTGCTAATAAATCATTGGTTATGTTTGAAGGCACCAATGCCTGAAGAAGAAAGCAGTTCAGTTTATGTGTCCGTAATTCATGAACACCCATCGAGTAGTCCTACCCCAAGTACAGAAACATTGAGTTTGTTGCAGGAATTAAGAAATGTGGTAAGTCAGCAGAATTATTTCATTTGCTTTATGGACTTAATAACCTTTCAAGTTTGGGCACAAAGTATCAATAAAGTAGATCCGTTATGATCATAATGGCTTTATCATTTAGGTTTTTTTTGTGCTTTATTTTAGGCTTTTTGTACTGATACTGGCACAGCTGTGTGTTTCTGCCCACTGTCACTATACTAAAGTAGTCTGAAAACATTGCTACTCATTTTTACTATTAATTCAGCCATTGTATTTGATTTTTGATATCTTTATTCAAACATGCAACAGAGTCACCCACTCATTATCTGATAAGAACAGTCAATGTTTTCAAGAATTACAAAAGTGATATAGCACCTTTCTTGCCACCTATACCTTTGGGTCAACCTCAAGTGCACTGCTATCTGTTGGTATCAGGACCAGTTTGTTATTTCATTCAACCATAATTCATATTAAAAGTAAACAGTAGTTATAATATTTAGAAACGTAAATTTTTATTTGTTAAGACGATTTTATTGAAAAGACTTTGTTGTAAGACATTTTTGTTAAAATTTATTTTGACCGAGATATAAAGAATGATAATAGATTTATAGCCAAATTTTAAAAAAATATTATCAAAATAAACAAATAAGAAATTAAATAAGTCCTTTTTTCAAAGTACCTACATTAAATGAGATATTAGAAGGTATCAAATAAATAAGTATAACAATGCAAAATTAACTATGAAAATGTATATTTTAGTAGCTGTCCTAATTTTTGTTATAAATATATACATTCTTTTTACTTTATTAAAAACTATCTCAAGTAACTTTGTACTGTAAATGTTTAAAGGTGCCTCCATATGGATTTACAGATGTTTCCACACAGACACAAGTTCTTAGTGAATTTGACATGAAAATAGTAAATAGCTTTCAAGAACAAACCTATTCAGGTAATTTTTAGGTGATTAATTCTAGAAGTAATATATTTCATAACATGACTTACAGATAAGTAGTGTGTCACAGTAAACATAGCTTGTTAAACAATATGATGAAATATTTCTTGTGCTGCTATATACAAGGTGCCAAAAGTTCAGGGAATTTGAATTCCATGTGGGAACTGTTTATGGTATGACCTGGTGCCAGTAGAGTGGGCTAACTGTAATATATTTTGTAAGGTAGTATGCCAACAGCTATGACAGTGAGAGGCTGTGTTCTTGAATTTTGTGTACTTGTGTAATTTTGTATTGCTGCAAATTGTTATACTTGTGTAAATGTCAGATTTTAAGGAGCACGGAACCAGAAGCAAATTTTGCTTCAAACTTTAAAACAACTGCTGCAGAAACCCATTGCATACTTGTGGAAGTATTTGGTGACAATGCTATGAGTCAAAGTAAAATGTTTTTATTCAAGGATGGACTAATGTTTGCTGATGACAATGAGCATTCAGAACAACCACTGACAAACACAACATCATGAAAGTGCTAGAGGAATGTCATATGGGTCCGTGCCATGCCAGTTAGACCAGTTGGGCATGAGATGTATTAGTGCAAAATTTGTACTGAGATTGCTGAACAGTGTCCAAATAGATCAATGCATAGCTGTCTGCACTGATTTGAAAATTGCAGCAAGAAATGACCCCCAACTTCATCTTTAATATTGTAACCAGTGATGAGACATGGGTTTACGGTTGTGATTCTGAAAAGAAGCAGCAGTCATTACAGGCCATCCATCATTTTGACACAATTGAAGAGATCCAGGCAGAATGGCAGGACATGCTTAAACTTACAGACTTCCAGGGATGCATAGAAAAGTGCTGGGATTGCTGTATCAATGTCCAAGGGAACTGTTTTGAAAGAGACAGTGCAAAGTAGGAGTTATGGTAAGTAATTTTATTTTTATTGTAAAATAACCTGAACTTTCGAGTAGCACGTCATATAGACAGAGAAAATGAATTGATTAAACTATACTGTATTTCATAAGAAAATTAACTTTCTTTATATAGATAGTAGGTTCTAAATTAGATACCAAATACAAGTTTTCTAAAAATGTATCAAATAATTATTTTTTTTATTTGAGAATTTTTAATTGGAACAGCTATCACACCTAGGTGGCCATGAAACGTACAGTGAGCCCTCACATTTAGAACTTATTTTTTATTTAATTGAAAATTAATTATATTAATAAAATGTCTTCAGTGCTCCTTGTTACTTAGGAATGAGTTCCAACATTAAAAAAACCACTGTTCTTTTATGTTGTGGATATCCTCATACCCAAGTATGAATGCTACCTGCCATCTACATACCACATGTTTTGTTATATATCCATAGGCTCTGACACTAATAGTTTAACATCCACATGCTGGCCAGTCACTTATAATGCAGCTCAGTTTCTATCAGAGGTCTTTAGCTATGCTAAGGACAGATCAGAGTCCACTTACTTGGCTATTCCAGAAGTAAACAAGCACTAAGCAGTATTGCCACTTCCCAACATGACAACACAAGAACAAAGCCTTAAGAAGAGTCTTAAAAGAAATTAAGTCTAAGTGTAATACTGTAACTGTGAGTTGTTAGATTTGGGTACCATTAGGCATGTTCAGCCCTCCCAATATGTGCTTGTACACACACACACACACACACACACACACACACACACACACACACACACACACACACACACACACACACACACACACACACACTTTAATGTGTATATATATATATATATATATATATATATATATATATATATATATATATATATATATATATATACAGTAATCACAGTAGTATTACTGGTAGTAGTAATCAACCAGTTAAACGATCAGCTGGTTAATCCGATCAGCTGTTTATATAGATCAGATAACAAAGGACGGATTCCATTTATAAATTAACAATACTTTTATGGTAGTTTAAATTAGCAATACTTTTATGGCAGTTATTATGATCAGTATTTCAGGTTTTGCCACTTAGTATTTTCAAAATCTTGTTAGATATTTGATCTAAATATGACCTTTATACATCAAGATAAAAGGATTTTTTGTATATAATAGAATTGTATATACACTTGAATAGAATTGCAGTGACTGGCTACATTTCTATGAAGTAAGGCAGTATATATTGATTCAGCGAAGAGGAATTGTATTACTGATCAATAATTTTGTACACTTTATCTGAAAATGTCTTCAACTGTCTATTATAAATAGGCTTATAACATTTTTTCTTTGTAACGTTATTCTTCCTTTCACATTGCCAGTCGATAAGACATCAGTTTGTTGATTAGTCAATTCATAGATTTTTTTTTTTTTTTTGTGTTTAACGTCCGACTATTGTGCACACTTGGGCTAATGCAGATGGTGAGATGTTTTATAGCGTATGAAAATGCCAAGCCCTCGCCGGAAATCGAACCAGGATCCTCGGGGTGAAAGCCTAGTACGCTATCCACTAGACCACCGAGGCGGCTTCAATTCATAGAATCACAGTGTAGAATCATTTCACATTGTCTAAACGACTTGGTGGTTGATTAGACACTAAACAATCTGCTGCGTTTCTGAACTGCGCACCTCAAGGTCATAGGTTCAAGACTTGCAGTATCTGCCGTAAACTGTATCCTTCCTGTTAACGCTATCATCTCTCATTCTCATTAGTCCTACAGACATAAAGTATTGGCATTAAGGGTGAAAAATTTTCTTATTTTCATTCATTATTTTAATTGTTATACAGTTATATAGTTTACAAAAACTGAATCATCTGCATTTATTACTAATCTTACAGTTAGTGTTTGGAGCACACAAACATGACATTTTTTCTTTTTTTTTTTTGGTGTTTAACGTTTGACTATTGTTCACACTTGGGCTAATGCAGATGATAGGATGATTTATAGTATATGAAAATGCCAAGCCCTGGCCGGGAATCGAACCCAGGTCCTCTGGGTGAAAGCCCAGTACGCTATCAACTAGGCCACCGAGGCTAAACTTGTTACAGTTATTAGTGTAGTTGCATTTATGTATTTTTTAACATTGTTTGAAAAATGTTTGGGATTTGTAAAAAAAGTGATTACAATGTTGAAGAGAAAAACTAAAATTTTGAAAAAATTTGATAAATTATGTTTAAAATTAATGTTACAAAGAGAAGCAGCCACCAAATTATACTTTTCTCAAATTGCTTAAAATTAGGATTAAATTCAACTTCCTAATGATTGGAAAAGGATAAGAGTGGATGATGCATTACCATTGCTAATGCGGTTTAAGCATTCTGCCAATGACTGAATCATGAATTAATAAGGTGTTTTTAAACAACCATGATTTTACATTATTTAATTTTTATCCATAACGCTTACCATGACTATTATCACATATAATTAAGAAATTTAAAAAAATGTTAAATGTAACAGTGTACATTTATAAGAACATTCTTGGTAGGTTAGGTTTACAAACTATTGTACTGTTTATAATTGTAACTGTAGTAATAGAGTGGGTTTGTAGAAAGTTTACTTTTGTATAAAAAAACTGTAAGTCCTGAGTTCATTGCTTGTAGGCCTGGGTCTTACCTTGATGGCCGCCTCTAATAACTCCTCATTTTGGAAAGTTACTAACTAAATTTCTTTTTTTGATGGCTTTTCACCATAAGAAAATTTGCTTATAAATTACTTCAGATTTTATAGTATATTATTTATCCAACTTTAAAATATGAGGGTTGTCCGTAAAGTAAGGTTTCCAAGGGGCTATAGCCTCTGCAAATGTTGTTACGCAGGATCCAGTGACCTTGGCTTGCAGCTTGGTTCCTCCACTCCCAATCCCCACTCCGCAATCGGTCTGTGAACCTCAGACTTTGCTTGGTAGCCATTAATAATGGAGTTGTCTTTTCTGTCTCCCGCCAGGTGCGAATTACGCTCTGTGATTCATTTTTTATGTGCAAAAAACATTGTGCTGGTGAACATTCATATCCGACTGTGTGAAGTCTGTGGAGAAAAATGTATGAGCATACAACATGTGTGCAAATAGTTTAGAGAATTTAAAGACGGACGTAAAGACGTTCATGATGAACAGCGTTTTGGACGAAACGATTGCGAATGTGGAAGAAGCAATGCTGAACGATCAAAGAATGACTGTTCGGGAGTTCTCCGAGATGATCTCTGATGTCAGCAAGACCTGGATTGATAAAATTTTGGTATAGCAATGTTTGTGCAAAATGGGTCCCATGCAGACCACAAACGGCAACGGATTGATGTGGCCCACAAATTTCTTCACACCAACGAAACCGATGGCAAGAAATTCTTTGACTCCATTGTCACTGGGGATGAGACCTGGGTACACTATGCAATATCAGAAACAATCATGTCATTGGAAACATCCAGAGTCGCTGAAGCCGCAGAAGTTCAAACAAACACTGTCTACCTGCAAAGTCATGGCGAGCATGTTTTGGGACAGGAAGGGGTTATTGTTGTGCGAATTCATGGATACCAGCACAACAATCAATGCTGATCATTACTGTGAGACGTTAAAGAACCTTTGCCGCGCGATTCAAAGCAAGAGGAGAGACATGCTCACAAAGGGAGTTTGTTTCCATCAAAACAACGCTCGTCCGCACATCGCCCATGTAACAACTGATCTCATCAACCAATTTGGATGGGATACTGTCACACATCTGCCCTACAGCCCGGACTTAGCCCCAAGTGGTTACCATCTCTTCCCTAATTTGAAGAAACACGTAGGTTGGATGCATTTCAGTACCAGAAAGAAGCTGAAAGAAAAAGTTTTAAGCTACCTTCGTGGCGTGGCGGGAGAGTTTCTCGACTAAGGCATAAAAAGATGGTTCACCATATGCAAAAATGCATCGATCTGAATGGTAATTATGTTGAAAAATATAAAAAAGTGTAAGCTTTCCAAAAATGTATTATTCAATGCAAATAAACATTGTGAAAAATTTTCATTGTGAAAAATTATTGGGACTTTATTTTATGACAATCCTAGTATTTCACAAATTATACTTTTTATATTAAGAAAAATTATTAATGCAACTGATAAATGCTTTCTATAAATGTTACATTCATTATAACATCATGAAACAAAACACATCACAAAATAATTTGTATATTTTAAATTTTAAAAAAAGTCTCAACACTTTCAGTCTATGGTGGAAACACACTTCACACTTGGCACGGCACCTATGACACAGATGGTCACAATCCCAAAAGTGTTAACATTAATAATATAGCAATAGTGTATATTAAATTTGCATGTTGTAAATTGCAGGAGAACTGCAAGGACTTCTTGAAGAACAAGAACAAGAACAAGAATATTTTCATCAATTGAAGGTTTGTTATAGTAGCTATTTAAAGGCACAACAATGTTGCAAAGACAATTTATGTTTGTAATTCCTACAGTAGCCCATACTGCTTGCAAAATATAGTATGAAAGTAATTTTTTTTAGTATAACAAACATTAATGCTCTGTTTGGGACAACTTGAAAACAATTTAAGGTATATTAAAAGGTAAGACATTTACAAAAAAAAAATGTAATGACTAGCTTGGTTACATAATACAACGATTTTCATTAGGCATACATACAATGCGCAAAATATATTTACTCATGTTAGAAGCAGTTGTATGAACAAAGAGCATAAGTGATAAGTGGAGTGGAGTGGCAAAGTGAGTGTTGAAACATTTACTATTAGTTTGCAAGATCCTGATAATCATTTCTGACACTCCAAACCTACAAAATTTAAAGATACTGTACAAGGAAGTATATCCTAAGTTTTCTGAAAGGTCATAGCATCTTAAATGCAAATGGCCTCTTTTACCAATACCTGAAATTACAAAGAAAGAAACCTACTTTAATGGAACATTATTATTAGTTTTATAGACAATTTAATTTCAGTTAAAAAATTTGATTAAAACAGTACTGGTATTTTATTGTCAAGCAAATATTTTATGCTCAATAGTTTTAAATCGATCTTTTTTTTCTTAAGACCCTCCCAAAGATTGTAATCTAAAACATTTACATCAAGGTCCAAGTTCTACCTTACCATTTACCTTGCCATCTTTAATATGAAAATATAATAATTAGCAAATTACCTTTGAAACGGGGCCAAGTCTATATGTAGAGATGCCAAGTTCAAACATAATGTTGGCCCCTCCCCCTTTAACTGGTACATGGGACATTGACATTATAAGAGAGAAAATTAAATTTGTTTTTAACAGATAATAAATCAGTTTATTATCATAATATAAAGCCTCTTGTAACAAGTCAAAGTGGATTCTGCTTACAGTTTCCACTTCAAAAGAATATTTCATAATTTGGATTTAGCATAATTTTTTATGATTCCATTCATGTTGAACAACATGTTTTCTCTTAATTTTCCCTCTGATATTACATAATTCCATACAGTCAAATTTGAAAACAATATTTTAAGATTCTGGTAAGTCATAGAATGATGGCTGAAGGCAACTCACAGCTAAAGTTAGTCAGAGTGTGCTGCTTCAGAATATGTTTAGCCTTTGTTTTAAAATTGTGTTAAAGGAAAGAAACATGCATTAAAAGAAAATTTATTCACAAAATTGATAAAATTCTAAAAGAACAAAATCAAACACTTTTTACTTTAACCTAAATTGTTACATTTCAAGCTTAATCTATTCATTTGAATTAAATCTTCTTTTAATTTGTGTGAAAATATCAATAATTTTCTCCTTGCTCTCTGAATTATAACTGAGAAAATTTGTCTACACTGAAAGTGTGTTTAGTCTTTCCATATCAATAGTGCTTCTTAGAAGATTTTTTTTTTAATATTAAATAATAATAACAATAAATATAAAATGAATCAAATATCTGCTGGAAGCAGGATAATAATCTAATTCTACACGTTATCACATTCAAGAATATGGTACACAGATTTAAGCACAAGACATGCAAAGTAAAAACAATCTTCCACCAGCACACCAGGGTTGGAAGTCAGGATCAACAGTGAGGGAGCCTTCTTTTGTGCGCATGCACTTAATAGTCATACATCTTGGCACTGGAACTGCGAAGCACATAGTCTCATGCAAAGATTTTTGTAAATTTTTCATAAACGAGAGGGTGTATGGCTACTGACATATAGATTATAGGTTATAAGGGGGGAGCATATCGAGAAAAATTTGACATTCTGCAGTTTTACAGCTCCTATCACAAGCTGCCACTGGTTGAAGGATTATTTTAAAGGTCTTGGTTTTGAATTTGAAGGAAAACTACAATTTTTTAAATTAAACCTTTAGGAAAGGCTATAAAAGGGCAAACGTTCCATAAGAAATTAATGTTAATTATCAACTGTGCTTAATGGCATTCTTTTGAATATCAGTTTTTATATTTTGTGTATAGTATTATTTATTTTGTTTACAGTATTTGTTCATTTACATATTTTCTAGGGTTAAAGATGTCAAATTATTTTTGTCAATTATTATTAAGAAATATATATGTTCCCTTAGAAGCCACTAGTTTTAATAACAATTAACATTTTGTATGTCGATTTATAATATCTTGTATAAGAAAATGAAATTCTTTCCAGATTTCCAGGCAAGAAAGTGCAGAAAGGTTTCCTGGGTGAGTTGCTTTTATTATTTGTTTATGGTAGCATGTTATTTATAGTGAAATAAAAACAAGAGAAGTAATGTAACATACAGAAAAGCTCCTGGTATTAGAACAGTTACTTGTTTGCAAATTGAAACTATAGCTTTGAACTGATTTGTTTCTTTTTGCAAAGTTAATTACTAAGTTAGTTTTAATCTTAAGCACTATTCAATAATTACTGATTATAAGTGTTACAGTTCAGATGGTTGATCTGAATGCATAAAAAAGTGAAGGCACCAAGATTCACAATTTGCTAGTTTGTAGATGTAATTTCTACTGTATCCCTATATCCTTAAGGGTCTATTCTATACATACACGATTCTTTTTAACAATAACAAACAAAACAAAATACTGTTTATTGTTCCATTTGCCATTATTTGTGTATATTCTTATTGCCATTATTGTGTATTCTTGTAAAAACAATGTCATGCATTTATACTATCATACATATGGATGATTGCAAATGTCCAAATAAACATTAATAATAACATAAATATTCTATCATTTAGTAATACTTTTAAGAACAGGAAAACAAATGTATAATGGTACCAAGCAATACAATTTTTTTTTTCACGGTAGTGAAATTGCACAACCTGCCAGGCTTACAAAATTGAATTAGCCTGAAATAGATTAAAATTGTGGTTCATAAATTTTACACATATGTTACAACTAACAAACATACTACCATAGGTCGCATTCCCATATTTGTTAGCAAATTTCTATTGGAAAAACGCTATTGGAGTGGCCATCACCAATCCTGATCTCTGCATCACTTTTTGAAGGGTTGTTGAAATTTGTTTACATATGTGTATATAACGTGTTTGTACTATAATTTTCACAATTAATTTTGATCTGATTTGCTTGAAGCTAGGCACAAAAATCAATTTTGGTAATTGCTTGGCCAAGTTTGCTACAGAGAAAAATCTGTTGCACAGTTTCAAAATGGTGACAATCTTTAAAAAATCATAATTTTTTCCTGCACTGTATTTAAAACCTAATTTCACTATCATATTCAGCATTAAAATCTGCATAAATTAGCATGTTATTTTTCAAATTGCAATGAAAGTATGAAACTGAACCAGACTGTGCAGATTTTCATGTTGATTAGGATGATGAAATTAGATTTTCAAAAACATGTGAAATGTAAAAAAATACTGTTTCACAAAATTTGCTTTCATTACATCAGCAAAGAAATTGTGTGCAGCAATTAATTATTTAACATTTGAAATTCCTACAATTTTGAAACTGTGTAGAAACAAACTTGTCCAAGCTATTCCCAAAATTAATTTTTCTGTCATGTCTGAATTATATCAAGGCCATATTTTCGTCTGAGGGACCATTTTTCAGAGGCATTTACTATGGAGATACCCACCATGGTTGTCCCATCTTGCATGGTGTTGCTGTGCTGTAAGATGTACACTTCATCAGCACTGTTAATAAATAAATAAGGTTCTTGGTACCCAATTACTGCAGTAACAGACTTCAGTGCAGTAATAATTTCTTGCCTGATTTTAATAAGTCTTTGATTAGTAAGACTAAATGAGGTAAAAGAGTAATGGTGTTCTGGAAGTCGTTGACAATATGCATCACAAGTTGCGACATTTTTGATAACATGGAAGATTTTTTTATTATAATATATATTCGTTAATGTAATGCTTTTTTGTGAATCAGGCTTGCTTTTCTTTGCTATATTGTGTAAACATGAACATAGTTGTTATTGATTAGAAACTCTTGCCATGTGTGTTATAACTCGTAAAGAAGAAAGAAAATGCAAAGACAAGACCTACAAATGCTCGTACTGCAGTGTGCCATTATGTTATCTATTCCTGCTTTGAGGAGTACCACAAAAAAAATATTAATTCAAGAACTCTGGAACTTATTTAATAATTACTTGGGGAGCATATGTATTTTTCTTATTTTTAGGTACAAAATGTTACTCTTGTTACTTTATCTAAGATGTCATTACTCATACCAGAGTCAAATAATTCTCATGTCTAGAGCTTAGTTTTTTTGTTGGTGATGTGTAACAAGTCAGTTAAGTGAAAGCGAGTTGTGATCACAATAAAAGAAAATTTACAAGCAGTTAAAAAATAAAACATATTTAAATTTTGATTGACTAGATATACCAAGTTATTGCACATATATTATCTCTTTTTAACTAAGAGAAATCGTAAGTATATTATCAGAGTTGTTGGTTAACCGTAATCGACTTGTTTTAATACTTTTTTTTATAAATTTCTAAAAAATATTTGTAGAACTGTAGTTAATTTTTCACAATGATTTGATTTTTCTATTTACATGCAGGTGGACGTTCCTGTACCTCATAATCGTTCCACTAGTGATTGCACTTTTAATTTATTTGTTAAGTGACACTGATACATTAAGTAACTGTACAGAATTTTTCTACATTAAGTTCAAGTACCTGAAACCACCACCAATTTAGTGATTGTTTATAAAGTGTTAGAAGACTTCAGCTAAACTTGATGCTTATATAAATTAAGTAAATATATAAATGATGTATTTCAAAGTACTTACAAAATATTATGTAAAAATTTTAATATTGTTAATATGAAAAGTGTTAATTAAAAATATATTTGTTAAATAAATACAAGGGTAATTATATCATATTCGAGTAATTGTATATATAAACATGTTCTATTACTTCATGAATTGATACTCATTATTTTTACCTCGTGGGTCTTAGGTCCCTTTAAAATCCTTAACTACAAAGTATTTAACACTAAATAATACAGTTGATCTAAGACCTCTTTCACACAATTTGACTTCCAGCCTAGCATCCTCAGTTAGCGCAGTGTGCAGAACAATTCTTCTTTGTGGTGCAAATTTATTCAGTTGGGCAAGATAAACATTTGACCAAGGTAAGAAACATTTGTGCATAAAATACATTTGTAAGGAGAGTAAATTTATTCAACAATAACATAATCACAACATATAACAAATTCATGTACTTAAAACTGATACTATGTTTATAAGAATAAGAAAAAAAACAGAAAGTGGAGGAAATAAAAAAGTTTCTAAATTCGAAACATGCGCTCCTAAATGTAATCACAATAAAATGGCGACTAGTATGTATATATACAAGGTGCTACTCAAAAGTTCCAGGAATAATAACAAAGAACTTACTTCCAATCAAAAATTTAATGGTCTCCATCAAAGCAGTCACCATGTGCATTTATACAGCATTGCCAGCATTTCTGCCATGAATAGAAGCACTGCTCGAAGTCGGCTGTAGTGCTTCTACAGGCAATAAGTTAAGATGCCTTAGAGCCATTTAGGATTCCTCTTGAATTTCTTCTACAGTATTGAATTAACATCCCTTCAGCTTGACTCTTATTTTTGGAAAGATGAAAAAGTCACATGGTGTTAGGTCCAGCAAGTGTTTATATTGCTTGACTTATACTTTGTAGATATAAAAAAGTAGCATATTGTTTTTTGCCAAAAACTCACAGTGAGATTGTAGTGAGAACAGGTGCATTGTTGTGATGCACAAACCAGTCTTACTCATGCTGGTCTGACTAAATGGAAGCAATTCCTGGTAGACAATCCCATTAATGTCGAAAAAAATTATTAGCATTTATTTTACGAGACTGCAAAATTGACAGGCTTTTTTCAGTCTTGTAGAGTTTGGCATCTTCCACTGTGACATTGCTGTTTGATTTCATAACCATAAACCCAGCTTTCATTACCTGTTAATTACCTCAGACAAGAAGTGTGGGTTCATTGCAATTGTTTGTTTGAGCTCAGTAGACTCTTCTGTCATGCTGGTCTTGTGTTAAAAGTCAGGGAGGAACAAATTTGGTTGCAATTCTCCTCATGTTGAGTTCATTAGATAAACTGGGGGCATTTAAATTATATTCCATATGACACGCCAACAATTTCAGCCATGTTGTGGATGGTTTATCTTCTTTTGACTGATTATTTCCTGAACTGATGATTTCCAATGTTTTCTGGAGTGATGCTAGTTCGGTGGCCTATCCAAACACTGTTAGTCTTTTAAAGACTCACGGTCATCTTTAAAATGTTTGAACCAATCAAAAGTTCTTGATTTCCTTAAAGCTTGATCTCCAAATGCTTGAACCAACATTTTGATAGATTTCTGAAGTATTTTTGCTCCGTTTACAACAAAATTTAATATGTCTTTGCTCTTCAGCCAGCGCCATCATCGAAATCGCAGTGTTCAAAACACTACTATCAACAAATGGTTATTTGCTCTGCTGCACATATCTCGACAATGACACGGCATGGCTCACTGTTAAACTCATAATACCCCTCACTGTGAGACTTCGTACAAAAGATTATAGTTTTGGGTTAGGCATAGGTTATTTATACTTTGTGTGTGTGTGTACCAGTACCTACATATATAGGCTTCTGGAATTGGTAACACATGGTCATCCTTCAATTAGTGTTATTATTACTACCACAGAAAGTTCATAAACATCTTCAGAAAATATAAATTCAGTCATAACAGTATAAATTTTATTTTATTTGTAACTCACACAATTTTACATACAAAATTAGTGAGTGGTAACTTGCATTGTACATGCGCTAAGCCATGTTGAGCTGATTATAAGTCGACCTGTCTGAACACACAAGAAATCATGGAAAATGCAGCATCATGGATGTAATACCATTTTTAAGGACCACCATTTACAGTACAAAGTTCTGTATAATTTATACGAACAGAAACTCACACAAATCAAAAACACAGTGTGACTGGCCATGTCAAGAAGTGGAATCGTGTGAGAGGTCCAACAATACAACTATTTAGAATTTGGAAAGAACAGTTATGTTTGATATTGAAAATCTGAGTTCTGTTTGACATTAACAGTGTGAGGGAAGACTGTTAATATTAACCAGTAACATAAATGGAGAATAGGTGACAAGTAATTTCAGCACACATTAATTACATGTTTTTAATTTTTGTTTTTTTCTGTATGACAATAAGGAAAGCCAAATCTAGCTTTTTTAAAACAATATAAATTCAACAAATTTTGAGATAAAAATTGAAGATTCAATAAGGACTTTTTAAAACTTGTATAAAATGTTTTAAAATTTATACCAGAAGATTACTTTAGTCTAATCCTTACTGCAGACTTGACAAAGCCACATTAGCTCGGCACTGTTCAATGAATGAAAATGTTTTAACATTTTAAACAATTCTTTTTTACTATTGGTAACAATTAAAGGTTGTCTTTGTTAACTATGACATCAGCATTTGTAGGTTCAGCAGAGAATTTGCATACACCATTGGTTTTACATTTGGATGAGGCTGAAATAAATAAAACAAAGATAACTCAAATAACATTTCAAAGATATCTATCAAATGTAACAGATTATTTATAAATGAGAAACTGTTATAGTCGAGATTAAATACATTAAATTTTTATTTTAAATTTATAAACTAAAAAAAATTTGTAAAACGCCCTCAGTTATAATGCTAAATCAGTTATAGCGCTATTTTCATAATGTTCTCAATATTCTACATTAAGTGTACATGTATTTTAGGCTCGGTTACAAAGCTTTGTGAGCCCGGATACAACACTGTCATGCTGCTGTTATAGTCCAGCCACTTAGTAAACGGCCTGCGTAAGAATTTCTCGCGCATGTAGAATTCCCCTCCAGCTCCCTCCAACAGTTCAGTGACACAGAGTCTGCCAATCTGAATCTAGAAACTGTTACTACTCAGCGATAGTGAAGGAAAATGGAGGAACTATGGTGACCAAATGGGGACATGACCTCTCACTCGCACATTTTTTCTCTCTGTCCCACTGGTGCTCTTAGCAGTTTTCTAAACTGCTGACCTGTAGTCACTCTCACTTGAAATACAATTTGTGTCCTATTTTTGGATTAAAGGTTGAGAGAATAGAAACGGACATTTTCTTAGAATTTTGTTGCAGGCTAAACATGTTTGTGTAAACATGTTTACATGCTAAACATGTAAATTGTGTCCTTCCATAAAAGCACTCTCTCTCACTCAGCTCACTCACTCACTCACTCACTCACACACACACACACACACACACACACACACACACACACACACACACACACACACACACACACACACTCACTCACACACACACACACACACACACACACACACACACACACACACACACACACACACACACACACACACACACACACACTCACTCACTCACTCACTCACACACACACACACACACACACACACACACACACACACACACACACACACACACACACACACACACACACACACACACACACACACACACACACACACTCACTCACACACACACACACACACACACACACACACACACACACACTCACTCACACACACACACACACACACACACACACACACACACACACACACACTCACTCACTCACTCACACACACACACACACACACACACACACACACACACACACACACTCACTCACTCACTCACTCACTCACTCACTCACTCACTCACACACACACACACACACACACACACACACACACACACACACACACACACACACACACACACACACACACACACACACACACACTGTATGCCTTAGTGGGGGGGAACTTCAATTTCATGAACCCTCACAACAGTGTACACACTGTGTTGCATGTATAAATTCTAGACTGTAAAGTACTTACTTTTTATTAGTTTTAGCTAAAATATATTTCAAAATTATGTAATAAATTGTAACCATTAATTATGTACACGGTACAAAGTATGCTTTTTTTCACTACATACAGTATTTCCACCATTTACAAACTCGTTTACTGTAAACTTGGTTACAACACTATCTCATTTACAGCACTCATATATGTTTCTGAGCGCTTATATATATATATATATATATATATATATATATATATATATATATATATATATATATATATATATATGTTATACTTACAAAAAAGAATATAAGTTAATGTAATCTGTACTTAAGTGAATTACTCACCACAGCTTCATAAGTAGTAAATTTTGGAGTCATGTCTTTGCCAGTAAAAGTAATGAAAGCACCTTTATTGCCCATTGAATCACTGCAATAGTGTAAAAAGACAAAAAACATTACATTTAAGTTTTGTAAATGTAACATGAAATTTTGTACATAACCTTGATTTGAAGATTATCATGCAAATTATATTTAATAGTTATTCCCCAATTATAATATTTCTATGAATAACAAACATAAATTACTAATTTCAGAACATTTTGAAATGTTTATACTACTTTTAGACATATAATGATTAGGCACTACTTCTTTTAACACAGCATATTCAGAGGTTCAGAATCCTACACTCCTAATGTGACAAAAAGCTTGGTGGAAAATGTTCCGGAAATATAGCAAAAAACATGCCTGTATAGGGTTCAGATTACCAAAAATTCAATTTACTGTAATTCTTATTGCAAAGTTTTTACTATATTTGCATAATTTTATATAATTCTTCAGTTATTTTATAACAGCTCTTTTACTGAAACTAAACATTATATTACTATTTCTATGCAAAACACTTTAAAAAAACAAAAAATTACTTTACAAATTACTGGAAATCCTACTGATCACATTTAAGTTCAATAAGAAGTCTTTTAAAAAATGTTCCTTAAGCACTAAACACATTTTAGAATAAACATTTTGATTTGAGGATAAAATAATGTTTACTATTAAACAGTGGTCACAGCTTCTGTGCATTAATTCAGTGGAGAAAGCAAAGTAGAAACTGTAAATGAAAACTTAACCAATGGCAGATTGTGCTTAAGAAGTGTTCTCTGTAAGGTTCTGATATTTGAAAAAAATATGTTAAAAATAAATGGGATTAAAATTTTAATTAATTAATAATTTAAAAATAATGAATTAATTCATTAAATTAATATTTTGTGATTAAAAAATTAGCTAGAAAAATTATGTTCCTTAGTTAAATTAGTGTTTTTTCAGAGACATTTCTCTGTTATGAATATAAATTATATAATAATTGCTGTCTGTTCATAGAACTAACCAGTAGTTAGGGGCCGAAAAAACTGTAACACACTTTCCTCCATGAGCAACTTCATAACCATCATTCTTGACTTCATGACTTCGGACAATATAATCAAGGCCATTTATTTCTAGGAATTGTGACGTGACATCTGGTCCAAACTGAACACCTACGCCTCTTTTGCTCGGTGCTCTACCATTATATGGCTGCGGATCTGACCAGAGTAGCTCGCACATTAACCCTAAATAAAAACATT
Organism: Callitettix versicolor; assembly: GCA_022606455.1. Classification (NCBI taxonomy): domain Eukaryota; kingdom Metazoa; phylum Arthropoda; class Insecta; order Hemiptera; family Cercopidae; genus Callitettix; species Callitettix versicolor. Next base: position 37,183,688 of record CM040188.1, on the reverse strand, counting down.
AATAAAGTCCATTAACAAAGAATAATTTATCTTTATGATTTGCCAATTCATTATATTGTACAATATATTCATTATATAGTATAATATATTCATAACATTTTTTAGTTATCTGGTCATTAACTTACTTTTTAAACATGTGATTGATATCGGACCTAATTTGGCAAATAAAGGTGAACACAACTAAAATATATTTTCAATATTGTATTCTTTATGATTAATTTGAATACACATTTAAATAATTATTCATAGTTTAACAATTAGTCATTTTCACAGTTCCTGAAAACGTTTTACAGAGTTAATGATTACACGCATATGGGTCTTACTGTGATGTTTGTGCCAATAGCTTATTTTTCAATAAAAAATCCAATAATTAATAAACATTAACCTAATTATTATTCACACTTAGACTCACCTTCTTCTGGGGGTTGCCTATTTCTGTCTATTGTTCTGAGGTCTTCAAGTGTAACTCCATCTTTGGAAAAGAGACCTCCGTGCATTACCTGCAGACAAACAAACAGATTACTTCAGTCTTTTCAGTAATTACTGTAACAACATTGTACAATCTACAATGTTACAAAATATTGTACAAACTTTTACACTCAGTTTACTGGAATGTTTGTTTTTAAAGCCATTTTTTACCATAAAGATCCTTAATAAAAAAAAAAGTTTTTTTGCTACAATAGACTCTTGATGGTTTTCATTAAATGTATGTCAAATATAAGCTTAAGTATTAAAAAAATGTGAGCTAAAAAATCTAAAATATTTAGAACAATCTAAAAACCTGCTTTCTCTAAATCATCACATTTTCCTCAAATTTTATTGATAACTGAAATCTATATCCATATATAAAATGTTAAATAAAAGCTACTTATAATTGATAAGAAAAATTTTTATATCAAACTTTATGTCAATGTTAATTTTCATTTATGCTAATTTTTTTGCAATACATAATTTTGGCTCCCTAAGGGCTATGTTTTCATTTTTATGGCAATCAGGAAGCATATTTCATTGCAGAAAGTTCTATGGAACTTAATAGTAATTAAATAGTTTAAAAGCAGTGCCTCTGGTACTTTCCCTCCACAACCAGACTCCATCAGTGAAAGGAATAAAAAATACCACCACTAAAGAAAAGAAATTGCAAAATTTGTTGTATTCCAGAGAGAACATTTGTTAAATTTTGTTGTACAGTGTATCAAGTTTCAGGTGAAACTGTTAATAACTAATATTAATAAAAATAAAGGTGAAGATTGTTTATCTTCCACTTCAAACAATCTTCTATTCTTTTATCACCAAATGAATAAATTTATTTAAATAATAACTGGTAGCATTTTGTAGGCCATGACTGTGCGTGTGTGTGTGCGTTTGCAGAAAAACAGAGAAAGTACTAAGTTAATAATTGAGTAAGTGTTTAGTTAATTTGAATCATCTGAATATTATATTTTTTAATTAATATTAATTAATGCTATTAATTCCCTTTTTTATTGAAAGAAAATTGTTTACTTTACTTTTTAGGTCTCACATGTATGATCTAAATATTAATAACAATCTGCATTGTGTTATTATAAGAATTGCATAAGCTCATCATTCCTTTTCTAATAGTACTTGAAAGTCTCCCATATACTATAAAAATATCAGTCAAAATTTTCTCCTAATACATTTTGATACAAAGTTTATTTTTTGTAACCATACGTTACAACACAGATCATGTTATATTGGTAATTCATTGTTAAATACATTTCTTAAAATTTGCCTAGATAGGTTATAATCTCACTTAATTTTTTCCATGTTAACAAATTGTTTTACTGTCCCTTACTTCAGTGTTTATTCATTTTTACTTACCAAAACTTTCTTGTTAAGACAATGTGTCAGAGGCAACCAGTTGTACACCTCGTGAACAGCTCTGCCATCTGAGATGTATATTTTGCTTTCACTTCACCATCAAAGCCATACATTTGGTTCATTGTCTGGCTCTCGTGGTTTCCTGCATTAATTTATTTACAAAACAATATTTTAAAACAAATAGAAAAATGTACAAGCTATCTTAAAACGTAAAAGCAATAACATATAATTTTACTTTACTGAATATAAATATTAAAAAAAACAACTTTTTTATATTCCTTTGGGTCGTTACAGTTATTCAAACTATTATATAATACAATTTATTAACCATTTGCATGCGTTTTACATGGATTAGCACCACATTGCTCCAAACATTGAAAATGGGTATTTCAAAAAATACAAATTTTAACACTTTGTGAAAAAATGTGGTACAATCATTCAACAGATTTAGGCAAGTTTATTATTTGCAAACAGCTGAGTGATTCTGAAAACCCTCGAATACATCAGTAATTAACTTACTATATTTACTGCAAGAGTTGATCTCGTGTTCATTTAAACATGTTTGAGAGGAAACCTAAACGCTTTTGAAAAGTTGTGTAACAAGTGTCGACAAGGTTTGTTTCAGTGTAAATAGTTTGCTGCTCTCGGAAAAATACTTTCTAATTTCCAAACATATCCGAATATATATAACACTCGCCACTTCCAAAAAATAAAATTACAGAAGAAAAATGTCCCGTGAAGTACTTGCTTTAATTTAATATTGGTAACTCTTGTGGAAACTAAGAGATATAGCAAAATGCTCTACACAAATTGGCTGCCAAACAGGTCTGTAATACCACCGTCAATGAAAGAAGAAGAGTGCAAAACTTATTACTATACAGGAAACCTGTGTAAACTACTTTACAAATTAATCATTAGAATAAAATCGTAAGAGTTTGTTGTTATAAAGTTATTTTGTGCATCACTTCTTTTTATAAGTCATATAGGTAAATTAATATTTGGCGGTAACAAGCTTGTAATACAAAAGTTTTGATTTAATTTACGATGTTTATAGATTTCAGACTTTTACCAAAAATTAAATTCCTTTCAAATTAATTTTAAAGTTTTCTTTGCGAACAGTACACTTAACATTTAACATTAAATTCAGAATCAATACAGTAAATAAGCTTACAAACTAAAAATTCAAAACAGATCAGCATGGCAAAGCTGCTGGTAAAATTTTTGTTTCATTACCTGCAAGGCATTTTTGATTGTTGCAGCAACACTACATACAAGAGTGCATAAACATGCGCAACATATTTTCTTGGAGAAGAATCGACACTACTCTTATAAGATAATGTCCTCTATTACTTGCACAACTTTACTGCCTCAGTATAAACAAATAAGCAAGTTGTTTCTGTAATAAGTGTAAATTTTCTTGCTTGTATAATAGCAGCTGAACAACTATGCATTATTATAGCAATGACCAAAACTCAGTGGCAATTCCTACAACCAATCATTTGGTGACTCGTTAAATTGACTAGTTTTATATTTATTCTGCAGATATCAAATTAGTTTATTTAATTTTGTAGTAAAAGGGTTTCCTTATTGTATTTTTTAAAAATCTCAAGCAGCATGCAAAGGATTAACACAGTAATGTTCCAACAGAACATATACAAATTAATAAATGGTATTTTAGTAGCCTATTTACAGATATATTTTCTTTTCATTCAAATCCTGTAAAAGTAATTTATTTCATGGTATATTCATTTCCTACTCATTGCAGTATCATCATCAAGTGCAAAAACCACAATTTAAAACATTACACTTACAATTTGATACATATACATCACCAAGAGATGAAATGAAATTCTTATATACTATTGTTTACCATTGAAGATTATGGCCAATAATTTAATCAAAAATCAAACAACTTACAAACCTTAACTTCTTATTAGGTTTCAGCTCGTAATAGTTAGGCCTACATCCATCAAGCTTTAACTTTACTAACCAAGAATGAAATTAACACCATTGAGTAAATTTGTCAAAGATATTTCACTAAAAACACAATTAGAAATGAAACAAAACAAATCAAGATTTTGTAAACACAACTGTAAATCATTTATTTCTGGAAAGAAACAAATCAAAATTATTATTCTGTCTTAAATTTTAGCAAAGTTATGTCGAAACAGCTGTATAGGCCATGGTAGTATTGGGTAGTTATGTGTAATGATGGCCTGGCATCTAAGGCAATGTCTCATGCAAACAACCTTAGCGGCACTCAATGCAACTTTCGATAAGGCATAGCAAAGGGTTAAGCCTAGAAGCAGATCTCCCAGGAATCAAACCTCAAGTGTGAGAAAAAAACGTGCACACGATTATTAATATCAATGTGAAACAGGCAAACAATGGAATATTTATTTTAGGTTTACTTAATGCTTGAAGGTTCTATAACACAACGTCCATCAGTTTATTTTTATTCCTATTATATGTCTATGCCTAGTGGTCGAAATTATGTTTAAATGAATCAACTACAAAAAAAATTGTGGAAATATAAAAGTGTTTCATTAATATAATGGATTTTCACCAAGTACCAATGATCTTAAGTATAAATAATACAAAAAATGTGTATAATTAAAAATGAGTTATAATAATAATTTTCTGTGGCAAACAATGTAATTGTATTTTGTTTTGTTTAAAATTATTTAATAATACGAGGGCTATTCAGAAAGTAGATTACGTTTTTGGATAAAAAAAAAACTAAGTACAGGAAAAAAATTTTATTATATACATTTGAAAGAGGAACTAAAATACTATTTTTCGACATAATCGCCAAACAAATTTAGACATTTGTCATATCGGTGAACTAGCTTTGAAATTCCCGTGTCGTAGAATTCCGCCGCCTGTGAATGAGGTGCGATCAGTTATAAGGTTTTTGTTAGCAAAAAACCATAAACCGATTGAAATTTATCGGCAAGTTTGTGAAGTTTACGGAAACAACGTAATCAGTGAAGGTGGAGTTCACCAATGGTGCATTAGATTTAAAAATGGACGAAGTAATGTTCATGACGAAGAGAAGAGTGGCAGACCAAGCATTGTGAGTGATGAGCTGGTTGCAAATGTCAATGAAAAAATTCATGAAAACCGCCGTTTCACAATAACCGAACTGTCACTTTGTTTCCCACAAGTTTCGCGAACATTGTTGTACGAAATTGTCACCAAAAAGTTAGGATACCATAAGTTTTGTGCCAGATGGGTGCCAAAGTTCCTGACAGAACAGCACAAGGGTCAGCGTATGGCTGCATCGTTGTCATTTCTGGACGCTTACGACAAAGATGGTGAATCATTTCTTGATCGCATCGTAACGGGAGATGAGACTTGGGTTAAGCACGTTACCTGTGAGACAAAACTACAGTCTATGGAGTGGGGCACACAAATTCCCCAAAAACCGAGGAAATGTTTGCAAACCCTGTCAGCAAGGAAGATCATGGCGACCGTTTTTGGGACAGGAAAGGTGTTCTTCTGGTTGACTTCCTAGAACGTGGAGCAACCATAAACTCAGAAAGGTATTGCCAAACATTACGAAACTTAAACGAGCTATCCAGAACAAGCGGAGAGGAAAACTGAGTGCAAAAGTGTTGTTTTTGCACGACAATGCCCGCCCTCACACGGCAAATCGAACAAAAAGACGTCTTGACGGCCTTCAAGTGGGAGATTTTTCCTCATCCACCCTACAGTCCGGACCTGGCACCTAGTGATTTCCACTTATTCCCGAAGATGAAGACTTGGCTTGCAACACAGTGCTTTGATGGCGACGCAGATCTCGCGCTGGCGTGACTGACTGGCTGGCGTCACAGGCGGCGGAATTCTACGACACGGGAATTTCAAAGCTAGTTCACCGATATGACAAATGTCTAAATTTGTTTGGCAATTATGTCGAAAAATAGTATTTTAGTTCCTCTTTCAAATGTATATAATAAAATTTTTTTCCTGTACTTAGTTTTTTTTTTATCCAAAAACGTAATCTACTTTCTGAATAGCCCTCGTATTAAGTGAGAATTAACAGTACTAAGACCACTTTCGTTTTATACTTTTCCAAACAAAGGAGTTTTTCTAAAGTAATATACAGGGTGTAAAAAAAAAAAAATCCAAAAATAAAGAAGATGGTTCCCCAGATCAAAACTAATAAAAAAAGTTTATATAAAAATATGTCTGAAAATGCTTTATTTTCCCACTAGCCGTCATTCTGTTTTTTTAACAAAATATTTTATATCCCTAGAATGATGCGATCAATAACATTCAATCTTAGTACGCTTTTTGTACCTGTTAGAGGCCTAATTAAAAAAAAGCCAACTTCATACACTTACCCATTTTAAAACTTTAAACCAAAATAAATCAATAACGGTAAATTGTAGTGACAAATGACAAGATACCTTTTTTGTAGCCCTTTTATTATGGTATAACTTTTAAAACTATGGAGCAGATAAAACGGGAACGCTTGCAAATTAGTTTGTGAAGGTACAAAATCTATGTTAAGAATGCCCAAAACATTTATATTAAAGAAATATTTGTCGATGTATTATTATTTTTAATTATTACAATTAAGGTTATAAATCTGTATTATTGTTTGATTCCAGCAGTATGTTTCATAATATGAAAGTGCACGAGTATACTGTGCCATGACAGACTAATTTGCACTGCTCTGACAAGTTGCTAATAGCTTTTATTTCTAACAGCTTTGCTCTTTTATTTGCTTAATAATTTTTAAAAGTCTACTACTTTAAAATGGGTTAATACAATGGTTGTTTTTTCCCAAGCCTCTATGCTTCTATCCAGTAGAAAAGTATGCTACATTTAAATTTTATTAAATTAAAAAAAAAAATCAGTTCTAAAACAGTTGAATCATTTTAAAAAGTATAAAATATTTTGTTAAAAAACAAAATGGTGGCTAATGGGAAAACAAAGCATTTTCCAACATTTTTTTAATAGCCATATTGTGGCCAAATATTGGCCAATCAGATGTAAAAAATCTTTACAGCTGATTAATAATTATTCATATCGTTGATTATGTTAAGGTTATGAGTGTTGAGGTTGTGTTTATTACCATCATTTCAGAGTCACGTAGCAGCACAAACTTACAGCTTACACTGAAACAAATAGTCTGATAAGGTCGAGGCCATAAGCCAAGATTGAGTACAGCACCTGCAAAGTGTGCAGAGGTGTCTCGGAGTTAAGTTTATTCTTCTGAACTAATATTTGTATAAAAGTCTAATATTTATAGTTAATTCAAACAAATTTTTGTCGTTAATTTACTAGAATTTCATTCCATAATAGCCCGATTTAAATACAAGTAAACTATTAATTATAAAAATATATTTCAGAAATATCCATTTATAAATATAAAATCATAAGGTGTAATATACAGCAGAAGTTACTGTGATGTGAGGGGAGGGGAGAAATGTTTGCATAAACAGCTGTTTTTCTCCACAGTTGTTTCTTTGGTAGTACTCTTTCAATTGAGGTTATGTTTATTCCTATTCGTTACAAGTAACATAATACTTATCATTATTAATTAAATTTTAATATCAATAAAGCCCTGAAACTTTTTAAAAAATACAAACATCTCTATTTACATTTTATCTAGTTTATTCTGGCAGATTTTATACTCAATTATTTCAACCATAAATTAATGTTTTATTTGTTTACACAACACAACTACAATAAAAATGTACCAACTTATACTAAACGTAGGTACTAAACAATTTTAGATTAATTTTTTAAATTATAACTCAAAAATGAGGGGAAAGTATTCATAAAATCCCTTAAAAAATATTGCATTTGTTAAAGAAGTGGATAAAATGCACCCAAATATTAGCCAAAAGTAAAATGTTTCCAGAATAATACATTTCTTATGAGGGATATGTTTTGGTTTTTAACGAATCATTAAAAATGTTTGACTTTTGTAATTATCTGCACATTTAGTGGTTTTCAATGGCGCTGAATATTAAAATTGGTTCAGTGGAATTCAGATTTAGATGTACAAAGCTGAATTATTATGTTAGTATAGATTGTTAATATTAAAATACTGATATATTTGGGAATGAAAAAAACTAAAGTGATTATTATAATTAATTGTATCTGAATAAATAACATGTTTAGTAATTATATTATTGGTGGCGTTTTCAGTTATCACAGACTGTGAAGCAAAGGTTAACGGCAAACAGATGCAAGGGGCAAATGTAAGTAATAACTAAACAAATTCTTTATACTTACCTCTGGCCATATAGAAATGCTCTGGGTACAACAGCTTAAAGCCAAACAGAGTAAATATACATTCAACAGAAAATGAACCTCGGTCAACGAAGTCACCATTAAATAGCTAAACTGCATTAAGGAAGAAACAGTTGTTGAAAAGTTTTGTTTCTATAAAAATTGTTTAATTCTGTACTTTAAGACATTCTTCTGTTTTGTAATCATAATAAACAGTTCAAAGTTTTATTTTGAAAATAAAACTTGCTTAATTTTTGAAACTTAATTTTGAAAACTTTAAGAACCACACATTTTGAAATTTTAAAAATGATAATTGTTAAAATGATTAAGAAAAAGTTAATTATAAATATAACAGTTTGCATTAACTTGCAGCAGGCATAAAATGTATTTTTTCAAAGAAAAAAAAATAGATTTATAGTACTATGTAAATTGGTCTAGATTTTAATCCCATTTAGTTTGTTCAGAGTAGTAAGGTTCTAATGAATTGTGTTCTCAAATTAATGTATAAACCCATATTTGTTTGACAATTTTTTTAACGTAACAATTTTATTATGTTAGTTATTATTCATAATTAATAACAAATTAAATTTTAAAACATTATTTTCAAGAATTCATTTTAATGTGAGCATTTATTTATTTTATGACATACTAGTAACTGACAGAAGACAGCCAAAGGAGCTTTTACAACTAAAAATAACTTTATAACATAACAGATATTAACATTTATTCATTACTTTACTTTATGATAAATTTTAAAAAATTTCAAATTGAAGAATTATTATCAGATGGTCTCAAAAAGAGTAAAGTTTTCAATATAAATAAAAAGGAAATAATGATTGAAATTAATGCAATTAAAGGATACATATGGATTAGTTGGTGATGGCAGACCATTTAATTCAAAAATATTCATTAAGTCATAAAACTGACCATGAATATCTCCGCATATCGTAAATTTGTCTTCATCTCCTACGGAAATTTCTACTAATGATGGTTGAGCCATGAAAAGTTGTTTCACATTGAGAAGAATCTAAACATATTAAAAGTTAAAAAAAATTATGTTACCAAGATACCATATTACATCTCCCATACTCACAACCTTCATCCTGATTGGTATGGTTCTTTTACTGGTTTTAACAATTGTGTCGCCATAATTTTGAATATAAATACGGGTAAAAAATTGCTGTTTGGCAGAACATCGAGGAAGAACACCCACTAAACAACTATAAGATAGCCTGCCAACAGCTGGAACAACTAAATATACTGCACCAATTTGCTCAGATGGAAATAGAAGGAAGCCAACCAAGCAAAAAATATAAATTTCTTGTCACCATTCCGAACCAGAAGAATGCCTCACCACCCTGCTGCCGATCTGGTAAACACCTGGACAAACTATTTATCATCTAGACTATGATATATTCCTTCTATAAAAGATACAAACAGCATTGTAATAAAATCTACAAAACTGAGTTAGAGATATGAATGTTTTTAATATGTATATGAAGGGACTTTACATAAGTTCTGTAGAAGAATATGGTATTTTCTGAGCAGTAAATTAGATATATTAAAAGACCAATTTTTTTTTAATTTAATATGTTTTTTGACATTATGGTTAAAGGCAAAGTAAAATGCAAAGTGTGCCTTTTCTCGACATCAAAACTCAATGGGTTTCAGTATGAATTAGTGGACTGATGTGTACATCTCACTACCTGTATGTATACAGATGCTGTATCTGAACTGTTTTGTGATGTACCATTTTACGATTGCTGCCTGCAACTGCAGTAGACTATAGAACAAGTAAAAGAAACAACATTTCTTGAAAAAATAACAGCTTCATTACAGGTACTAGTTTATTTTAGTTTGGATCTTTGTTTTTGAATTTGTGTAGTAATATTTCTGCTTTCATTGCAGTGTTCCATTTATAAAAAAGTCATATAGATACAATTCTTGGAAATGGGAGTACCAAATATCATTGGAACAAAAAGCATTTTATATGCAAGAGTTTTAAAATATTATTTCCCACGTCCGTTCAAAACAATTCATTACTCTCTAGTCTGAGATTGTTGATATAAAACTTTTGTTCAATAGCAGTTAAAATCTGGACTGGATATCGGCGGATCCTGAATTTCATACGGCCAGATAAGATAGGGTCTACATTACTTAAAACATTGAAACATAGAAGTTTTATGCTTATTTCTACCGATATTTTAAAGCTGATACAAGTTTTGCCTGGAACTGTAATTAACTAATATTCATATTTAAAATAACAAATAACAGAATTAACCTGAAAAATTTTCAAGTTCATTTTTACTGCTTTTGATCTAAATATAAAACTAACAAACATTGTAAAACTTACAAAAAGTAATGCTATTAAATTAATTTTGATTTTTCTTTCATAATTTTATAATGACTTCGGAAAATTAATCCTTAGCTACCAGCAGGAAAAGTATGGCCAGCTGCTTTAATATGTTACCTTATACGCATATTTTCGGTGCAGCTTCCCTTGTTCTTTATAAGTGTTCATTAAGTTTTTCATAAAATTAAGCGTAACTTTACCATCTTCCAATGAAGGCCCTGTATATTCATCTTCAATAGCTGAAAATAAAACAATTTAATGTATAAAACAGAACTTATACGATATGCATGGTTTTGTTAAGCAACATGATTTTGACAATGAATCTAGATTATTCTTGATGAAATTAAATTCTGAAAGGATTTACTTTTGATTTTTTTTATTAACAATTATACACAAAAAAAATATAAAATTCATCTTTAAAATGTTCAATAAATTGAAAAAAAGTTACATTTAACTCTTACGTAACAATACAGATGACGTATATTACAGTCTTAAGTAAATAAAACAGAAAATAAACTTGTTTACATTATACTTACTCATACTTTCAAAGTCTATTGAGTCAGATATACTTTTTTTTGTGTCATCAACAGCTATCGCTTTTTCAAATGCTAGTTTCTTAACTACTTTACTACATTCTAAAAATTTTAATTTAGCATCTTGATCCTTGGGTCTAGCTTTTGTAACCTGTAAAAGTTGTACATCTGTGTTAGTAATGTTAGTAATGGTGAGAGAGGCATCAAAAAATGTATTTCAGAATTCTTAAATATATAATCTGGTTTCCATTTTTTTTTATTAAATTTAATTTTGTTAATAAAATCAATTTTTTTAACCACTCAAATATTCTTTGTACAGCCCCAAATTTGAATTCCAATGCCCATACAGGCTTAAGTACTTGCTTATAAATTAACAGCTTGTTGTGGACAGACAATTCCGAGTTTCTTCCAAGCAACCAGTAGAATAAATAGAATCAAATATGAAGATTATTCAAACACTTCAAAATAAAGTTCTTCGTGGGATAGTTAGGGCTAGGTGGTACATCTGTAACACGGATTTACACTGTGATCTTAACATGAATATGGTGAAAGAGGAAATAAATGAGGTAACTTTGAAGAATAACCAACGTCTCCAAGTTCATGTTAAGATTATGATGATAATGACCAACAGCGTTATGAACGATGTTCACCGCCTCCGTAGAACCAAACCTCATGATTTGGTTCAGTAAAAATAATGAAATGACCAATGTGAAAGGACCAATTTGTTAATGTTAACTCTATAATTCTGATTATGATAGATGTAAATCTTTAGTCGATCCTATTAGGATTGGAGTAGTTTTGTAATTTAAGTTAAATATTTTTTTAAATATTCTTTGGCTCAGTCTAAATTTGGTACCATAAGCTGAATTGAGTTATGAATATTCACATATTACAAACATTTGATGAAATGACTTTGTGAAGGCTAAATTCATGTATGAATTTTACAGTAGAACCTCTCATATCCAAAATAGTGACTAATGAAAGCAGCACTGGAACTGAATAAAATGAAGAAAAAGAAGAGGGAAACATCTGTGTTTGTAAAATGTATAATTCCTTGGCCACCTGGAAGTAAAACTGAAGTGAGTTGACTATGAGAGGAAGGGGACATTTATATCACTCACTTAATATTCCATTCATAGTGTTGTATTGCTTGTGCTAGAATCTATCTTTTTAAAGTTGAGGCATGGAAAAGAGTCATTACAACGACTGAAAATAAAATTGTAAATTTATTTTTATGTATATTTGCCTATAAATGCCATTTGTGTTTGCAGTATACTGACCTTACTGTAAATAAAAATCCCTTTGTAAAAACTGAACAATGCCTCAATTTAATTTACCTAATAATGTGGAAAATGATATAAATTTTTATCCAAAATTTTAGTTATCCAAAACCACCAACCCCCTTCCTTTTCCACTGTCTTTTTTTTTCGGTTAACAGAGGTTTCTGTTATATACTTGTGATGAAGACAACAAACAAAAACACATCCAAAATTGGGCTTTTGTCTCATGTGAGCATGACGATTACAGAAAGGCTACCAAACTTAACTAACAAAGCCTAACATTATATCTTTACTTAATCAGATTTACATATTTTCTATTTATGTATACCTATAGGCCGATTTGGGTAGGTGAAATATAAATTACTTACAGCTTCGTAATCTTTCAAAGCAAGTTTAAACTTCCCTAAGCACATATGAGAAGCCGCTCGTCTATAATATCCTTTAATATATGTTTTGTCCAGCTCGATGGCCTTCGTAGCATCTGTAAGCGCATAGCCATAACATTCTGTTTTGAGATACGCAAAACTTCTATTTCCATAATAAACAGCTACTGTGGGATTCAGCTTAATAGCTGCTGAATAAAGCTCGATTGCTTTATCATAATCTTGTTCTGAAATAAAAAGTGAAACAAATTATTAAAAAATTAATATATTTTTGTAAACTAATAATTGTTCTGAATTGCAGGAGTCTATAGTTTAAAGCTGAATTTATTAAGTTATGGATTGAAAGTTTGGTTGATCACACCACAGTAAACTATGTTAAAAAGTAGGCACACTACAAAATAAAGCACATTAGATTAAGTAGGAGCTTAAAGTACATGTTTTAGTTATTAGTTTAAAGTATAATCAAGTTAAAAAAAGACAAGTTATTTATATAACCTTATTTCACTATTATTGCACTTACAGGAAAAACATTTAATATTTTTATTACACACATACATACAACATGTGTATATATTTTGGTATATATTTGATATATATATATATATATATATATATATATATATATATATATATATATATTACTTTTAAACTACTTGTTATCAAAAAAGTACTGGGTTAATAAATGATCCTTTGTAAAAATATGATTCTCAGTTGATCTATCAATGGTATATCAACCAGTTACAATATCAGTTTTTGATAATGCACAAAACTATTTAGTTTTACTATAAAAAAAACAAGTACTTTAACAAAAAATTAAAAGTGGGAAAACTGATTTACAAATTGTTGTTTTAAAGTGATTTACTAAAATGAATAAATGAAGATTCAGGAAAAAAATAATAATTGTTCTTTCAGTTCAAACATAGATCCGAGTCTGAGTACATCATTAATTTAGCTTCATCGATTCCTTTTATTTCAAGACATAAAATTCACTTCAATGCATCAGCATCAAAGACTCATGAGAATTTATTAAGTTCGACTCATGACATGTTCTATTATTTTGGTCATTCAAAATATGTGTAGTCTCTGAATATGTGTAAACTCAGACCAAGGCCTAATCTACTTCTGACCTGAGAAAAAATTTACTTTAGTAGTACTTTAAAGTGTATTTACAATAGTGTTAATACACTTTTACTAATTAATTTATAATGAAGGCCTAATACTGACTGAATATACTTGGACTTTACAATAACTTGAAGTAGGCCTAATGAGTTACTGTTTGTCAATTTGTACTTTATGATTTAGCAGCTAAAAAAACACTGTTTAGTGTTTAAAAGCGGCAAACTGTATTTTATGGGTTCCCTATGATCTGCAAATTTTACATACAACCACTTATATCAATGTATTATTATCATTATTATTAAAAAAATGTGTCAGAAGCAGTTCTACTACCTTGTGCAAACAACATTTAAAATAGTTATTTGTGTGTGTGTCAAGTAGACTATAACAAAATTTTGAGGAAAAAATAATTTAATAAATTGTACACATGTAACAGAACTGTGCACAATAACAGAACTTTACAATGTAAGAGAACTTTATCCCAAATAAAGCTGGGATAAAAGTCCAGCCATATTTTTCAAAAACAACAATGGCATTGATTTTGATAACAATTTTGAGGTGATTATGCCGATTAGGGCTGTTGCCACTTTTCAACATTTTTTAACTAATATAGTCTACATATAGTCTTAAATAAGAATATCATTTTTTTTAGTGTTCTTAACTATAACACCTTCAAGTTGGCAATTGAAAACAGCATTTCACCCCAAATCAACAAATGTCTGTTATCATGCTTAGTAATTTCATATTTTAATTAAAATAAAAGTACCATTTTTTTTTTTTTTACTGTTAAAAAGGAGAATGAGATTGACTTAATATTAATTCAATATGAAAATGACAGTGGCAATCCATCAATAGGAGCTGCATGGATGCAACCTAATTCAATAAATAAATAATCTATTATCTAAAACAAAACATTTTATTTATATAAAATTAAATGCATTACAACAATTGCATATGAGGCAAAAATTGTACATCTAAGTGAGAAATTTTTATAAACCAATTTGTGATACATTATTATAAATGGTTATGTGAATATGACAGGGAAAATCCCCGAAGTTCTATGGTCTACTGTTAGAATAGAATATAATTATTGATTTTTTGTTTTTGGGTTCATACCGCGTTTTCATAATTTGTTTTATAAAAGTATATGTTTTTTAAATAACAATATGAAAAAAATGTCAGCACCTTCAAAGTGTAATGGAGTAGCAATTACTTGAAATAGTATTGATATTATATAGGCACTACAGAAGTTGCTTAGTTTATATAAAATAATAATTTTATCTGGAATGTAATATAATTTTTATAACTCAGCTATATAAATATAGCCTATTTATGAACTTACATATATTTAATTAGCCATACATTTAACATATATACATACATACATTCAACCTAATACATTTAATAGGCCTACCAAGTTCAGTTTGTCAGTTTTTTTCTAACTGCAAAATACTTTAACTTTGTAATTTGATTACAAATGTAGTATGCACTTCAGAATTTATATATATATATATATACATTATATATATTAAGGGCTGATAACATCCTTCGTGTTTTTTGTTTTGAACTAATATACATTCGTGATCCAGAATACTACTATTTTAACATAAATAATTATAACACTTTTAAATTATATTAGAAAAACATTTTTTTCAATTTTATTAAGTCCAAGACAGATAGGAATTACTGAACATATGTGTAACAAGATGACCTTTACAAAGAAACGAAAGCACACCTTAAAATGAAAATAAGATTTAAAATGTTTAGTTCAAATAGCCTAATACATTACAACGAAAGCGGCCTAACATTAAATGTCGTGAATGAAATAACACTGTTTAAGTGTAGTACATAAAATGTGAATTTGATAAAATAATTTTTATGAAAATTATACAGAACATTTCATAATGTGGAAAGAATGATACAGAAACAAATCAATCACATCAATTTTTGAGAGCACAAAGTTATACAGTTATATACAAATATAACAGTTGGGTATACATGATCACAATATTTTACTCTTAATTTAACCAGTTATCCATAGCCAAGTAGGCTTCCCAAATTTTAAAAATTAAATATTTGCAATCCTGTTGAAGTAGGCTATTTACCAAATGACCTATTTGTCATATTTACTTAATGGCCTACATTTTATTTTTGTAAGGCATCTTAGTAATAAATACACTTTAGTAAAATGTATCTAAACCAAAGGATTAAGCCTATTAAGTACAAGCAAGTTAAGACAAATGCCAAATCCTATCATATAAGCACATGGTGTATTATCAATGTTAGGCTATACAGCTTCAGCAGAAATATTAAGAATATTATTCTAAAAAATAAGCACCTTTCCTGTTACTAATGTAAACACGGAGGACTTTAACACGATGTAACTATTAACCTATTCATGTGTACCACATTCTACATACACCTAACCCTAAATTAATTTATTCAATTCTCACTTTTAAAATATCCATTGGCTTCTTCTTTTAAACTCTCTGCTTTCTTTGCATCCTCGTCAGATATAACTGAATTGTTAGTAATACTCATGTTTACTGAATAATAAAATTAATAAGTTAAAATATGAACATATACATACAACTTATTAAAAACTCAGAACAACCATCCCGCTATATCACATCACGCTCCTCACAATTTTCAGAAGTATTAAACAATTGCTTTTTACCGATAAGATCAGCTGTTGTCAATGCCTAACAAATTAAATAATAGAAATATCACTAACCTCTAAATTTTTTCATTCATTGATAATAATTATATATTAATTCCAACATTTAAATGCTTATATACTGTATTTACATTCTTTAATTAACATATGTAACTATAAAAAAGAAGAATTTTAAAAAAATTATTTCATTTGTTTTACAATAATTAATAATAATACTATTTTTATATATTCTTTAGATTTTGTATTTTAAAATAAGATATTGCACTGTTAAAATAATTGTGGCACGCATTTTTCTCCCTGATGTGACTAAAGAAAGATAACGACTTTCGACATTGAAACGTTTCACATTTCGGTCAGGAGGGTTTCGTTTGCTAAATTTTTTTTTTTTTTTTTTTTTTTTTGGTGTTTAACGTCCGACTATTGTGCACACTTGGGCTAATGCAGACGATGGGATGATTTATAGCGTATGAAAATGCCAAGCCCTTGCCGGGAATCGAATCCGGGTCCTCGGGGTGAAAGCCTAGTACGCTATCCACTAGGCCACCGAGGCGGCTCGTTTGCTAAAACCACATGTAATAAAAACATGTTATTGCAAGATATCTTTGCAACTGCGGGCGATACTTTGTTACCGTTGTTTAGAGGAAAGAAACCTTTACTCAGTTAAGAATATGTTACTGCATAGGTCACATTGTGATTATATCCAGGATGTCACAATCGGAATTAAATTTAGCTGCCGTGAGTGCGACGTTCATTTAGTCATAATTGTGCAGTACATTTATAGATCCAAGTAGAAATGGTCCAATTCGTGATGGAGGTCACTCCGATGTAAGAGGTAAAAGTTATGCAGAATAATGCTTATTAAAAGTTATAAAACGTACACTTGTGTTGTTTGTTGCAGAAATTTTATGAATTTTTTACTCCTTTCTGATTGAAACGTAATATACTAAAATGGCTGTGGGGACTTGATCAACAAGAGAGTTTAAGGAATGTCCTCATCCATTCCTTAAACCATGACCAACACGTCATGGTTTACCAAACAAGTCCATAGAGAATTTGTTAGATTGAGGAAAGCACAGGAGCCAGAGTCATCTACAACTGTGTTAGGCTCAAGTAGAATGGAATAGTCTTGCGTCATGGTATGTATATCTGTGATTGAAAATGAGGTAGAAATCATCATCAAAATTAGTTCATTAGCAACCACCAGAAGAAGTAGGGTACATCCAACAGTTCAAGTGCAAAAACTCAGGCAGGGTAGATTACATATGTACCTAAACATCATAGTATTAGAAGTAGGCTTCAGCCCAGCTCAAATCAATTTTCACTAACAACAGGTTTTGATCACAAGTGCAATGTGTGTGATCAAATATGGTTCAAGAAAGATTTGAAACCAACCACAGCAATTGTGTTACAAAACGATACATTTAACTTTGAGCTTTGCTGCAACTACTTAAATGCATGCAAACCTATGAAGGGTACTAACCACGAGCAGCAGTAATAAGTACTGATACTTCCATACCTAACCATTTGCCAAAGCTAGATCCTAACAAGAAAAGGCTTGTGTCTCCACAGTTGCTGTTCATGCAGATACAATCGTTGCTGTATTTTGGGGCAATAAAGCATCAGTAATCAGTAATTAATGTTCCAGTCAACACATGGTACAGACCTTACTGCACAGTTACGTGACAATTATGTGATAAACCTTAATATCAAATGGTTACTTGTTTTTAAGTCTGTACATAAGGGAAAGGAGAAGGAATGGCTGTAATATTTGATTGACGAGCCTTTGCATCAACAAAATCAATATTGCAACACGCCTTCTGTTACTTACATTAACAAAATAACATTTACATCAACTGGAACAGACTAGTTGAGGAATGTGGAAGCCCAATGCTAGGCCCCAGCATAACTAGGGGCTGTGGAGGCTGCCATTGAGCAGCTTGACTGCTTGCAAGTGTCAAAATTGAAGATCAGCAACGCAACAGCAAACTGTGGTATGGAATAATCAAAATATTACTCCAGGACTGAGTCCAGAGTATGCTGAATAGCTAAGTTTCCTAACCATATACCTTGGAGAAACAAAGCAATTAGCAAATGGTGTGAGAGACATCCTGTACAAGTGTATTTGCATATACCTAAGTGTATGTCAGAGATTAGGTGCAGGGTTACTTGACAGCATGTCTTACAAATGATGATCTGGTGATATTACACAGAAATGTAGCAGAGGGAATCTACAACAAATTCTGGTTCTTAAGGACCACTGAAAATATTACAAGCAGGCAGGTCAAGTTCTTGATTTCATTGAATTCTTGGAGATGGTGGTAGCCTTCTTAAAAACGATCCCCCAACTCTTTACAGTATAAGGTGGGCTGAAACTGGGCCTTATGGGGTTTAATAAATTTAAATAATACTACTAAACAATACTAACATAGTTTATTCACACTAGCTGACTGCTACACTTTACTTTAATGTTGCAAGTGAAGAGCTTCATTGAAACCTACTGTAAATATAAATATCAGGTTAAAAAGTCACTAACTTGGTAGCTACAAGGAGGATTTCAGATAATCTTGATGACTTTAGGTTTAAACTATAACTGAAAAATGTGTAATAGATATAGTCAAAAAGCTCACATAGAGAAACAAACAAAAACAAGATAATTTTGGTCTGTCCTAGTCTTTGTTTTGAGTCATCTTTATATTTGTTAGTTCACAAATTTTTAATGCATGGTCAGTTTCCAGATGTTTTAAAAATAACAAGAGTAATTCTTGTATTTAAAAAGAGTAAAAATGACAAATAATTAGAAAATTATAAGCCTATTTCTCTAGTTCTTGTGTTGTCCATGGTAACAGATATAATAATAAGTATACAACTTACACAATTTTGATAATCAAATATCCTAATTTGCAACACAGTTGGCTTCAGAAAAGCATGCTAACTTCTCATGCACTAAAAAAGTTGGTTTGATAAAGTTCTTGATTGTTATGTAAATAAAAACTTTTGCAGCAATAACATTTTGTAATCTGGCAAAGCCTTTGATTGTTTCACGTAAACTACTTCTGAATAAATTGGAATGTTTTCATATAAGAAATACATTCATTAAGGTGTTTGAGTCTTGTTTATAGAAGAGAGTACAATTTGTGTACCTAATCAAAAAAATCATGTTTGCCAGTTACTTGTAACATTGTCCAGGGCTAAGTCCTTGGACCCTTGCTATTTTATTATGGTTAGTAACATGAGTTCATGACATGTAATGTGACAATAACACTATCACTGACATTCAAACAGAAATCAGGCATTGGTAGTTGTAACGATTAATCAAAAATTAGTCCAACATTGGCTGACTGTTAATAAATTAATGTTGAATGAGGATAAAAACTGACACTATGGCTTTTGAAAAGAACAAAGAATTTGACCAGATGTCATTTGAAAGGTCTACTTTGGTCTTTCAAATGTATTATGGTTTGATATGTAGTATGGCAATTGAATCTAGGACTGGTGTTACAAAACATTTTATTGATCACCAATTACATTACAAAGTTTATCCCCTTCAATGTACTCTCCTTGCCGATCCCTGGATTGAGATACAAATTGTTACACTTCATATGAATTTTCCATTGTTCACAGTGCTGGAAGTTTGGTTCTGTCAGCTGGTTGTAAACCTCCAACACTTTTGCTTTCACTGCTTCCACACTGTGAAATCTTGACCCTTAATCTTCAATTTCACCTTAGGAAATAAAAAAAAAGTTACAAGGAGCCAGGTTGGACGAGTACGGTGGGAATTAGAATTACTGAGTACGGAGAGTGTAATGAAATGAAATTAGAATTATGGGTTAAATTCTAATCACTAGGGTGAAATAAGGTTTTCAAAAAAGTTCTGAATTTCAAGCAATCAGGTTTTTTTTAAAATGCACACATAATCATATATTTATATTAAACTGTTTGTTTATGTGAAATTTTTACCTTTTAAAAATCTCTTTTTTCATGTGAGAACAGCTGTGTGTTATTTGAGAATAAAGTTGTTGACATAATTGGATTAATATTATTATTAAGTTAGAACACCATAAATACAACGATATAGAAGTTGAAGAACAAGCAGTATTTCAAGTAGGAAGATTGCCTACAGATCACTTGTTCTGTACAACACAAATAATTAGGAAGAAGGTATCTATAAATGCCTTTATAAATACCTAATCTAAATCTATAAAAGGCCTTTATGTAGACCTTGAAAAAGCATATGACAATGTACCACACAATAAGCTCTGATGGCATTAGAGAATACTAATATATGCATAACTCTAATAAGGACTGCCGTGTATGAAAATAACGCAATAGTAAAAGTAGGAAATAAAATGTCTAAAGGTTTCAAAGTCACTAAGGGACTTTAACAAGATGTTCCCTGTCCCCTACATTGTTTAAGATCTACCTGGAACAAGCACTGCACAACTGGAAATGCAAGTGTGAAGAATGGGTATACCATTAAACGACAACACTTTATACGCCCTCTGCTTTGCAGATGACCAAATAGTTATAGCGCAGGATTACGACGATCTTGAATACATGAGTTGGAAATTAATAGAGGAATACGATATTTGGGGGACTTGAGTTAAACCTAAACAAAATGGAGTACATGTACAATGAAGGATAAAGCAGGAATCTTCTATTGGAACACAGCACAATAATCAAGGGTGTACAACTTACATGTATTTGGGAATGACAGTTACTAGTGACTGACTCTTGGCTACAGTGATAAAAGAACGGAACACCTTGGGAAGAAGAACAATGAGGATATTGAACATCATGTGGGATCAACATATATCAAAAATAAATAAACATAGAATATTTAAAACAATTATAAGAAGTATAATCTCATATGGAAGTGAAGTATGGCCACTAAAACAAAACAAAAAAACATTAAAATGTTTTGAAGCTACAAAAATGGACTATTGGCAAAAATCCGCAGTCCATGGATTTTCGATCGTGAGGAACCAACCATTAGGACCAACAGGAAAAGATAACAAATGTAAGAATCTGTGAAATCATGGAGCACACCATTGTAAACGACATCAAAACAAAGCAACTTTAATGGTTTGGTCATGTCCATCACCTAGGATTTTGAGCCTTGTTTCAGCCAGAATTTAAATATTCTTCTAAGCCAACTGTAGTCAGCTCTGAAATCATCACTGAAATATATCGCAAAACTCTTTCAACTTACAAAATATATGATTCTCCTTCTAACTTGCTTAAGAGTTGAAAGTAGAAAAAAGAAAATCATAGGCAAAACAACTAATTACAAGAGCAAGTTATGGCATAAAAACAAAACTTTTTACTAAAATAGTAAGAAACTTTAGTAAAAAATTATATTTTTATGCCATAACTTGCTTTTGTAATTAATTCCCTTGCCTATGATTTTTTTTCACTGCTCGATTTTATTTTTACCCTTTCCCTGTAACACTGTTCCTCGTTCTCATTAGTCTAACTGACATAAAGTAAGGACATTAAGGGAAAAAAATTTATTGCCCAATATTCTGTAGTCAGGTACAACAAAACATTCAAATTTTTTGAAGTAGGTGCTATCAATTAAATTGAATCACTCTAGCAAAACAAAACAATACTATATATATAAATAAAATTTAAATTTATTTAATATTTAGATAGAGTACAAAAATAACATTAAAATTCTAAAAATAAAATAATGTGCAATAAATACAGTTGGCTATATTATTAAGTTATCACATCGTGTGGAATATAGTTACTGTAATAAAAAAAATCACAAATTTTACATAAAATTATATTTTGATTACAATGTTTTACATCTTTTATTTAAATAATTTAAATTACTCTTTGGTTAATAAAAAAAATCCGAAATAAAAAACTGCAGTCATTATCACAATACATATAGTATATATATGTGCCCTTCCACATAGTGCCCACATTTTCTTACTTATAAAATAAGAGCAGTGAGTAGTTTAAAACATACTACTTCATTTGTAAATGAAGTATTTTAAATGATATATTTAAGTAAAATAAATGACATATTTTACACAACTAACAGTAATTGTTGAACAAATATAATCTTTGATCAGTTTATTTCAATCAAATTTAAGAACAAATTTCAAAAAGTATAATCTTTTATCAAAATCTTCAGTTAACTAATTTTTTCTTAAATGTTTGGTTATACAGTGTTAGTCAAATGTGTTGGGATACCCAAATAACTTTTTAGTGTATTAATGGAAACAAGGGGACCCATTCGAAATTTCGTACTATGAAAGTTTTAAGTAAATACAGCCTTTTCAATAACAGGAGTCTTTGGGATGAGGGCGGTAGTTGGAAGGAAGGGAAAACATGTTTAAAAAATAAATCGAAAAGCGATCAGTTTGAAATAATAATCATAAATTTATGAGTCATTATAGTATATATATATATATATATATATATATATATATATATATATATATATATATATATATTTCAATACACATAATTGTTTTTAATAGCAATTTTTACAGGGCACTACAATACCTCATTGTAAACGATATTTGTTGTGAGAATGTAATCTTCTTGTACTTTTTGTATATCATTTTCTTTAATGGATACAAACGTGTTAGATGATTTACCCTTGAAAAGACTACATAAAATTGTCTGTGAGTAAAGAGGTATTTGTTAAATACAATCCTGCACTTTGAAGTGTTTGTCCCTGTGACTTGTTTATAGTGATAGTAAATTCAATTTTAATAGGTCTTCTAGTCAACTGAAAAGGCATGTTTGATAACCTCTAACTGTATTTTGATATTTTAATTATACTTCACATTTTATGATGTCCGAAATAACAATAGATAAATCGCAATGGAAGGAAAAAACACAAATATATTTGTGTAAAAACAGTGTCCAAACATGTGTTTGGTATTCAAAATACTTGTCCCAGGGATATGGGACTGTTAGGGCCACATAACCTATAACTTTAATGACTTTTAAGTAAATATTGACATTGTTCTAAGCATGTTATGCAAAAAAGTGGAATTTGTAATTGGATTGTCTATTCGTGATTAATAAGTTAGTTTTGTAAAATATACAAAGTATTGTCAGATTTGTGATGCAGCGATGTGCAGTTAAAAGTGTCTTTTATGTTAAAATTTTCCACAAACAGTAAGTTCTAGCACAAAACTGTTTTGTAATGTCAGAAGCTGGTTAAAAAATCTTTCTAAAGCTACCTCATTTATACTAAAAATAGTATGTGCTGAGAAAAAGGGATGTTGACTCGAGAAAAAATATATATGATAATCCAATCTTATGAAATGTTTAAAAGGTATAAAAATGAAAAGTGCATTCAGTTCAAAAATTTGAATGTGAACCTTATGTAATAGCATAAACATTTAAATGTTAATTCAAACCTAGTTCAAGCAAGATGCATTGTCGCTGCTGAAAAAAAATCTTAAAAGTTTTAACTATGTGAATTTTGACTTGATTAAAAATCAATGTATTAAACAGTTTAAGTGTCATTATATCAAAATCAAAATGAATTTGAGAAAATTCAACTTTAAAAGAAAAAATAATCACTTGAAGAGTTCACAGATCAGACAGGATTATCAGAATTCAAAACTTATGGTAATATCCATCTGAATTGAAACTACTTCATAGACTTTTTTTAAGGAAACAAACATTCTAGACCCACTTTTTCACACAACATATTATAAAGATATTAATTAATTAACCACTCAATTTGAACATTACTATGCCAGCACAATCATGGCTCATTCACCAAGGGACTCGGTGGTGTATATGCTAAAGCACTGGTCAGTCTGCTGTCTCTGAACTGTGCAAAATAAGGTTTTTAGTTCTACCACAGTTACTCATGTTGCTTTTACCTTACCATTAACGCTGATCCCTCATTCTCATTAGTCTAACTGGCATAAGTATGGATGTTAAGCATAACAAAACTGAAGGATTAGAAGACAACATAAACCGAAGGTGGACAGACAAATATTCCAGACAGCCATTGACTAAATTAAAGATTTCAGTATGAATCTCACGAGAGTCAAAAGTGATGTCACAAATACTATAGCCCAGTTGCCAAAACGAATTATATTTCAAATGTCTAAATGAACATTATATAAAAGTGACTTGCACAGGAAACATAAGCAACAATCAAAAGTTTGTTGTTTCACAAGCCTAGGAGTTTGGCTTTTTCAATGGCCACCATTTTGGATACGACTGGAATATATAAATATATATAAACTTTTCATGAGTCTGGTTTTCTTCACAAATGTAATAAAAAGTGGTTGGGGTGTCCACACATTTGACTAATCGAGTAGATTTCATGGAGCAGAGTATTATTCTAGAAACTTCATCCATATGACCTTGAAGTAATATGACCTATTGAACGGTTACAATTACAAAAACATGAACAAAAACAGCTTAAAGTTACATTACAACCACAAAACACCTGAATCATAGAATCTGAGTAATATCAGTGCCTAAATATCCATTGTTTAGGATACAACATTAGAAACTTGAGCCACAAATGCTTGAAATAATTACCTAGATAACCATGGCGCAGGCTACAACCACAACTATTTCCAGTTAACAATACTGATCCCACCTTATTAGTCTACCTAGCATAAAGTATGGAAGTTAAGAAAAAATAAATAAATAAATAAAGTACTTGATTATTGCACCTATATGGAGAAGAAACCCTTTTCAGATGTAAAGAAAACTAACCTCAATGCTCATTTTTATGTAAACAAAACTCCTTGTCTCTCTTCTTCTTTCTTCCCAGAATTGTACGAGAATAACTCAACAACTTGTAATCGTAGTTTATCAAACTTATTTTACAGTACAGCATAATAAAAAGAAAAAAGTTATTGTGGATCACAAAATCTGTGATTAGTGAGTTTGTGATTGGCATGTTAGTAATCACTGTATATAGTTCTTTAAAACAAAGCCCCTATACAAAAATTATATTTCATAAATTGATTAATTTCACTATACAATTCTACTTAAATATCCTTAATCAATGTTTTCCTTACAAATGCACTGTTTGAAATTCGTGTGCTGAACTTCATGCTTTTCAAGCTACAAACTTTTCAACTTTCCATCATTCACTATGAATACAGATTCCATTAATCCAAATATATGCCTGTTAACATCACCCAGATATCCATGATATAGTGTCAACCACAGACACTTTAACTATAAGTCACTGAAGTAATATTACATAGATATCCAACGTGTAAGGTACAAACCCAGAAACTTAGCGAGACACATTTTTATTATTCAGACAAATTCTAGAAAACTACAAAATTAATTTTTTTTTTTTTTTTTTTTTTTGTTTAACGTCCGACTATTGTGCACACTTGGGCTAATGCAGACGATGGGATGATTTATAGCGTATGAAAATGCCAAGCCCTGGCCGGGAATCGAACCCGGGTCCTCGGGGTGAAAGCCCAATACGCTATCAACTAGGCCACCGAGGCAGCAACTACAAACTTAAAATGGATGTAACCAAATACAGAAGAAGTTCAGTGCACTTCACCGTTATCTTCAAAACTTTGCACAGTCGACAACAATATCTTTTTACCATCTTCAGTAATAATATGTGTTATATTACCAAAAACATTATTTTCAGCATCAGAGGTGAATATCACAGGGACAGCATCTGTTTCCAAGTCTTCTCGGTGGTTTAAGAGCTTGTGTTTTGTTAAATCTTTTTTGAAATTAAAAGGTATACTGCAAATTTTGCACGGGTGCAGACCATGAGTTCTTTGATGTTTCAACATATCATTTTTTTGTGTAAAAGGCCGACCACATAAATCGCAAATAAACGGTCGTTCACCTGTATGTGTTCGGATATGAACATTTAATGTTCCTTTACGATGGAAACGTTTATTGCAGTAAGGACATTGAAAGTTACGGTTTTCAGTGTGCATCAGCATATGTTGAGATAAGTTGTTGGGCGCTCGAAATGCTTTACTGCAGATCATGCATCTGAAAACAATTGTTTTTATAAATAATATGTTTTGATAAAAAACAAAAATAATTCATTGCATAAGGAGTAACATAAATTATGAGGTGTGTTGGAAAGAAATTATTACTGTTTTTACCTATAGGTAAAATATTGGTCAAATAAGTTAAGACTCATAAACTAATTGTAACTTTTTTGCTATTAATGTAACAGTGTTTTCTAATAAATAATTTACAGTTGTACACTATAACAAAGCAAAACTGACTGATATTTAGCACACTGCCATGTTGTGATCATTTTGCTACTTTTGGAAACTTATACACAATTTACTTTTTATTCAGAAAAAGGTACAATGGAGCTTGACTAATTCAAACTTCTATAATTGGAATTTTTGCTTGGTTTCTAGCATTCTGTATCTATCCAATGTTTAATAAATCACAGTCGAATTTTCTTTTGGTTACAATCAAACATTTTAAGTCCCCAGACCCAAGTATAACAGAAAGTCACTTCATGGAAGTGAGTCGTTTTTGGGATCACTACTTATTGAATATCGACATTTTATATTACAGTATGCCCTGTTTATCAAGTCCAGAGATGACACCAAAACAAAACTGTCTAATGTGTGTATACTTTATCAACATCAGTTGTAGACAGTTCAACACATTAGACAATGGCTACTACAACATCTTTATTGTGACTATCTCAAGGCATAACAAATACACATTTGTTAAGCTACATAAGCATTTTCTAAATGTGATAACTCAAGATGCCAAACCGGATATTCCAGTAGTACATGTCATAATTTCGTTGCTAAGTAAATCTGTACTGTCCTATTTTATTTACATTTTTTTTTATTGTGTATGCGTTTTATATGAAAGAACAAATGAATTTGTAGGGTTACTATTGCACTGTAACCTTTGTAGATCTATTGTATCCCCTTTTTATAATCAGAGATGCTCAGTTATAGCACCTTCTCCAGTCCAAGCCTCTTCATAACGTCTTTTGGAAGGGATTGGAACATCTTAAAAAGCTATCCATCGGTAGCTCACCCATTTCTAATTGGTGACTTCCCAGTTCCTTTCTGAGGTGCACGCAGATGCTTGCTCTGCTAATTCTCTTCAAAACTTTTCTTTCTCTTGACTCCAAAGGAGCTATGGTAGTAAGTTATGGAGGTTTAGCTTAATTTAGCCAACATTTTTGTTATACAATGAGATCCAATTTTACTTATCTTCATTTTACTTATGGGAACACCCACAAGTAGCTAAGGAAATGAGCCCTGTATGCATGAGCAAGGCTAAGATACAAGGGTGGTCTGATAAGTTTCCGACCTCAACATCAAGATAGCAGCACTCGAATTTCATTGTTCATCTGTTGACAGTTACTCACCAAAGTTTCAGCCATTTTGGATTGTTATGTAACAGTCGTTTGAGTGAGTTGATGTGAGTATTTTTATGAAAATGGACAAAATCGAGTATCGAGCTGTCATTAAATATTTGTTTTTGAAAGGCAATACGCCAACACAAATCAAAGATGAGTTGGATTCTGTGTATGGGGACTCTGCACCATCATTTACCACAGTGAAATTTTGGGCAGCTGAATTTAAACGTGGCCGTAAGAGCTTGGAAGACGATGAACGTTCGGGACGTCCAAAAACTGCAACTACCGACGAAAACATCGCCAAAGTTCACCAAATAGTGCTAGATGACCGCTGAATTAAAGTGAGAGAGATAGCAGACATTATGAACATGTCAAAAGAACGTCTTTGTCACATACTAAATCAACATTTAGACATGAGAAAGCTGTCCGTGCATTGGGTGCCGCATTTGCTCATGTTAGACCAAAAACGTGTTCGAATGAACATTTCCAATGCTCTGTTGGCGCAGTTTAGGCGCAATAAATCCCAGTTTTGGCGCCGATTAATTACTGTAGATGAAACTTGGATACACCATTATATGCTCGAAACAAAAATACAGTCCAAACACTGGACTGCAAAGAGGGAACCAGCTTCAAAAAAAGCAAAAACTGTTTTTTCGGCTGGGAAAGTGATTGTGACTGTTTTTTGGATAGTCATGGAGTTATTTTAATCAACTATTTTCAAAAAGGAAAAACCATTACAGGAGCATACTACGCATCATTACTTGACAAGCTGAAGTCAGAACTTGTGGAAAAACGGCCACATTTACAGAAAAAGAAAATCCTGTTTCACCAAGACAACGCACACCTCAGCAGTGCACCGTCTCACACCTCAGCGGTTGCCATGGCAAAAATCCACAAATTATGGTTTGAACTGCTTGACCATCTGCCTTACTCACCAGATCTAGCCCCAAGCGACTTCTTTTTGTTCCCTCATCTAAAAATTGCGCTCGGAGGACAGAGATTTTCGTTAAATGAAGAAGCAATCACCTTCGTGAATAATTATTTTGCAGAGAAAACGCCAAGTACTATTTGGACGGGTTACAGAGATGGGAGCATCGCTAGGAGAAGTGTGTAGAGGTACAAGGAGACTATGTTGAAAAATAAAAAAAAATTTCTGAAAAAATGTCTTGCATCTTTGTTAGGTCAGAAACTTTTCAGACCACCCTCGTACATTAAGAGGTCACTAGGTCTCCCAGGGCTGATAAGACCATCAGGCCGGTGTCATTCCCTTTATCAGCACAGGTTGCTCTATACTAGAATTAGCCAAGGTATGTAGAGTAGCAAATGTGCGTGTATCTTGAGTGGATGAGTGAGAATAGGTTAAAGGTACAGTAGGATTTTTAAGCTCATCACCTGCCTCTGCCAGAGTGCATTTTGTCCAAACCACAGACTTATAAATTTTTAACTATAGCCAAAAGATAGTGTGATTAACAAAATGGAAAAGGAACTAAAGAAGAAATCTGAGATTACAAGAAACTTTGGAATCCCCTCTAACATGTTAACAACTTATCTGCTGACTTAGAAACGTAAATTAAGCAAACAAGTTAAGATCTCAGACTTCTTTGAGAAACTATAAATGTATATTTTTATGAATACATAATGTGCAGTACTTCACAAAGTTATTGCACGTTACAGCGCTGAATTTCATTTTATCTTTTAATTTTTAACAGTCTGTATTTACAATAGTTTCATGTCAATATTGCAATAATTATATGAACATATAAAAGCTAATTGATGATTTTTTTTAAATAAGGTAAATGTTTATTCCAATCATGAATTTCAAGTGTTTTTTCAAAACGTTTTAAGTACTTTTGTAGTATGAATTTTTGGATTATTCAAATTTTTCTACTGGTTCCTTGAGTCTTGAATTATCCATTTCCATTTTATTACTTTTGACTTTTATAGAAGTATATTTTTTATACTGTATACTTTTATATTGTATATAGAAGTATGGTAAATGTGGAAAAAATCAATATTGAGGTTTGTTGAATAAATTCATTTCTAGTTTTTGTGTTCAAAAAAGCATTTTTGACTTGTCTGTGTGTGTCTGTACAAATCACTTGAGACTAGACAAATCACACAATTAATTTCATTTGAAATTTGGAATGTATTTGTAGTCTGCCTATATTTCTTATTAACAGTACAGTTGGCCATATCATTTTTTAAAAACTGAATAAAAAGATTTTAATTTTGCTCAAATACCCAAACAAAACTTGTACCTTTTTTTGCAAATACATAAATAAAAATAAAAGTTTGATTTGAGAGCTATCAAGAAAAAATCAAAAAATCAATCTCACAGCTTAAAATATGTTTACAGATTTTACTTGAATTTTGGTAAAATATTAAGTAAGAACTCATTTCAATATAAATTTAAAAGTTAATAAAAAAATTAAAATTAGGAACAGATATCAGAGTTTTGTTTTACTCTTCACATTTAAATTTTTTAATTTTCACAAATGGTACTCCGATTTTGCAATATTTGACTGATTTTCTTATGTGTTTAACAGTGGTTCTGTGGTTTGAACCTTGTTTTAAAACAGTGCTGTTTAAACCAACCAACTCTATCTGCCAATTTATAGTTGTAATATTTATCTTACATGTATGGCTTCTCTCCTGTGTGTATACGTTCGTGAGTAAGCAGTAAATCTTTTAACATAAACCCTTCAGCACAGAACTGACACCGCCATGGACGTTCACTGGAATGTTGGGACTTTGTGTGATAGTTTAAAGATGCCCTTGATGCCAATAGTTTCCCACACAGGTTACATTTCAGCTTCTCGTCTTCCGCATCTGGCTGGCCCTGATGTCCACGCATGTGGTATACAAAAGAACTTTTTTTGAACAATACTTTCCCACACACTTCACAAGTATAAATGCTTTCCTGTAAAATTACAATACAAAAGGTTTTTTAATTATAAACACTTTGAATTAATGCTACAAGATTATGGTACTAGGTTCATAGAAGTTTAAATATTTCTCTTTATCATTATTTAAAATTGTAATTATATATATATATAGTTTATTATATACAGTACTAAATATATAGGAATACTGATTATTTTTAAATTTTTTCAAACATTTCTTTAGCCATTATCAATAACATTTTTTGACAGAGAAGTTGAATTTCTTCACAATAATAATTTGAATCTACATCTAGAAATTTTTGCAGAACAGTCGTCCAAACAATCGTTTGGGCCCTAATGAGCTTCAACCAAATTTAGTCCAAACTTTCCTCAGCAATTTTTAGTTTCAAATAAAATTAACCCATTGTCCATACTAAATGATTTAAACGATAATTGAAAGCATGTTTCAAACGTTAAGATAAGTGGAAATTTCATGGTACTATGCCTTATTCTTATCATATTAATTGATTGAATAAAGAATTCGTTTTGCTAACATTATTTTTTTTTAAATCTTTATTAACTTTTAAAATATAAAGTTCAGTATATCTAGAAAAGTTTTTTTACCTCTCTGTTCTCTCCTTTTTCCATCCTCTTTTTAATATCTTCTTGAGTGTGAATTCTCCGATGAGACAACATTGAATTTAACGTAGTAAATTCTTCTTTGCAAATACGACATACATATTTCCGATTCTCACTATGTCTCTTGATGTGTTGCATCAGGTTTCCTCGTCTATTAAACTTCATGCCACATATTTCACATGCTACTTTCTGATTATCTGATAAATGTGTTTTACGATGCTGTCGCAACTGTGTTCGTCTATGAAACTTTTTCTCACAATCTGAACAACTGTAAGGGCGATCTCCTTTGTGAATGTTCATATGTTCTGACAAAAAAAACCTAAAAAAATTAATTTGTATTTCATTTTTGTAAAATCCTGTACAGTTTACAGGTCAAACAAAATTAAATTAGACTCTGGCTATCTGTAGCTACTGAAATATTTAGCAACACATCCCTTTATTGCAATATTACCACTGCAGTCATAACAACTGAACCGCTTTCTTAGCACATTAAATAGTAGTGTATTGTATTGACACAATTTTAACTGGTAGTAATGTAGAAAAATATGATAAAAAAACTAAGTCCCTTAAATACTGCTTTTAAAATTACAATACCGCAGTAGTGGTGTGAAACGAATCATTGTAATAATTGAAGAATATTAACTCTTGGTTGACTTGGCCAAGTGTTCTGCTCTGATTCTATGTAATCCTTTATGCCTGGAAGATATATGAGAAAATCACAATGCAAATTCAATTTGATGGAAAATCAAATTCAATGTATTGTTGGAATTTGAGTTGTTCCTACAACAAAATAAGTTCATAATTTTTACATTCACTGATAGTGGTGAATATAAAAAGAAGTGGAATTTATTTACATTTAAGGATAATAAGTAAAAAAATCTTTAAAATATTACTTGCTTAACAGTTACAAACAAATATTGGTTTTATGTAATTGTATTTTTATACGCCTACTTTTATTTTTTAAACTGAACATTATTTTATTATTGAGCTGTGTTTTTAAATTATCTGAGGTCTTCCCCTAAGATAACCTGCGTTTACTGCATATGTTGTTATTATCTGTGGAATTCTTAACTAAAACTTACTTAGATCTAAATGTTTTTGTGCAGAGAGTGCAAGGATGTTTCTTCTTTAGCGAATCCACAAGATGGGTTTTTTTGTGAGTTCGCAGATTGGCAGCCTGGGGAAAATGTTTCCCACACAAGTCACAAAGAAACAGGTCATGCTTTTTGTTCACATTACTTTCTCTATCTTTACTTTCATTTCTGCTTTCATCCTGTAAAAAAATACTTTAATTTTTATTTCTCACATAAAACTGAGTACATACCAATACAGTTAATTATAATATTATATTCATACGGTATTACAAAATAAGTAAGAACAATTATTTATACAATCCATGTGATTTTATAAGCGTATATTCCTTTACAAAAGGTTTTTGAATACTACATTTTATCATAGCAAGTGTTCAAAGTAGTATTTATTAGCACAAACTTTTTGAAAAACAGTCTAACATTTCAATACTGGTTCCATTGATTTCATCAATAATAAGGCTTATTAAGGCTGGACATGCCCTGCAGGAAAAACTTTTTGTTTGCCTCAACTTCAGCAAAACATGCCTGGTGTTGTTTCAAGAATTCTGGTTTGCTACAATCATTTTATGAAAAGTAATTGTTACGTTCGTTTTATGTATAAAAATTAAACAGCAGTGTGTCAAAAGTTTAGCAAACGTTTGAAGAAATTTTAAAAAACTACCTAATAAAAAAACTGTTTTTTAATTGAAATATAGCAACCTACATATACTTAACAAACATCACTTTTATATAATACAGAAGCTGCATAATATGTATATTGTGCAAGTTTTGAAAGTTACTTTTGAAATAATAACAGTCTCTTCTTCAGTTACGAGGTATGTCCAGAAAGTAAGTTCCGTTTCAATTTCTCTACACTGCAACGCTATGATAGTAGTTCCGCACATGCGCGGTAGACGCTCTGTATCAAGGAGAAGAAACGTGCGCCATTTTGAGATTGCTGTCAGCCACGTAAGCTTTGTTGTGCTTGTTTACAATGTCGGTATTGATTGAAAATCCCGCTGCTTATGAAATCAGATCTGTGATTCGTTTTCTGAATGCTAGGAAAGTGAAACCAATTGAAATTTATCGGCAAATTTGCGAAGTTTACGGACAAAATGCGATGAGTGATTCAATGGTGAGAAGATGGGTCCGACAGTTCAATGAAGGACATAGTGAAGTGCACAATGAAGAACGAAGTGGGCGTCCATCTTTGGTTACAGAAGAACTGGTTCACGCGATTGATGACAAGATCCAGGAAAACCGCAAGTTTACAATTATTGCTCTTGCTATGGAATTTCCCCAAATCTCACGATCACTAATTCATGAAATTGTTACCGAAAAACTGAAATTTCGTAAACTTTGCTCACGTTGGGTACCAAAGATTTTTACTGAGCAACACAAAACAAACCGGATGGGTAGTGCACTTCAGTTTTTGACTCGTTATGATGAAGGCAGCGAAGAATTTCTGACACAGATAGTCACAGGAGATGAAACTTGGGTTTCTTATGACACCCCTCAAAATAAGCGGCAATCAATGGAATGGAGGCACACTTCATCCCCAGTAAAGGTTAAGCCGAAACAAATCTTGACACCTCGAAAAATGATAAGCACAGTGTTCTGGGACTAGAAAGGCATCTTACTCATTGATTTCTTACCGCGTGGTGAAACAATCAAAGCAGATGTTTATTGCGAGACACTTAGGAAATTGCGCCGCACAATACAGAATAAGCGCCAAGGATTGTTGTCAAAAGGTGTTGTTTTTCTTCACAACAACGCACGACCACACACTGCAAATATGACGAAAAACCTCCTACAGGGATTTGGCTGGGACATGTTTGAGCATCCTCCGTACACCTCGCTCCTAGCGACTTTCATCTGTTCTTACATCTCAAATCTTTCCTTGGCGGTCAACACTTCAACAATGACGAAAAGGTGAAAGAAAATGTTTCCAACTGGTTGAAGACACAGGCAGTAAACTTCTATGAAGAAGGTATACAAAAACTTGTGCCACGCTATGACAAATGCCTGCAAAATTTCAGCAGTTATGTGGAAAAGCAGTTTAAGAGTTGTAGAATTTTGTGCAATAAATAATTTTTCTGTATCTGAACACAATTTAATTTTATTACCAAACGGAACTTACTTTCTGGGCGTACCTCGTATATTGAAGTACCTATAATTTTAATAAGTAGAACTGCTATAAAATTGGTAAAATTTCAAAAATTTGTTTATAAACTCATCAAATGTTCCCTCCACAGAAATCTTTAGTATAAAGCTTCAGCAATTTTGTCATAAGAAGAAATCATAAGCACTGGGAACTTGAATCACAAAACTACATTTTGATTTTGTTAATAACTTCAGACAAATTTGTATAACCATTTCAAAATGGTAGTCATTCAAGATCTTTAACTTTTTTATGAAAATATGATTTCACCATCATAATACAGTATAAATGTTTAGAATCTACATAAACAGCAGTTTTAGCTGTGCTGTATATTAGCTACTAAAAATAACCCTATACAACCCCACATTTGAAGATACCGTACGTACATTCTAAATGTACGTATATACATCTAACAATACACATACTTATGATTTTAAATCGTTTAAACAATAAATACTTTAAAATATCTACTTTTTAATATAAAAGATGTCTTAATATTCTTTACAACTTAGTATGAAAAAAAACTCACTTTGATTTGGTTTGATACTCTTTCTGTATCTAAATCTTGCTGGATTTCTGCCTTACTGTCTTCAGTGGCATCACTTTCCATCAACATTATCTTTATTTCATGTAATGTGTTGTCATTAGTATTTGACAGCCCCATCTTATCAGAATGAGAATCTTTTAATCTAAAGCACAAAAATTGTTTATAAAAAAAGTAAAAAATTGTATATACCATAACTAGTTTGTATTAAAAAAACTTAGCTATATATAACGTAAGAAAAGACACAAAATTTGTTGTCACTACCATCCAAAAATTAGCAATTTAAAAGCTCTTAAAAATAAATAAAACAATTTAAATGAAAAATTCTTAAATTATGTGGTTTTTAAATCTGTCCTTTTTATATAAATTTGTTGTTCAAATTTAATTTATGAGTGTTACTACTTAACAGTATGTCAAATTTGAATTTAATATGGAAATTTCAGTTTCTTGCTGGCTATTATGATATATAGTAGACAATTATGATATAATTGAAATTGTGCACTTTTAGTTTAACATGATGGAAATATTTTAACAGAAGATATGTTGAGAGTTATACAAACTTTAAATTTCTGAAAAAACAAATATTAAATATATGTCTATTATTTCTCTTTTAGTTTTTCTATTTTGTATTTAGATTTGGTACCATTAGAAGCCATTATTTACCTCCAAAAGGAGAGGCTTTTGTTCTTTGAAATATAATGTCAATAAAGCTTCATTGCAGAAGCAAGCCATTAAAGTAGGTCTCCGAATCTCATTTGAGAAAACCAAAATACTAACGAATATTAAAAATGCACCACGACATCTGGGAGTCGGTAGTCATAAAATCGAGAGAGTTGACCACTTCAAATATCTGGGTGAATGGATCAGCTGGAACACCTTAGAAAAGAGAGCATTGGAATCCAGGATGTGTACAATGGAATTGGCGTTTCAATTAACCAAAGAGGTGTATAACAAAAAATCGTTATCCTGGAATTCCAAACTTAAGCATTATAAAACTGTGATCAAACCAGAGGCTTTATATGCATCTGAAACTCTTACACTCAATAATAAGGGATTATTGGACAACCTGGAGAAGAAGGAAAGAAAGTTAATAAGGAAGATATTGGGCCAAAACTTTAGAAATAATGAAGTAAAGTTGATTTCTAATAAAAACCTGTATCTCAAAATTGAGAGACTCTCAGATAGCATGAGGAAAAGACGACTTAGTTTTTATGGCCATATTAGTAGGATGAACAGCAGTAGACTTACTAGGCGGATCTTTGCTTTCTTCAGAGATCAGAAAACGAAGAGTAATTGGTTCAGGCGGGTCCAGGAAGACTTAACTGAGCTGGCGATATCGGATGAGATGATTGACGATGTACTTAAGCTGCGAAAACTTTTACATAATGAAAACCTAAGGTTCCAAGAAAAACCAACATCTAAAAGGGGCAGGGCAGTATCGGATGAAAGAAGGAAGGCAGCCTCGGATAGAATGAAGCAGTATTGGATACAGTGGAGGGCGGCTAACGCACATCAAAGTAATTGATTTGGCGTACCCCAATGTGGGTGATCCGGATGAAAGAAGAAAGCTTCATTATTATTATTATTTCATACAGTACTGAAAAAATCTTGCTGACAAGTTATGACACCATGAAGCATTTCTTTTATGGGGCTTAAAAAGATAAAAGTCTGTTTATTTTCCAGAATTACATTCTTTTTTTTTAATTAAAGTTAGTCTTTTACTGTTTTGTACAAAAATATTGAATACAAAAAAACCAAAAAAGGCAATTTAATTTCAGACTGTGGTTGTAAGATATTAATGTATGCTTGAAATATTATAGATGTTATTCGTTCGTTTGAGTGTACTTTTTAACTTAAATTTTGTTTTTATACTTTAATTATTATTTAATATTGGCCTACATTATTGAAGTAATTCATTTTTGTTTGTTTCAATAATTAATTCACTTTTATGTTACTTCTGTGCTATATTTTAGTATCACTGTTATTTCCAGTAGCCTCAGAATTGGTTCACACCATCTTCAATCTTGCTTCCATTTTTTTAACGGCTTCCCAATATTATAATCCAGTATATTGGACTCTTCTTATTTATTTACATTTACCAAGTTTTCTGCAGACAAGAATGTGGTCCTTGTTCACCTTAGTGCTTGGACTCTTTGTATTTTAGTTTAATCATTCACATTTTTCATTTAATGTTTTTTATACACTTTTTTATGTACCAATTCATTCAAGAACTGCATTTTTCATAATAGTTACTGAGACTTTTTTTAATAAATGATTCTTTAAAATGCTGCAAGTACATTTTTTTTTATTTAAACTACTAAACTATTTAATGTACAGTACATCTTGCAATACTTCAGCATATTTATTTAACAATAATTTGTATTTACCATTAATATTTAAGTAGGACCATTTAATACCTGAATTTCTGTTATCTGACCCACCTTATGACCATATTAGGGATGATATGAGAAGGTTTACTGTATACTGCCTTCAAATTTCAATAACAAATAGCCTAGCAACTGTACACATGAAGAAACACACAAATGAAATCTTAAGAATTGAAGTTCTACAAAATGTTATAAAAATAAAGAGGTCAATGACCTATGGAGTAAAGAAAGGTTGTCCAAGTGAAGCCTTAATAAGTTCTGAAAATGTTCAATGTTATTTTATTGCCATTAACTAATAACTTACATTTGATATTTATTCGGTTGAAGGGTGCTGTCTTCTAGAATTTCTGTAGAGTTTTGTCCACATGTTTTAACTGTCTGCAAAGAAACACACATTTTATTAATATCGATTTTTTTTAAGGTTAGCACTTTCTGCCAATTAGATAAATGAATATGGAGAATTTATGTAACACACAGATAAACACCAATAAATCTCAAAGCTGTAAGGGAGCAAATATACATGCTCAAGTAAATCAGAAAAACTTTTGCAGTTCTTACTACACTAGTGGAGTCAAAAATCTGGACTGAGATTGAACCCCAAAAAAATATATTTTTTTCTTTATTTTCACATAAAATGATCAGACTACAAGACAAAATACTACATAAGCGCATTTAAACGTAAATTAACTCATTTACAGTGTTTATCACCTGCAAAGAAATAAACTAAAAATAAATGTCTGAAAATGTTAAATCAAAATAAATTTCCTCATGACAGTTTAAAGTTCTCTTCCTGTCCTCCTGTGATGCATATTCACATCAGTATTTGGTCTTATTGATAACTAAAATTCAAACCCAATATATAGTAAAACTACATAAGTTTGTATACAACTGTTTAGCATAAACACTACATGTACAATAAGATTATAACAAAAGTACATTACCTTTAAATAAGACTGAAATACAAAAAGTGGTTTGCATTTGTTTTCATTTAGCCTGCGTGTTCTGTGATTATAGCGAATATTAAAGATGTCATTTTATTTATCAAATAAGAAATTATTGCTAGAGCAAGTTTGTGGGGACTGATTACTCACTGAGTTATTTAGATAAAATAAATAACTCTGAGATGTCTACTGGGCCTCTGTGCAAATTATCTTACGGGCTTCCACCTCTCCCCTTATATTACCAAATACTAATTTTCCTATTTAACCTGCATGTTACTAAATATTTAAGGTTGTAAAATAATGAAAAGCATAATATAGATAAAGAGTTATTTATTACCAAGAGTATGAAAACTTCATATCAAAAGTAATAAATATAGTAATCAACTTAGTTAAGCAATAAACATTTATTGTTAAATTTATTTATTAATCATTATTAACAGAAGTTATATATTTTGAATATTGGTTTCCTCTGGCCCAGGCTCTTATGTATTAGCTCTCTTTTCCCTTTCGGATACTCTGTGAATAAAGCTTGTTATTTTCTGTATAACCAAAAAAAGGTCATTTCAAGCTGTACTAGCCGCCTCGGTGGTCTAATAGGCTTTCACCCGAGGATCCGGGTTCGAAGCTTGGTATTTTCATACGCTATAAATCATCCCACCGTCTGCATTAGCCCAAGTGTGCACAATAGTCGGACGTTAAACACCAAAAAAAAAAAAAATTCAAGCTGTACTATTGTTGCAAAATGTAAATGGATGTTAATTGCCTATTGTTAATTTCAGATAAACTTAAACTTTCAACTATAAACATTTTATTTCATATTATTATTCATAATAATTCTTATATTACTGTTTTATTCAAGTACAATTTTTGTATCAACACTAGCATTTAAATTCACAAAATGTATTTGAAACTAGAGTTACTCTAAATTATTACTCAACAAATAACAATATTTTTTTTAATAAAAAATACTACAACTTATAGTATTGTGCACATAATAAAAACTTCATAAAAACAATTCTTTCTATAGTACATAATGAAAGAAACTTTTAAATTTAACTAAAACGTAACAACTATAAGTATTTCAAGTAAATTAATTTTTATACTGCACTTTTCACAATATTTCTGGGGTATTTGGTGACTTAATATAAATGGCCTACCTTACCAACAGATTTGGGTTAGGTAAGAGAAGGTAATAAAAAATACATTCACATTCCATATTTTATAATTTTTTGTGAACTAATTATAATTTTGTGAATCTATTTGGATTTTCTTTTCATATCCATGTTATGTTGAATAATTCAACTCAAATTTATAAAAGGTTATATAAATTTACTGTATTCAGTTTTGGCAAAATTTTAATACCAATCAGGTCATTAAAACAAAAAATTCATAACTAATTAAAACATTTATTAAAATTTTGAAGCCTACAATTTTGTTTAATGTAATCATCTTTTTTTCTGCTAGGAATCTTGTAATTTTTTTTAAACACTTTATATTTGTTGACACGTTTCGGAATACTTCCAATTTCAAACCTTATTAATGTATTCACAATAAGTACTATTCTGAAAATTGAAGTATTCCGAAACACATTAACCAGGAAAGACAAAGATATGTACTCTACAATACTACAATAAATAAATAAATAAAAATACTAAGCTCTACAAATCATTATTTAAAAAAAAAGTTTATGTATTAGGGGAAAAATACTTTTATTAACAAAACAGATACCCAAGAAAGAAAACATATCCTCACTTCTAGTTTTTCCATTTCCTCTCCATCATATTGTCTATGACCTTTTCCTTTACTATTTTTGATTGGATCACTTTCCATTAACACTATCTTAATTCCTTGCAGTGAACTGTTACTGGCGGTTGGCATCAGCAAATTATCCACATGAGGATCTTTTAAACTGAAATAAACAAAAACAAATTTAGAACTAAGAAAGCAAATTTTAAAAACTTATCAGATGTGTGTTCATCCAAATATTCAGTTAATGAAATAAAATTTTGAAAAAAAAACATGTTTAAAAGGACTTTGTTATAATAACTGAAATTTTCACAACTCCCTTTGCATATTGTATAATATTCCCTTCTGTATTTACTCACAAATTATTTGATTTTTTCTTAAAAACTCTGGAATACAGTATATTTTTCAGTTTTTCTTTACAAGGGGCAACAACTGTATCTATCTCCAGGTCATGAACTCTGATTTTTTTAGAAATTTACCTTGCTCTACATGGATTCGTTTTTAAGCCGCTGATGTTTATGATAAAACCAACTATCACTAAGATTTTTAAATGATACCAATAAATGGTAAAATCTGGCCAGCTGGCAGTTTGTCATTCAACTAGTACACATTATCTCCCTTCTTCCTCTACCTATTAGTGTAGCAAGCTGCCTTTTTAAAATTCTACATACTCTTACAAACCAATAACCAGTTTTTTACTACAAAAAATCACACAAAAACCTTATACATGACTTGTATGCCTCTTTGCCAAATATGTTTTCAGAACATTATTCTATTTTAATGCATTTTAATTTACTAATCAAATGGTTGAAACATTCACTACTGATTCAAAATACCCAGTAAAATTTACAAAATGAAAGTGTTTTGAATAGATTAACAAAAGTTTCGTTATTCAGTTCTTTTTTTATGACTAGTCATGGCTCCAGCCAATAAAATTCCATCAATAAAATTGACTGATGTTGCAATTAGGCAGACGATCCATACTAATTTCAAGTGTTGAATCTGTACAGTTCTCCGATTGAAGAGCTTTGATCAGTTCTTGACTCTGTATAAGTGAGCTACCAGATACTGTGTTAAACTCGAAGAGTGATACCAACTCTTCTCCAACTTTATTTCTGCTATGTCTTCCTAGATCTTTCTTCTTAAAAATTCCTTGGCCTCCCCATTATTCTGATGCTGAACAAAACCACTCAGTAATGTTTTGGCAGTACGAGCATCAATGGCAGTGTAATGTTGATGCAATGCAGTGACTGCCCTGTTTTACCAGTTAGTCAGCTTTCTCATTACCAGGAAGTTCTACATGAGATAAAATCCTTTGGAAAATAGTGTTTTTCTTGAATTTATATAATATTTTGAACATGTATATTTCCCTGTTTCGAGGTTTTGTGGTTCATATTGTTTGAATAGTTGACTGATTATTAAGATTGCTATATTTTGCTGGTTGAACTTCCAATTTAACAGTTGTATGAAGTTTTATCGTAGCCAACTGAAAGGGAGTGTGAGGCCAGTGATGAGCACCTTTCTGCTCTACTTTTACCTGAGTTGCCCCATGAACCATGTTATCAGTGTAAACCATAGTCATTCCTTTGACATGTAGCGTTCTATATGGTGCATTGGGATGATTCATTTGCTTTAGGGTGTGAGATGAAACATCCTTTTTTTTGATGAGTTCTATTAGTGATCTGTATTATGGCATTTGTAGAAATGCAAACTGTAGTTGCTAAGTTGTTTTCTCTGAGGTAGCTTCTGATGAGATTGAATTGGAGTACACCTACTTAATTTTAACTTTTTAAGTTTTGGCTTTGCTGTGGTTTAACCATATAGTTCTAATGTTTAATCATGTTCTGGAAACAATATCTGAAGAAAAAAAAATTCACGCAAACAGACAGACCAGTTTTACTACAGTATTTATTAACCACAAATGTACTTACTACATACTGTACTGTTCACTAAAAATATTTGCTTTATTAAGTAAAATTAATATAATAAAACAACTTATAATTACTCTAAACAGTACAAGACTCTTGTTTTCAATTATAGTATCACTTATCTGAACATCAATTAATTAATTATCTCACCTGTCAATTATCCAAACCTCCTAAAAAGGTTATTTTTTAAAATGAAACTGTTATTAATTATAGATTATGTTGTGTAATTCAAATACAGAACAGACAATTAATATTTGCACTTACGCCATATTTTATTTATCGTTTTATTTTTTATTTACTGCACACACAATGAGAAGAACTTATGTTTCTTATTTTATACTTTAAAAGTTTTGTTTAAAACTTAAAAAAGCTAGGCTACTTTATTTACTGTACGAAAAAGTGATGTTTAATGGCTTTGTTTGATTATCTAAAACCATCCTAGGTCCCAATTAGTTCAAATACATTATGCTCTACTTTACATTAAAATTAGCTTTTACATAAGCCTTTTTCATTAAATATAATTTTTAAAAAACTTACATTTCATTCTGGATTGATTGAAAAGAATTTGTA
Organism: Callitettix versicolor; assembly: GCA_022606455.1. Taxonomy (NCBI): domain Eukaryota; kingdom Metazoa; phylum Arthropoda; class Insecta; order Hemiptera; family Cercopidae; genus Callitettix; species Callitettix versicolor. The sequence goes on along the minus strand of CM040188.1, from coordinate 37,141,058 downwards.
CTTAAAATCTCCCCTGAACTGCTTTTGCCACTTCTAGCTGCCTGTAACAAACACATTGTTTTGATAATATACTTGAGTAACAGTAATAAAAAAAGGTACTTTTAGACAATAATCATCTTTCATATATTATTACACTAAACATTCTGATCAGTTTTGTACCAAAAATTAGAACCTGCATTTTTGAAACTACACATATGGGGTGCCTACAAATTCATCAGAATACCACGGAACTCTCACGCCTTGTACATTTCCATGTTAAAGCTTTACAATAAAATAAAACTGACTTAAAGTTGACAAACAAAATTCTATTAGCAGTAGAAAATGTCCCTGTGAGAGTGCAGCACAATGCAAGCACAAGTGACAAATAACTGTGTGCAGCAAAACAACTGATTGCAAAAAAAAACATTGTTGAAAGAAATATTTTAATTATTACTGTACCCAAGACTTAAACAATTATTGACTAAATGAGCTTTCAAAGTAGAATCGGTAAGGCAACCTAGACCAGATCTAATATATAAATGTTATTAAATAAAAGACTCTGCTTTTATTAAACAGTAAATACTGTAGCTTAATTTAGGTATGTAATATAAAATCCAAGTTATAGTGGGTTACATTTGTAAATATTTCAATAAGGTGCAAAAGGTTATAGTTTTACATACAAAAGTAGAAAAAAATAAGGTATATTGCATTAACCTAAATATTATAACATTGCTTTATTAACACGTCATACATTTTTTTTTTTTTAACATCTATACTTTAGGCCAGTTAGATTAATGAGATCGAGAAAGCAGCATTAACGGTAAGGGAAACGCAACGGTAGTAACTGCAGCTACTAGAAATAAGTACATTAAGGTGGACAGTTCAGAGATACAGCAGACTGACCGGGGCTTTAGCCACATCAACCACTAAGTCACCAACAGATCATATAAATATTAAAGTATTAAATATAACTATAATGTCTACTTTAACAGAAGTTCATACTGACAAGAAATAGTAGGTCTACATGGTTTTGTAATGATTTTGCTTAAGAAGATATGTAGAGTATTGAACTTAAAATAGAATTGAATTAAAGATTAGTGTATTATAATAATTAAATATGCAACAATTCAAAACTTTAGAATAATCCACCAAAGCCATTTTCTAAAATAATTCTACCAACATAAAACATGCGTAATCCATATATCACAGACGATCTGTGATGTCAGAGCCAAATAGCTCTGTTCACAATGTTCTAAACACTGACAGTACTTTATTAACATAATAATTTATTTAGTCAGACTAGGCAAAAACCATATATGTACACATTTCAAGAAATAAATAATCAATATTTTGTATACATCACATTATCAGAAACAAGTATCAAAATTTTGTTCCCAAAAAAGGTTTCAATATTTTGTACCTGAATCAAATTTAATAATTTAAGTAAGCCTAAGTAATTATGTGTTCTGTAATATGTTGTTGATAAAAATAGAGTGATTTCTTGGATTTGGTTAATAAATATCAGTATCAGTTATAAGTATTTATTTAAATTAAATAAAAATGCTTGAATCGATACAATTATTGTAACAGTTGTGTATTGCAAATCTTGTTACTTAAATCCATTAAAGAAAAGTTATTTTGGTGATATATATGTCATATATTTTTACTTGTTGTAAAACTGGCACCCAAGGTAATGGCAATACATATACATATATATTTATTTGTTGTAAATACAAAAATATCGTTATCAAGAAATGTCTATGAGTAGTTTCCCTGTAGTATTAAACTGAAAATACAGTTTATTCCCTGGGATTGAACTCCTATGATTCAGCCTAGGTTTCCTTTTCACTGAAATTCACATACAATAACAAAAACTGAAAAATATCAGTGGAGTAAGCTACATAACAATGAAACATATTACAGAGCCCATCGATTTAGTAATACTAAGTCTTTAACTAATAATTTAGATGTATTTAAATATAAACATTGTTCTTAGTAATACTAAGTCTTTAACTAATAATTTAGACGTATTTAAATATAAACATTGTTCTCTGGTACCAAGACTTTTTGTTGTCCAGCCTACTCTTTTGTCACATTAGGACAGTGGGAGTTTACTGCAACAGGTTTTACTCAACGGAGATTTTTAAGTTAGCACAAGAAGCAGATTCAAAGAAAATACCTGAAAAATATGATGAAGCTTGATATCTGCCTCTTGGGACACTTGGACAAACTGTTGGCAGAGGTTTAGCTGGTAGATGCATGATAAGCATACTTGCTGAGGGAGGCCATCATTTTGTAGTACCTGAAAACACCATTCCATTGTTGGTCATACATATATAAAAAGAATATTTTATTCTATTTGTCAGCGTTTCTTAAAGTAGAGTTCAACACAGCATTTTTGTGGGATCCAGAAGTTTCCAGAGGGCATTGCACAACTCGAGATTGGCTAAGGTGTTGAACCTACATTTACTACTATAGTAGAGTCTCTAATTTGACACCTAAGGGACTGTATATGAGTCCAATTACAGAAAATGTCTGGCCTATAGAGTGGCAATAGACCCCAGAGATACAGAGGTAGAAGAGGATACATTGCTGAGTACTACATTTGAACTTTAAATGAAAATGAAAGCAAAAACACAAAATACAGTAAAATCTCTTTATAGCAGTTTCCATCACTATAAAGAGGTTTCTACTCTAGAGAGAGATCAATAAAAACACATTTAAAACTAATTTTTATTTCTAAAATATGTTTTATTTTTAATTAGAATTAATTATTAAGTGAAACAATTATAGACAAAAACTACGGTAGGTTTTTTTTTATTTTTCTATTGCTTGTTAAAAAGAAAAAAAAGTGGGGTTATAATTTTTAACAGTACTATAGAATTTTAACAAAATAATTGCAAAAAAAGTAAGGCTATAATTTCAATATTGTATTATAGCCTATTGTATTATAGCCTATTGTATTATGTTTTTAAACATAAAATATGAACATCAGCATCTAAAATTATTCTACCTATAGAATATTCCTTAAAAAACACATACTTGAAACAATTTAAATAAATAAGTCAATATAACACAATAATTAGGCTAGTATAATAACAACTGCTAATTAAACATTTTCAAGATATAATAAAATCGCAGTTGACAGTTACAAATAACAGAAAATGTTTCAAACACACTAAATAAAAACATACCGTACATAGGCTACTACTAAAGTTTTGAATATCTTCCTTCAACTTTTCTTCAGTCATGATCACAAAATGGCACACATTTCACATATAACAGACTTACACAAAAAACAAAGTTAAATAGTGTATAAAGTAACAAACAATTGACTAGGCTATCAACACCACTAAATAATGTAGCTATAAAAGTAACTTGAGGGATGACAGTAATGCTAACCCACTCATAACCTTTATAATATTAGAGATGCTAATTGATAAGTAATATCCAAAAAAACAGGATAATTGTTTATGACTTCCCTAAACTTTTGCCAAATCTTAGTGACATTAAGGGAGGTTTAATGACTTTTGTGTGACAGGGGAAAACCCATTTAAAACAGAACTTGTATTCTTACTAAAAATTTAAAAAAACATTGGTTTTTGAGTAGCCTAACACTGTCTTCACATACTGCTTTAAATCAGTTCCCCTATTTACTCTATAGATAAATATCATTTCGTTCAGAAATAATGTAAATTATTATTTGTGTACAATGAATGGCCAGCTATTTTAGGTGTTATTTCAAACAACAAGTTAGCGTAAGGAAAATGTGGGTAGAAAAAAAGGGAAGTGTTTTACGTCTTGTGCCACTACAGAGGTAGTGCAGTAATTTTGTTGGATTCAACAAAGAAAGTTACATTATACAGTTTTAAAAAAGGAGTGGGTCAAGACAAAATATCTGGCTGCTATAGAGAGATTTTCATTATAGGACGACTTACTGTATATTACATTACAGTCCTGTACACAGTAATCCCTCACCAATCTAACATAACCAGTTCTTTAATTCCTAGTGCGGCAGACAGCAGGAGAGTTAACACAGATAAGCCAAGCTAGAGTTAGCAAACATCATACATTTCATAGCAATAACCTGTGCTTACTGAATTATTCAAAACTAAATTTTATCTTATTATTAACAAATTTCCACTGTAGTGGCCATCATGATATGACCCAGAACTGGGCCTCAAGGACATGATTTCAAAGGGAGTCTGACTGAAAAGGGGCTGTGGTATATTGATGCCGGACTAATGGACTTCTACTGTATATGAAATAATCTCCAGCTCAGTAGGTGTTTCTGGAATCTTTTCAAAATAAACAATTAAAATAGTATGTTTTGGAGCACTTTGAGTTTAACTTTGCTCATTTTAGTCTAGTAACTGAACATTTTTCTACATCAGAATCCTCATGACACAAGGTCTTTAAAATTCCAATTATACAATCAACAGTATAACAGCAAAACTGTTCAAAAACTCGCTTTCAAGATTTTGTTAAAACTTTGATATAGGCAAAGTGATATTGAATAAAAATTCGTTAATAGTCAGATCTATTACAAAACTTCCTTTTCCATGCCAGTAAGCAAATTTGCAGCATTATGATATTGCTCGATTGATCTTTGAAAACTTTAGTAGGCTAACTAGATTTGATGTTCCACCAATCCACAAGGCTTAACTCTTTTCATTCGTCAAGGAATCTGCCGAAGGTCACATTCCTCAGTCACACACTACCCTTCCTCCTACTAAAACTGTACGCCTTGCTGACGTTGTCACCCTCATGAAGTAAATGAAATGAGATAAATTCAAAATACAATTCTGCTTAGTTTGTGAATATATATATATATATATATATATATATATATATATATATATATAATCAGTTGTCATTTTAAAAGTTTTCTACATAGCTTTAAATTTTTGCAATCAATTTCTGAGATCTAGAACTCCCCTCGCTAGACTTCCTTTAGCTATGCTACTGCTATCTAAAAACTGCTATTTAAGGGTCATTAAGAATTGTATTTAAGTGTTGTGTGTCAGCACTGTAACGTATGCTAATGTAATCCAACATGATTCAAACTTAGCATGAAAACTGATTTTTCTAATAGTTTGGACAAGTTCTTACTAATCAATGTTAAAACCTATACAAAGTAGGTGTTTTAAAATTTGTATTGTAATTCAAAACTCAAAATGATAGTTTATGCATGTTTTGATGGTGACTATGATAATCAGATTTTCAAAAGTGTATGACAAAAATTATTGTGTTAATTATAATTTTTTTGATATCTGTTTCCATCACAATAAAAGAACTGTGTGCCATGATTTTATATATATATATATATATATATATATATATATATATATATCATTCATTAGAATATGCCTCCACGTCCGTAATCCTTAGATATTACTCTCCACATTCACAGCCTTATATCTCAGCTAATTGTAAAGATATATGTGTCATCCCATTTGAGTATATGTTCAAAATAACAGATTCAAGACATTTATTCCAATATGCTCTAATGTATAATACAATTTTTTGTTATGTAATTAATCAAATATTGCCTCCGGTGGCAAGATGTAAGGTTAGTATAAAACATTTGTTTGTCAAACATAGATTGTTGCTCTCCGGATGTCGTTAAATATAATTGATGTCTAACTTTGCAGATATATACCATTAGACCTTGCCTCCAGTCTAAACCTTTTACCAAACTGAACACTACTGAAGTCCTGTATATGTATATAGTTGAGGTTATGTTTTATGTTTCTAAAGTTTTATCACCTACAAATATAATTTCAAACTATAAAGTTCTATTTCTCTACACATAAAACCAATTAAATTGTTCTTCTTTGAGATTTATTGTTGTATTCATTAGATATGGCGAAACTTGTGGCTCTTGTACTTTTCATAACTTTGGTTTGACAGTTCAAACAGGTTAGAGTTGTAGTTGATATTACAAAACCTACCTTTTCTTTCACTTCTACTTTTATATAAAAGTAATACATATACATATGTATTAAATCACTAATTTGACTGTAGATCTAAGTTTTGCCTTAAAGTTTATTTTCACGCATGCCACTTTTTTAGGCTACTTAAATTTTGTACTTTAGAGGGAAGTACTGTACTTCCAAAACAATAAAATGTTTTTATTTGGTCTTGGGAATTGATTTTTAATAAACTGATTTGCATAATAATAATACAAAAATATGATTAAAATATTTTGGGCCAAATTTAACACCACTAAATAATGTAGCTATAAAAGTAACTTGAGGGATGACAGTAATGCTAACCCACTCATAACCTTTATAATATTAGAGATGCTAATTAATAAGTAATATCCAAAAAAACAGGATAATTGTTTATGACTTCCCTAAACTTTTGCCAAATCTTAGTGACATTAAGGGAGGTTTAATGACTTTTGTGTGACAGGGGAAAACCCATTTAAAACAGAACTTGTATTCTTACTAAAAATTTAAAAAAACATTGGTTTTTGAGTAGCCTAACACTGTCTTCACATACTGCTTTAAATCAGTTCCCCTATTTACTCTATAGATAAATATCATTTCGTTCAGAAATAATGTAAATTATTATTTGTGTACAATGAATGGCCAGCTATTTTAGGTGTTATTTCAAACAACAAGTTAGCGTAAGGAAAATGTGGGTAGAAAAAAAGGGAAGTGTTTTACGTCTTGTGCCACTACAGAGGTAGTGCAGTAATTTTGTTGGATTCAACAAAGAAAGTTACATTATACAGTTTTAAAAAAGGAGTGGGTCAAGACAAAATATCTGGCTGCTATAGAGAGATTTTCATTATAGGACGACTTACTGTATATTACATTACAGTCCTGTACACAGTAATCCCTCACCAATCTAACATAACCAGTTCTTTAATTCCTAGTGCGGCAGACAGCAGGAGAGTTAACACAGATAAGCCAAGCCAGAGTTAGCAAACATCATACATTTCATAGCAATAACCTGTGCTTACTGAATTATTCAAAACTAAATTTTATCTTATTATTAACAAGACCCAGAACTGGACCTAGAAATTACTACTGGTCAATGATTTCAAGGACATGATTTCAAAGGGAGTCTGACTGAAAAGGGGCTGTGGTATATGAAATAATCTCCAGCTCAGTAGGTGTTTCTGGAATCTTTTCAAATTTTTTTTTTTTTTTTTTTTTTTTTTTATTATTTTATTTTTTATTATTTAACATAATTACAACTAGGCAATAAAGCCTATCCAGCAATATACATTTAATAGTAATGTCACTGTTTGTTGAAGTAACACCCACTGATGGACTCCTGATGAACACACACTCTGTTCATGTGTGATTAGTTATACACTCTCACTGCAAATTTCCAAAGGCTTCGTCCTTTTCAAGCGACGGATCTCGCCAGAGTTGTCTAATAAGCAAGCTATTTCCTTGTTATCGTGATGTATAAGTCTTTGCTTGTGTTTCTCTGCAAATCTTTTGATTTCTTCTGAGACAGTTTTCATCCTAAGGTCCCTATGAAGACTGTCATTGCGAACTAACCACGGAGCCCTTACAATACTTTGCAGGACTTTATTCTGGAAAGTTTGAATTACTTTTACATTTGTATTTTTGTGCAGCCCCACAGTAGGATTCCATAGGTCCACACCGGCTTCAGTATTTGCTTGTATAGAAGCAGTTTATTTTGTAGGTCTAAATCTGAGTTTCTCCCTATCAACCAGTTAATTTTCCTAAATTGCATGTTTAATTCAACCTTTTTCTTTTGACATGTTCTTTCCAGTGGAGCTTTGCATCCAGTGTCATCCCCAAGTATTTAGCAGAATTTTCTGGAGTTACTACATGGTTATTAATTATAAGTGGAATTGGGTTGATTTTTCTATTTGTAAAGTTGACATAGGTTGATTTGGATTCATTTAGTTTTAATCTCCATTTCTTCATCCAAATGCAAACTCTATCAACTGCTCTTTGAAGTTTATTCGATGCCTCTTCCACAGTATTTCCTGTCGCCAAAATTGTTGTGTCATCTGCAAAGGTTGCTGTGATTGTATCAACTTCTTGGGGAATGTCTCTAGTGTACAACAAGTAAAGTACGGGCCCAAGGACACTCCCTTGAGGTACTCCTGCTGATACATTCCTCAACTCAGAATACTCTCCATTATGTTTAACTCTGAAAAATCTCTCTGACAGGTATGATTCCAGAATGTGATGAAATTGTTCCGGAAGATCACGCTGAAGTTTGAAGATTAATCCTTCGTGCCAGACCTTGTCAAATGCTTTGGCAACGTCTAGAATAGGGATGCACAGACTGCGGCCCGCCGGTGAAATTCTGATGGCCCGCCGTCACCAAAATAATACTCTCGTACATTCGAAAAATATTGAATTCTGTATCAGAATAAAACCAAAAAAAATTTGTTCAAAAGTAAAGACGTCCATAAAACTTATGAAAATTATTCAAATACCGCGCCAGTTCATGAATGAAACGACGCCGTCGAATTAGTCGAATAGTCCCGAATAGTGTCAACAGAAAGAAGCAGTTTAATAGTGTAGGAGAGGACCTAGGAGCTGTGCCTAGCCCAGAGGAGTGGGAGGTGCAAGGTGGAGGGGCAAAGGCAGCCCTTCAGTCCTGCAGTCCTGACCGAGACGTGGCAGACTTTCGAAGTAGTGTTCTGTGTTTTGTCTGATCTTCTGTACTACCCGTAACTGTTTGTTTCTGTGTTGTTGTTTGTTAACCCTTTTTTATTTTGAAGTCTTATTAAGTTTTTTTTTATCATTCTTGCATATAGTTTAATCCAAATTCAACGTAGATCTACTGTTGCAGTGTTAACCGTCAAGTGTATAATTGTGTTGTGAAATCGTAAGTAAAACTCTGTTATCAATAAATGTTTCCCTACCTATTTATTCAATTATTCTTGGTAATTTAAAAAAGGATGGGTAATTTAAGTAGGTACTGTAATTGTTTTTAGGTGCAGTGTTAACCCTAGACAGGATTATAACGCAACATGGACAAGCCAAGACCTAGTAAAAACGTAAGGCTAAAGATGAAAATCGGCAGTTTCAAGAAATATGGACTGAGAAATATTTTTTGTATGGTTGCATAACAAAGTCGTTTGTTTAATTTGTAAGAATTCTGTTGCGATTGCAAAGGAATATAATGTAAAAGGCACTATGAAGCGCAGCATTCTTCTTTTACCAAATTTACAGGCGAATTAAGAAAGCAAAAAGTGTTGTCTTTGAAAGCGGGAGCTTATTGGTCAGCAAACTGTGTTCACAAAACTCATTGAAGATTCAGAAACGGCTACAGAAGTTAGTTTTGAAATTTCTCGAATGATAGCAAAGCGAAGTCGCCCCTTCAATGATGGAGATTTTGTAAAAGAATGCATTGAAATCGCCGCGCTAAGAAAATGTGTCCAGAAGCAGCAAAAAGTTTGAGAAAATTCAACTGAATCGTATGACAATCCAAAGAGGCGAATTATGTCTTTGTCAGCTAATATTGCGGAACAATTAACTGAAAAGACTAAGATAATTGAATTTTTTTCATTGGCACTCGAATTTAATCAACTGATATTAGTTCCACAGCTCAACTACTCATATTCATACGAGGTGTTACTCAAGATTTTGAAGTCGTAGAAGAGTTATTAGGAATGTGTTCATTGAAAGGTCAAACTAAAGGAGTTGATATACTCAATGTACTTTTGGATGAGTGTTCAAAAACTGGTTTTGACTTATCAAAATTATCGGGAATTGTGACTGACGGTGCTCCTTCTATGATTGGTGTCAATTCCGGGCTAGTTACTTTGCTAAAAAGTATCTGCAAAAAAACATAAACGCTGAAGATCTCATGCAGTTTCATTGCATCATACACCAAGAAGCCCTTTGTTCTAAAAAAATTGAATTTCAAAATGTCATGAAGGTGGTAGTTTCGACTGTAAATTTCATCAAATCACGAGGACTCAATCACAGGCAATTCAAACAATTCCTTGATGACATCGAAAGCGAATATGAAGATTTGCTGTTTTATACAGAAGTAAGGTGGCTAAGTCGTGGATTGACACTTGAACGATTTCTAAATTTAATAGAAGAAATTGGAATATTTCTGGTGGAGAAGCAAAGGATGTCCCGGAACTTAAAAATCCTGATTGGTTGTGTGATTTGGCTTTTTAGTTGACATTACAAATCATTTGAATGTCTTGAACACACGGATTCAAGGCAAAAATCAACTGATATCCCAGCTCTACGCTCATGTATCATCCTTTCAATGCAAGCTGACTCTTTTCAGATCGCAACTGACTTCTGGAAATTACAATCATTTTCGAATTATAAGAAAATGGCGAAAAATTCAACAAAACTGCGATTAATTTCAGTTATGTAGAAAAGCTGGATATTCTGATTCACTCTTTTCAAGACAGATTTTCGGACTTCAAAAAAGTGAAACCTCTGTTGGACATATTCAGCAATCCTTTCTCGATTTCAGTTGAAAATGCGCCAGAGTCAATGCAGTTAGAAATTATCGATTTGCAAAACGACCAAGATTTGCGCAACAAATTCAACGAGGAGACTTGTTGAACTTTTACCACTGCATTGACAAAAATATGTACAAAGAGTTGCGCATAAACGCTCTGAAATGTGCCAGCTTATTTGGTTCTACCTATATATGTGAACAAACTTTTTCAATACTGAATAATAATAAAACAAAAAATAAAACCGCCTTGCAAATGAAAGTTTGGAAGCAGTTTTACGATGTTGCTACAAGTAAATTTGACCCAAATATAAAAGATTGTAAGCACTATGCAGTGCCACGCTTCAAATTAATAAATTATTTTTCAATTTTAATACATTATATGCATTTTTTATTGTCTTTAATTACCTATACTTCTGGCGGCCCGCCATCAGTTCATGATTTGCCCGAGTGGCCCCTAGTTTTAATAAGTCTGTGCATCCCTGGTCTAGAAATATACTCGAACATATTTTGCGTTCTTCCAGGACTTTTTCTATTACATGTACAACTCGGTGTACTTGATCAATTGTAGAATGCTTTTCAAAATAAACAATTAAAATAGTATGTTTTGGAGCACTTTGAGTTTAACTTTGCTCATTTTAGTCTAGTACCTGAACATTTTTCTACATCAGAATCCTCATGACACAAGGTCTTTAAAATTCCAATTATACAATCAACAGTATAACAGCAAAACTGTTCAAAAAACTCGCTTTCAAGATTTTGTTAAAACTTTGATATAGTCAAAGTGATATTGAATAAAAATTCGTTAATAGTCAGATCTATTACAAAACTTCCTTTTCCATGCCAGCAAGCAAATTTGCAGCATTATGATATTGCTCGATTGATCTTTGAAAACTTTAGTAGGCTAACTAGATTTGATGTTCCACCAATCCACAAGGCGAACTCTTTTCATTTGTCAAGGAATCTGCCGAAGGTCACATTCCTCAGTCACACACTACCCTTCCTCCTACTAAAAACTGTACGTATTGCAACTCGCACTTATATTTTTGTAGTTCAGCTTCTCAATAATACAGATGCAGCACCTAACATATTAATTCATGTTAATCGCAGCGATTAACAAAATGCTGACGTTGTCACCCTCATGAAGTAAATGAAATGAGATAAATTCAAAATACAATTCTGCTTAGTTTGTGAATATATATATATATATATATATATATATATATATATATATATATATATATATATATATATATATATATATATATATATATATATATATTTTTTTTTTTTTTTTTTTTTTTGGTGTTTAACGTCCGACTATTGTGCACACTTGGGCTAATGCAGACGGTGGGATGATTTATATATGAAAATGCCAAGCCCTATATCGAATCGAACCGGATCCTCGGGTGAAAGCCTAGTACGCTATCCACTAGGCGTGCTATATATATATATATATATATATATATATATATATATATATATATATATACATATATATATAATCAGTTGTCATTTTAAAAAGTTTTCTTCTACATAGCTTTAAATTTTTGCAATCAATTTCTGGAGATCTAGAACTCCCCCTCGCCAGACTTCCCTTTAGCTATGCTACTGCTATCTAAAAACTGCTATTTAAGGGGTCATTAAGAATTGTATTTAAGTGTTGTGTGTCAGCACTGTAACGTACGCTAATGTAATCCAACATGATTCAAACTTAGCATGAAAACTGATTTTTCTAATAGTTTGGACAAGTTCTTACTAATCAATGTTAAAACCTATACAAAGTAGGTGTTTTAAAATTTGTATTGTAATTCAAAAACTCAAAATGATAGTTTATGCATGTTTTGATGGTGACTATGATAATCAGATTTTCAAAAAAGTGTATGACAAAAATTATTGTGTTAATTATAATTTTTTTGATATCTGTTTCCATCGTCAATAAAAGAACTGTGTGCCATGATTATATATATATATATATATATATATATATAATCCTACAAAGTACAAAGGAAGTTTGGTGATTGTAAAGACATTTATATTGAGATTTTTATCTATTTTTATTTTGGATTTGTCCATTTTCAAATATACAGAATCCAATAAAGTTGTTTTGGCTTGGATAGTTGTCAGTCTGTGCAAAGTTTGACATTATTGTTATATACTAATTTGTTTTTATTTCTTTGCAGTTTAATCAATCTTCCTGATTACTAATAATTAAAAGAAGTAGCCACCAAAAGAATAAATAAAAATATACTTCCATAATTATTATTTAAATTATCTACTAAAAGTTCTAAATAGGCCTGAACACACCTATTTAGTATTCACACCTAAGTAGTAAAATTAGTCCTAATACATACCTTTACACAAGTATTCCCATGTTTTATAATCAAATACAAAAATTATTATAATATAGACATTTTTTAATATGCTACCATTATTTGGATAAAACATCAAAATGTAAACTTATTTTATATAAAACATTACAGAAACCTATTACTTACTAATCACAAGAACATATTACTTGTATTAAACAAAATTTACCTGAATGTGAAGATGAGTTGAAATCTTTTTAGGAATATCAAGTTGAAGGCCTCTATTAGTAAAGATAGGTACCAAGTCTTTAGTCTCCATTTCATTTCCACAAACTCTGCAAAAACGATCCAAGGTTGGAACTGAAACAAAACAAAACACACAAATTATTCTGCAAGTCTGTTATATAAATAGTAATTGTGACACAAAACTATCTGTTTCACTTGACAAGCAGTTATACAAAAGATACATTTTGTAACATCACATATACAAACATTTTAAGATGCAAACAGTTTTCAATTTTATAACAAAATTGTACTCTGGCTCCAAAGATGATTTTCATATTTTCAATGAAATTTGGCAATACCAATTAAGCCTATATAAAATTTAACGCTGATTATAAAATGACCTAAATCAGATTTAGACCCTCGATTATCAGACCAGTATAGGGAGGAACCTCTTTCCAAATATGTAGAATTTCTGATAAACGATGTTTTTTTCAAAAAAACACAGCAAACAAAGGGTATAATGTAGAAAAAAATGGTTTAACACATGAGCAGAATTGGGAAACAATGAAACAGGCCTAATCTTTGAAGTGCAAACGATGACAACTATTTTTTTATATCTTGAGATACTTTACAAAAATTTTGATGCACAGTCGACCAGATGAAGATCTTCCCTTCATGCTCCAGACAGATGCTAGCCAGATAGGAATGGGAGCAGTCCTGTATCAGTAAACACCAGCTGGAGAGCGATGTGTCATCTATGCACTAAATTTTCTGCTACTGTACGGCGATACCACAGCAATGAACAAGATTACCTCTTCATCATTTGAACCATTGAACATTACCAGCCCTATTTAGAAGACAGGAAGATTCGACTGCACACCGATAACAGGAATCTAGTTTGGCTTCACAACATGAAAGATGTGAAGACTAAACTTACATGATGGGCCCTTTTGCTTCAAGAGTCAGCTTCAATATTGAACATTGTCCTAGACGCCTCAATAACCTACTACCTACGTCTACTTCCATCTGAAGCAAAGGTGGAGTTTACTGTAGAAGATGAACTCACCATCCATCAAATGGAGCCTCAGACATTGTTTGACAATGTGAGTGAAGCCCAGTGAATCCGTCAATGACTCACATGAATTCAAGCTAAGACACCTGGAGAATAAAACTCCTACTAACCAACAAGGACGATCAAGCTAGTCAAGAGCTAACCTGACAGAAAGGAGAAACCAAAATATCAAAGTCAGACTTCTCCTACATCTACATGACAAAGCCCATACCAGATGCAACCAACACTTGCCCACGGTGCTATTCAAACTTCGGACTAGCAGAAATGCTGCTATTGGAATGTCACCGAATAAAGCCATCTTGGGATATAACCTCTAAATACAGAGAGTTGAAACTTCCCTAGTCATCAAGACAAATGACTGACGAGCGACACAAAGTTATGCGATGCCAGGAGACAAGCTCACTACCAGCTACCATCTCTGCCTCGTTTCTCTACCTGGCAACGCAGTGATGATACATGCGCATAACCAGTGAGATGTTGCAAACAAGCAACAAACTGGATTCTGTAGTCCTTGAGAAGGCCACTTCATTGTACACCAATATGCTGGAGGAAATAGCTTATGGATTCAGCATACCCGCATTAAAGTCCACGAAGGTGACCTGAAACCAACACCCCAACCATCAATGCCACCCAGTGAGTGTTAGTGAACACAGTGCTTCTAATGGCCTGCAACAGTTCAGAGATGACAAAGACTTATATGGTTAATAAATTCAATTTAATTCATATAGATTTTGCTTCTTTTCATTTTCAAAATAATGTTTTTAATTGTTATGAACAATTTAATTTTGTGTGTTAATAATATTTCTTTAATTTAACGTTTTATTTTTACTTTAAACAAGCTTAGGTGATTCAAAAATGAATTTAGAACCAAAATGTTAATCATTCAATAGACTAAATGAAATTGTAGCCTAATCAGTACCCAAGTGGTATAAAAACAAATTTTATTTATAATAAGAGTGTCATCGAATGAAGCAATACTGGGCTAGAGGAAGGCACACAACATTAAAAAGTGATTGATTTAGTGTACCCCAAAGTTGGGTGAAACAAATAGAGTGAAGAGTGTCATCATAGGGGAAGGCTCTTTAGATATACAGGTAGGTGGCAAATAAAATACCACCCGCGGACCAAAATGATTTAATAAAATCGTACAAGCGTCTGTTCACAAAAGTACGGCATATAGGTCAGCGTCACTGAAGTGGAATAATAGTGAATTGTTTGGGATTTGTGTATGATCTGGCCTTCCTCTCGAATAGTATAGAGTCTACTATACTATTCCAAAACACAATTGGAAAGCTTGGAGGAACTGGCAGGAAAAATTGGTCTTCAAATCTCATATGAGAAGACGAAAATAATGATTAGAGACCCTCTTGGCAGAAATGGAGTACAAATAAATGGACACCAGATTGAATTAGTCTAAGAATTCAAATATTTGGGAGAAATAATTACGCATAACCTTAAGGAAAAAATAAACTGGATTGAGGGACAAAATAAATTAATCAGGTCCATAATTACAACAAAAAATATCTACAAGAAGAAAAGTATGTCTATAAACACCAAAATTACACATTACAAAACAGTAGTATTACCGGAAATATTATATGGTGGGGAAACATTATGGGATGCAACAGTTAAATATGGAGAAGGAAAATGAGAGGTAACTGAAAGGAAAATTATTAGAAACTGTATAGAGAAATGGAACATTCAAGAGGGAAGGTACCAGAACATCTCCAACAAAGAAGTATACCATAAAATAGAACCATTAATGGACGTCATCAGAAAGAGGAGGTTATCTTTCTTGGAGCATATCCTCAAAATGAAAGAGACAAGACTTCTGAAAAAACTAACACAATTTTACTGGAAGAGGAAAACCCAACCCAAGTGGCTAAAACTGGCTATAGAGGACAATGAAGGAACTGGATATTAAAAAGAAGGTTGGTGGAGGAATCCGGAAATTTCAGGCTAATGATAGAGCATAAAACGAAATTCAGAACAGATATCAACAAAAAAAAGATGGTGTGATCCGAAGCTGAGAGGAAAAATAGATCTGATCGCATGAAGAACTACAACGCAGAATTAAGAGCAAAAAAACAGCCAATAAGAGAACTTAGAGTGGTCCCCACTCTTAAGAGGCCGTACAAGAAGGAAGAAGAAGAGTGTCATCATCTATACAACATAGGAAATGAGTTACACAACCTAGTTTTGCTTACTAACACCTGTTTACTAATACCAAAAAACATAACTTAAAAATTCCCGATCTCCCAGCTTTCAAACAGCCTACGACTGTGAACCCAGCTCACAATGCTCCCGTCAACCATTACTTGTTTCTGATTGATTTGCAATTCTCACAGATCTTGGGTTATGCTCACATATGCACGCTAAGACCTGCGCAGAAATCTGATTACTACTGTGGCAGCAGTAATCTACCGGCACACCACAATGCTTTGTCTTACTCAGTAGCTTTGTTCTGATTGGTGCATTCTTTCTCATGTTTGAACAATGGATTTCTGAGAAATTGAAGAAAAAACAAACTTCTTACTTTCTCAACATTCCAAACTGGAAAAGTGCCTCGCCAGCCCGTGACCAACCTGATAAATGCCTGGACTTTCAATATTTATCCTGGAGACTACAACAAGAGTGAAGATGTTGGGGAGTTACAGTCTAACAAGCATGTACTGCAGGCTGTTACCTTTCTACAGTTATTGTAATTTGTAAACAAACATATCATAGCTGAAGCAGAGTGAGAACAAAAATATTATGAAAGAAATGTATTAATAAAACATTAATGTATTTAGCTGGGATAGCTCATTTACCTCTAGTTCATATCTCCTCCCTTATTCCCTATTGCTCCCCTTCATGGCTTTGTCTCATTGTTTGAAGCATAAGTTTATATGAGCAAGAGTCTGGTGCATGTGGGTGGCAAATTTCTTGGAGTAAAAGGAAAGGATACAGAATTCAGGGTGAAAACAAAGGACAATAAAGTTAAAAGATAAAGTTTATAGTGATATTGTTTTCCTTGACTAACAAGTAGCTTTAACCGCCAAGCAAAATGATATGGGAAATTAATTTTATTGCTGAAGGCTGAAAGAACGAGGAATCTATACTTGGCAGTGTCCAAAGTTAATTTCAAATTTTCTAACAAATTTTAGACATATATTTTTTGGAAATTCTTTAACACAAAGTGATTTTATGTTTGGTCATAGTACTATTGCTGGCAGTAATAAACATTATCATACATTTATGGTGCACTTACTTAGTATACTACTGTAAGATGACTCTAGAATTACAGAATTTTCCAAGTGATTGTTAACCTGCAAAGCATTGGACATCTCAACTTCAGTAAGGCCATGTTCAATAGACACTTCATTCTGGAAGGCAGAAGTCGTAACATGAATCTCCATGCTTATAGTCTGAAATTTAAAGTAGCCTGTGATAATTTTATAGAAACGGTTTAAGAGACAGTAGAGAACCACACTAAAAACAGGCATAAATATAGAAGTTGTAAAACTTCATAATTTGAAAGTTAGGATAGGTTATAGACAGCACAAATATAAACAACACATGAACCAAATCAATGACCGATGACATTCCTAAACGCTGACATTACAGCATTCAGCCTAATGTAAACATATTTTTTTTTAAATAATGCTTCAATCAGTTGTGATAACAAGTTAACTTATAAATATTTCAGGAATACAAAAAAATAACATTTATAAATATATCGAGTATCAAAACATAATATTAGGAAAGAGATATGCTGAAAATGAATAAATGAAGCAGGCTATCTTGAATACTACATTGTAAATTGGAATAGATGGGCCAAACATGCGCATAATGCATACTCATCACATCAATGAATTTGACGTAGTGTGAGAAAGAGTAGAGCGACCTTGCAACAAACTTCAAAATAAAAAAAAAAATATTTTTAGAAATCAGAACATAATTAGAAGAATTAGTTTTAACAAAATAAAAATACATTTTGCATTTAATTCAGTAAAATTCAGAACCCATGCCATCTGTTTAAGCTACGTTTTAGTATCTATTTATGCAACATAGGTGGCAGTGATAATCAAACAATTTGACAGACGTCACGACATCTTCTAAAAAGGACATTAAAACAGTTGCATTACCGACATCAAGCAGTACAGACACTAAAGTTGTTTGAAATGATCATGAAACATAATCAACATTAAATCAGTTCAGAATATAGATTCATATTAGCTGTGTATGAATAGTACAAAGTATTATTGTGTTCAACTGAAATTTATTGGAAGTAACTGGAAAATTTGGTGAAATCTCTAATAAATAAACAATATTTAAAAGTGAACTCCGAACTGTTGTACCTCAAATTTTAAATTCATCATGGATAAATTTAACTACATGGATAAATGACTACATTAACCACACAGTTTTCTTTCAGTCTGGTTTTGTTCAGTGAATGTTTAAGATATCCAGATATTAACATTTTTAATTAAACTCAATTTTACTAAGAATTAACTTGAATGAGGTCTGCCTGATTAACCTGCCCTTAGACTAGATTAAATGAAGTATTTATTCCATTCTTCTATTTATAAACTGTGTATTTGAAGATAGTGTGATAGGCTCATGGACCCTTATAATTAAAACTGTGTAAATTTAAAAAAAAAATAGACTATAAATAATATGTGTTTAGAGTAAAAATAGCTTATAAGTTTTTGTTGAATATTGTTAATTATTTATTTGCATCATTAAAATAATAGCTGAAGGGATTATCTTATGTTTTGTTTGCCCTTTTGCTTATCAAATTTTCAAATTCAAACTGACCAACAACATAACAAATAGATTCATAAATTACATTATTTACAAATTGCAAAGTAACGATTCTTGTTGGATCATAATAAGAGTATTTCCTTGTATGATTAAATTTTTGCATTTGTATCATAATTAATCTTATTCCAATAGGAATTCACTTTTGTTAATTTAGAATTTCAGTAATACATATATAGTATGTTCGTTTTGTTTGTTGTTTATTTGAAGTTGTAAGTTATTATGTTTCCAATGTATACTTAATTTTTCAATTGAAGTTAGCTAATTAAAGCCATTTGTGTTTTTTGGCTTTGTAACATCTTTGTTTTGTTTTGTAACATTTCAAAGTGTATATTGGAATCTGTTCAATGGAAGAAAAATGGTTTCAAATGAATACCAATTAACCAATTAATTTGATTTTAAATGTAAAGATACCTTTGTCAAAGAAAGTTGCCAGTTACAAACATCATAATGTTTGAAACTTGTTTTTAAAATTTATTTGAAATTTAAATAAATTATTTATTTACACAAATAGTCCACATTCACACTTTTAAATCTACATTATTCAAAGTTGTTGAGGATTTTTGAAATTTGAACTCCTAGAGCAACGTAATTACTAACAAAAATGTACAAAACTGAATTCAAATATAAATTGTATTAAATTATCTACTATTCGCTTATTGATGTCTTTTAAATAATTATTATAAAATGTACTGATAAATATTTAATCAAGAATATAAGGTTTAACAATATTTAATAGAATAAAATGAAATTAAGTTATTTAAAAAAAATGTTAGCACTATAATTTTAGTCTGACAATTGTATTTTGCCTGTTTGTGAAATATGACTGAAATAAAAATGATGTCACAATATAGTTCCATAAAAAACAACCTAAAATTGAGAGTGAATATATATATATATATATATATATATATATATATATATATTCAAAAATCATATTTGAAAAAACAACCTACACTACATGAATACCGAAGTTTATATTCCTTTCATTATTAATAACACACGTTTAGTTAGTGTTTTCACAATGAAAAACTTGTTACCTACTATCCAATACTAGTGATTTTGAGGTTATGTTTGTCTCTTATTTTAATTTTTTTTAACTTCCTATTGTTTCTGCATTTTTAGTTTGGATTATTAATACTGGGCATATAATATAGCGTTTTTAATGTAAAAATTACCAAAATTGATGTAAGTTCAAAAAACTCAGTTTTACCTAATTTTCAAAATTAAAAGTCCCAAATTGGTTCACATTTACTAAATAAATGAATTAGGCTAGTCAGTTTACATTTGGTTGCCTGCAAGTTAAACAGTCATTAATGTTCTTGATTAGTCGGCTATTAATAAAATGAATACAATATTTTTTAGCCAAAAATGTTTTACAGAGGTAAGTATGCTTCTATGTAGGTAGTAACTTCTACTTTGTATATGTGCATATAATGGTTATTTATTAAAATAATCTTTTACATACTTATAATTACTAAAAATAAAAAATCGACTATAATTTATTAACCTAAGAACTAGACTGACTAGAACAAAAACCAAAATTCATAATGAATCATGACCACATTAAGTCAATTTTGACAATAGCAGAATAGCACTAACGACAAAACTACAGCTGATTGAACATCTCAATAAGACGCAACACTGAACACAGTGAAAACTGGTTGATTTAACCATAGATTAAAAAACAAACTAAATGAACACTTTCAATGATGAATAACACAAAGAGATTAAAACTATATATCTCTTTCGTAATGTTTTAGCAGTGTTGCTTAAAATGTTATATACTAAAATTATGCCAAGTACAAGTATTTTGTATAGCATGTTTGTAATTGTAATATTAGTATAATACAGCCACTTAGGAAACGGCCTGCAGGAGAATTTCTCGCGCATGCAGAAAATTCTCCTCCAGCTCCTTCTAACATTCCAGTGACACAGAGTCTGCCAATCTGATTCTACAAACTGTTACTACTCAGTGATAAAGAAGAAAAAGGAGGAAGCTGTAGTGAGACAGTGGGGATTCGACCTCTCACTTGCACATTTTTTTCTCTGTTCGACTGGTTCTTAGCAGACCGTTTTCTAAGTGGCTGACCTATACTTCAATGAACAGTACAGCTCGCAGTATATTCTTAATCAGTTGCTTGGCCACCACTCTGACACGCTCCAGAACCTTTTCCGCCAATTAAAAACCGGTAACTTAATCTTTAGAAAAAAAAAGTTACGGAGACAAATTTATTGAAAATTTTATTCCCTTTCTCCATGAAGTGGTCAAAATTGTGTCAGGTCTTGCCGTTCAGCCAGTATTACAAGAAACAGCCACAACTATACTCATCGTTGTTAAATCACAGGCGCCATTTAAAATAGAAATAAATGGGAAAAATTTTATAAATATGTCATTCATACTTTTTACAAAGTACCTTCGTACCAAATTTCAAAACAATCAGTTAATGCGTTTGGCCAAAACTGTATTTATTTGTCTTTATTATATCTCGAAACGGAATTTAATGGGGAATAAATCTTTCACATATGTCGTTTGGGCATATATTTAAATACAAGGTTCTTTCGTACTAAATTTTTTAAAAATTGGTTCATGCGTTTGGCCAAAAACTGTGTAACAAACACACAAAACAAATTCCGAAAAGTCGAATTGAAACAGAGACCTCACTTCACTCGATCAATAAGTTCATGACATTACTCCAGATATAATAAAATTATTTTTATTGTTAAGTATTTGAACAATAATAGAGTTCCATTCAGATATCAGTTTTATACTTTGCATGGTTCTGATACATAACAATTTTATCAGTTTTTAAGGAACCAGTCTATGTTAATTTATTTACAATACAAATTAATTATTTTTAAAAAACATTTTCAAATTAAATATTTCATACTACAGTTTTGTAAAATTTAGTTTAAATAACTACTTTTGTCTATTATTTATGTGAAATACAATTTAAAAGATATTTAAATAAATATTTCACAAACAAGCGAAATTCAGTTGTTAGACTACAATTATAGTTCTAAAAGTTTTAAAAATTATTCCATTTTATTCTTGCTTAAATGTTATATTCTTGCTTAAATACTTATCAGTACAATTTATAACAATTATTTATACTGATTATTTAAAAGACATCAATTAACGAACAGTAAATAATTTAATACAATGTTTGTGTAAAATAAAATTATAACAGAAACATTTAAATTATTTTTAAAACATTTTTATTAGTAATTCTTTTATAGTTTTTTATGAAATTTTTATTAGTAACCTTATGAATAATATAAGGTTACTTCAATAAATAATGATTATATGCACATATACAAAGTAGAAGTAGAAGTAGAAGTTACTGCCGACATAGAAGTACACATATATTTACCTCTTTATAACTTTGTTGGTTAAAAATATTGTTGCTCTAGGAGTTTAAATTACAAAAATCCTTTCCAGCTTTGAATAACGGAGATGTAAAAGTGTGAATATGGACAATTTGTACAAATACATTCTTTTCTTTTTATTTCAATTTAAAATAAATTTTAAAAACAAGTTCCAAAGCAGCATGATATCTGTACTTGTAACTTTCTTAAATAAAAAGTATATTTACATTTAAATTTAAATTAATTAGTTTATAATCAAAGACATTATGGCTACGACATGTTTAAAAATTTTAAATACAGTCAAATAAGTGACCACTTAAAACTAAGAACCCTAACTGACTTGCAAAAATGGACCTAGTGAGTGAGAATCTGGGTAAGGAGGAAACTGGGATTTATTAATTCCGTGGAATTCACCAGTTGTGGATAGCAGGTGTTTTGCCCCTGGCTCAATGTCAACGTTTATTTAGTCTGTTTAACTGTACTTTTAATACCTCCTTTCTTTTGCTAGAGAAAGAAAACTGAATATACTATAGTCCAGCTATCTAGTAAACTGCCTGCGCGAGAATTTCTCACTCAAGTAAGGGAATTCCCCTTAAGCTTCCTCCAACAGTCCAATGATACAGAATCGGGCAATCTGGGTTTACAAACTGTTACTACTCAGAAAATAGTGAAGGAAAAGGAGGGAGCAGTGGTGAGAGATCTGTGGGAATTCAATCCCTTTCTCGCACATTTTCTCTCTCTGTCCCACTGTTCCTCTTAGCAGGCAGTTTTCTAAGCGACTAAAACTATAGATACGATTTTGGGGTGAAACGTCGAACAATGTTTCTTATAGAAACAATTGTGTCGAAAGGATGTCAATACTTTTTTAAAGTTTATATAATAATAATTTTGAAAAAATACATATAATAATAAATAATTTATAGTTATATGTTTTGTTGTGTTTAAGGCGAATATATAATGAACGATATTTTTCTCTTTATCTATGGTACTTTCATTTGTTATGAAAATAGTATCACGCATTCTATTATGAAAATGCTATACTATTGTGTCGTTTGGTTTATTTTAATTCCATGAGAGTGCATTTGATAGCAGAATCTGAGTTTTGAGTTTTCACTTCAGTAAAATTATTTCAGGATAGGCCACAGGCATAGCAAGGTAAATGTGTAGGCAGGATAACAGACGTGGCGGTTTTGTACTGTTCGGCTGTCTCATTGTGATACTTTGGCATTGTCGAGTTTTAGCTTATTGAGCAATTAAACCGGAACGTTTGTTAAAGGCAAATTTTACATCCGTTACAAATAATCTTCCTTATAAAAAACACCAACATTTCGGTTAAAGATCGTCAAACTAGCCTTTGAATTAGGCTAGGACTAAATATTTTGTGAGGTAATTCAAAGTTATAAAAGAAGTACATGTAAGTAGTATCTGAAGAATTTATTGAAATAAAAAAGTTTATATCTAAAAGTAATTAACTCAGTTAAAGCTTTTGTAGTCTTGTCTAGCCTAATAAGTAGTAAGATTGAATGTAATAGGCTGGGTATTTATTAGAGGCCTTACTATTTTATTTCCTATCCAGTTACTGTATATTTGCTCTTATATTAATTTCATTAGTTATGCTGTTTTTAATATACAGTATGCTTGGGTATCCTCTGACTAATATTTAATTTAGGCTCCTAACTTTTATCTTCTATGAGTTATTTCAGATTTAAAATTAACTAGGTTTACTTCAAGAATAGCTTTTTTATGTTTATAGGCTAATTTTATTCATTTTTCATAACAAATTTAGCCAGTCTTGTAGCCTATGAGTAGTCATACAAAATTACTTAAAAGCAGCATGTATAAACTACTAAAACTGGATAAGTTGCATACCCTATCATATAAGTAGGTTTACTACTGTCCTGCTTCCCATACTTCATTGTGAATTGTATTCCTGCATTAGCATGCAGTATGGAAAAGTATTTATCTAATTTTTATTTTGTATAAGTAGAGCTTAAATGCAGTTACTAGGTGTGGCCATATCAGATGTGTAAGCAATTTATGTAAATACCTCCTTTCCATTCAGAGTCTGTAATTTACAAATCCTGGTATAAGCATGCAGCGTAAGCATACACGCACATAGCCTATTTGACAAGCCTCTTGTAAAAAGCGAAAACTTGCTTTTAAAAAAATAAAAAATTTGATAAGCTTTTGTTTCTTTAACTTTAATTCTAGATGGACCAAGGTATTTTTGATAACACCCAGGATCAAGGGAGGGTTAAAAAAATGTCCACTCTGTAAACCAGAGATAACTAATGGTTCGATATCGTCTCCTCATGAAATGAAATTATATCTGAAGATTGTATGCTTATATTATGTACTTCAATGAAAAAACCGTTATAGTAATTTTAAAAAAAAATATTAAGGCAAGGATAGAAAATTTTAACGAAAATCAAAAGGGTAATAAGACTAAGTTAGAGTCAGAAATAATGAATAGATATATATAATCTCTTATATAAAAGGCAATGTCCTGACTGACTGACTGATCAACATACAGCCCAAACTATAAAACCTAGAGACTTGAAATTTTGAGGATACCTTCGTTTTAATATGTAAGCGCATACTAAGAAAGGATTTTGCAAAAAATTGATTTTAATGCCATTAAACTAACCCAGTCCAAATTTAATAAACAATGTATAGCCAATACTATTATAGCTAGAGACTTGAAATTTTCAAGGTACATTCTTACAACAATGTCAAGATGCTCTAATAAAAGATTTTTAAAAAATGTGATTTTAACGCCATTAAGCTACTTACCCAGTCCAAATTTAATAAACAACATACATGCAATACTATTATAGCTAGAGACTTGAAATTTTCAAGGTACATTCTTACAACAAAGTCAAGGTGCACTAATAAAGGATTTTGAAAAAATTTGATTTTAACACCATTAAACCACTAACCCAGTCCAAATTTAATAATCAACGTACAGCCAATACTATTATAGCTAGAGACTTGAAATTTTCAGGGTACCTTCTTACAACATTGTCGAGATGCACTGAAAAAGGGGTGCACTGAAAAACGATTTTCCAGTATGCAACCCCTAAAGAGGTAAACATGATGTACAACAATTTTTATTGGAAAAAATATGTTTTTCATCTGACCTTCTTAAAACGTAACATAGTCACTCTTAAGTATAAGTAATGAAATATATTTTTCACCTTTTCCCCAAAACGCATCCCCTAAAGAGATTGAAAGAAGTTATAAGATATAAAAAAGGGGTACAATTTGGTATTGAAAAAATATTTGTTTCATCTTATATTCTAGAAATATGCTATGAAACACATATTTCAACATTTTTCTGAATTAATCCCCTAAAAGAATAAAAATGGAAAAAGAGTTATCATGGGAGAAAAAGGGTGTTTGCATTGGAGAACAATATTTTTTATCAAATTTTCTTAAAAGTAAACAAAATATTTTAAAACACAAATTATGATACACGCAATTCATCCCCTAAAAGGACAAAAATATAGAATAGCTATAAATGTTTGTATTGGACAAAAATATTCTTGATCAGATTTTCTTAAATTCGAATGGAAGACGTTTGAAGACAACAAAACAACATATTCAGGTTATAATATTTTTTCATATTCACTGTAAAATAATCACGAGTTTAGAGCTTTTATTAATATATTTTTTTATGTTTCTAAATTATTACATTACTGAAACAGTTTAAGTTTCGTGGGCGAAGCCGTGATGGGTAATGCTAGTAATAAATATAATTAATTAATATCTACTGTATAACGAAGTATCAAAGCATAGTAAGTATAAATTTAAAATATCTTAGAAGTAGGTTAGGAATAATTACTAATTTTTTCCATACATCCATTATATTATATATTTATATATTATACATATTATATATATATATATTATATATTTGAAAGAAAATTACAATAAAAATTGATATAAATATTATAACCTATATAAAAGGTGGATACCATATTATATTAAATAACAATATATCTATAATTCAAATAACTATAATTATCACTTGAAGTCAGTGAAAATTAAGTTAAGTAAGTTGAATTATAATTTAAAATTATCAGTAAATAAGATTAAAGTAAGTTTGTTGTTGAAGGAAAAAAATATTGTTGTATAATTTTGTAAATTAATAAACTTTTCTTTTCTGTAAAGAAAGAATACGACTAAAATAAGCCAAAAATATATTTAGAGATAAAATTTATTAAAATTCAAAGAACAAAGTATATGATTTTAATTTCATGATTGTAAACTATATGTATAAACTAGTTTAAATAAAAAGGGGTTAAGTTCTAATAAAAAAAACAACTTAAAGTTAATCAAATTATTTGAATCAACCATTTCAAAAAATACCTATGACCCAGAAAATATATATATATATATATATATATATATATATATATATATATATATATATATATATATATATATGACCAGCTTACAGATATTGCATAAGCCCTGCAAAAGGTGTAGTTTTAAGTATAAAAAAACTAAATCATCAGGTTTCGTGTTCAGTTAACCTCATCAACAGAACCAAAAGTTTTACAGAATTTTGGTTCTGATTTTGAACCAGAGTTTTTATTTTACAAAATCAACAATAGCAGGCAAATAGTCACACATTGGTTTAAGGAAAAAAGGTGAAATACAAATGTGTAACAAAATGCCGGCTAAACTTAACTCTTTTATCTTTTATATATTGTGAGACAAAGAGAACAAAACAAACTTGTATAACTGGTTGAAATTCATTAAATAAAAATAATTGCAGAAAGAGTAAAGTAGGAATTTAGTATATAAAGTAGAAATTGTAACACTAGACAAAAAAAAAAAAAAAAAAAAAAAAAAAAATACAGTGAAGGGTAATTGTGACCTTTGGAGATGTTAGGCAAAACACCATTGTAAAACACACACACACACACACACACACACACACACACATAAAATTGAACACTAGACAAAAAAAAGTGAAGGGTTAATTGTGACCTTTGGAGATGTTAGGCAAAACACTATTGTAAAACACACACACACACACACACACATTTTTGTTAAACATTATTATTTTTTAATTAAAGGTTTATATTTAAGTTAAATTGTTGGGACATTCTTGGATTTAATAACATTTTGAACACATTCAATCACCATGTTCATTATTATTGAGTTAATAAACTCAGTGAAATTTATCAACTAATTCCAGTGTTTTCAAACAAGAAATTTAATATATTTAAAGACATTTTTTTTAATTACTAGACAATGTACAAAAGACATATTTAAATCTCCTAGGCCATAAAATTTATAAATTGACTTGATACTACTCAGATAGTTGTGCTTGGAAGACGGAAGATGTTGGAAATACAGGCAAGGTAGTATTTAAGCAATATAGTTGCCTCCTGGAGTAATAGTAGAAGTCCGGACGCTTACCAGGTTGGCTGTGAGCTGGCTAGGCACTCTATATTTCCTCCCGAACAAATTGTGGTGTCTTGTGTAGTAGTTCTGGGTGTTGGTAGGCTGCTGTGTAGTTGTTGTGTGTTGGGTGGTCCTCCTTGATGTTCTGTTGAGCAACTATTTTCGACCTGTATTTATACTCAAAATTAAGGTGGGAACTCTGAAATACATTGTTAAAACTGGAGAATAAACGCACCAATGAAGCTATTGTGTATGGGAGATGTGAAGTGATGTGCCAGCAGTAATACCTGGGTAGAAATGTAATAATCTTGTGTACTATAGACCAGAGATACATAAGCACTGTGAACCAATCAGAAGCGTGTATTGGTTGACGGGAGTAAACTTTTTGCAGGCGTTTGAAAGCTGGGCGAGAAGCTAGATATTTTAGTGTATTTGTTTAGGTGTTAGTAAGAGAATCTAGATTGCGTAACTCAGTTCCTGTGTTATTTGGCGATGACAGTATGCCATCGTAGGGTGGAAGGACTTTCACTATTTTGTGGGATTAGATGGGGATAGAAAAATCAAATTGCAGTAACACATTCATTGATTGCATTTGTGAAAGAGATTATTGTTAGAAAAAAATTTGCATCCATGTAAGCTGAATAATCAGTATCAATGACATTTCTAGTTCATGGAATATTCTATGGTCCACACCTAAATAATAAATTTCCAGCTGTTTAATGTTCATATCCAAAACCTTTCGATTCCAATGTGTTCCTTCTTCTGTTACTGCATAATTATTATTTCCACTACCACAAGCTTAGGTAGTCTGTATTAATAAAAGGAAATGTTTGTCCGTGTATGTATCTGAGATATTCAGCCAAATCTGCGACACTCAGATATCTGAAATTTTTAATGTGTGTACATAGAAGATTTGTATTGAACAACACAAATTTTTAAAACCAGATTTTAAAATTACTAATTAGATTTTTTTTAGTATGTAATATTTAACTGAAAATTACCCCTATTTATAATGAAAACATTTGAATTTCACTGGAACTCAATGTGGATACTGCTTGTAAATAAGCAGTACTGCTAATAGTTCAGAAAATAATAAATCTCATGGTATATTTATAATGAATACACAAAGCCCTCCCACAAAAACACTTTGACACACTCATAAGATATTCTGCCAATTTAACCGGTAACTGTTATACTTACAAAAACTGTTACTGGACATTTCATGCTCTTTTTTCATGAAGTAGTCAAACACACCACTTGTTATATACACTGTCATTGTTGTATATCAGCCAGCTATATTTAAACTGAAGTGAATAGGAAAAAGTCTTACATACATCTTTTTGGCTTTATTCAGAGTACCTTATACCATATTTCCCAACAGTTGGTGACAGTTTGGTTAACACTTGTGTACATTCATCACATTTGTAATGTTTGTTTAAATTTAAAGTGATAAACCCGGCCCTGTGACCAATACATGCAAGTGTGTTGATGTCAGGTCGACTAGCAAAGCAGTCATAACCTATTTTGGAATGAGAACCTGAACAAGTTATGTTGTAACAAACTGTAATATTTATCTATAAATGTTTGTCTCGTTTTAAAGAAATGCTTTTCATAGTAATTAAGTGTGTTGTATCAAACTGATTTACAACTCACAATTTAAATAATGTGAGCCTAAATAAAATATTTGGTATATTTTGGCAGTCCGCAGAATCACTGATTCGACACCATGACTGTAGAAATAAAATTTGCATGTTCTAAATCACTATGAAATTGCCAGGCTACACTTGTTTAGAATTTTACTTTTGAAGTTTACTTCAAAACAACAAAACTTAAGCTCGATGTAAAGTTCAGAACCTTTTAAACAAAATAGTGTTTAAAATAATTTCAACAACTCTCACTGTGATTTTGATAAAACTGCAAAGTTAAAAATCTTTTAGTGATTACAGTGTACTAAGGCTTAAAGTACATTCCAGATATGTAAACTTGTTCAAGCTTGGTGCCATTAAAGCTGTTTAATCAGAAATTTGGGAAGTGTGACGTGTCAATTTTTATACCAAATGGTCCTAGTGTGGTCCTAAGTTAACTAAATTTTCTGTTTAAATTTCTTTTTCTTGCTAAACATAGCACATAGCCACATTTTAAATCAGAGGCTGCCATCTTGAAATGGATGTGAATGGGAAAAAATCTTACACATGTATTGTTTGACCTTTATACAGGGTAACCTCGTACCAAATATAGACTTTTGGTGAAACATATTGACTTTTGTCCAAAACTTTGCACATTTGTCATCTTAAATAAGATGACGCCATCTTGAAATTTAAGGGAATGGAGAAAATCTTGCATACGTCATTTGGGCTTTATACAAGGTAACTTTGTACCAAACTTCAAAACAAGTGGTCAATACGTTTTGCATTGCATGGGTTTGCATCAGTTGTTGTTTGCTTACAAAAACATAACCAAATGCTCAGTGGTCAAGTTAAAACAGAGACCTCGCTTCTCTCGGTCAATAAATATGAATAAAGCCACTACACACCTCTTTATATTGTGTTTTATTATATATTCTAGATTTCTTCATTTCAAATACATTTTTATAACCAATTTTCTAGAAATTTATATATAAAATTAATTATAACCTGTAATATTTGCAACTTAAAAAAAAATTGAAAGTGGTTGTGTAATCTGATATTGGATTACCTAAAGAATATGGATTGTAATTTAAATATAAAACTTATATATACGTTTTTCTAATTTTGATAACAAAAATGATTGTTGTTGAAAGTGATGATGAGCTTACTGTCTATAAAAATATAAATTGAATCCTTGAATAAATGAAATCTGTGTAAAGATAGAGTGCCCCATTGTTGCAATGAAAGGTCAACTGAAGCAGAAAATTTAATCAACTGTGAACTTTAGTATGCGATAAATTACTGCTGAAAACCATTTATTTCTATTTGTCCAAATTATTTTAATTTTGTAAAATTTGTTAAAAAATAGTGTTTTGACATTTACTTTAGAATGATATGTAGTAATTTTAAGTTAGTAATTTGAGGGTTAATCATAGTTTAATCATGTGACCTTTGATTTTATGATGATTTGTACGTGTTTCAGGTTATGGACCTCGTGTTGGGGCTGTTAAGTTTGGCTGTCGCCTCCTTGTGCGCAGTCATTATTTATTTCATCTCTGTGTCGTCAATGAAAGAAAAGACATACGATGAAGTAAAGGCAGAACAAAAAAAGAAAGCAGATGAATATTTAGCTCAGGGCCGTACGGTAAAGGATAAAGCTAAAGATAAGAAAATGAAGAAAGCTGGGAAAAAAGTAAAAGAGAAGACAACAGTACCGGTAGTGGAACAATCCTGAAGTGTCACCAGAAGAGGTGGACACTGGCAAGGCACATGTTGCTTTTGTTGAACCTCCAATCGTGGTGGTAAGTTAAGTTTATTCAGATTATAAACTGAAGATTTATCAAAAATGTCAGTATAACCTCAGTTAAAAAAAAAAATAAAATACTTAATTGTAAATTCTTAAAATAAGTTACTGAATACAAAAGCCAGTCTAGATACTTGCCATGCAAATTTTTTTGACTGTTTTTAAAATATTGATTTTAATATTATTGGTATAAAGAAATACCATCATGTTATTAGTTTTGTATTATGTTTAAGCTTGTATAATAATAAGATTAATGGAATAACATACATGGTATTGTTTACTTGTAAGATATAAAATAACTTGTGGTATATTTAAAAAAGTATTTTTGCAAATTAAAATAGAAACCTTTAGTGTTGTGAAGTTTCAGTGTGAATGTAGAGTTTAATATAAAATTTGATTATAAATGTCATTAATTAATCCATTACAGTTTTTAAGAAGATAATGTTTTTCATAATTTGAATTCTGAACACAAATTATTTTGGTTTAGGTGATTTAAATTGTTTGTGTTTTAATGATTCAAGCTAAAGAAAAAGTACAGCTAAAAAATTACACACACACACACACACACATATATATATATATATATATATATATATATATATATATATATATATATATATATATATATGTGTGTGTGTGTGTGTGTGTATATATATATATATATATATATATATATATATATATATATATATGTGTGTGTGTGTGTGTGTGTATATATATGTGTGTGTGTGTGTGCTTGTGCGCGTGTGTGTGTGTGTGTGTGTGTGTGTGTGTGTGTAACTTTTTTTAGTTGTACTTTTTGAGGTCAAATTGAGGTTATTCTAGTTTTCTGTAAATTCTGTAGTTCACTGTAAACTCTAGTTTTCTGAATTTCTTTCACATTCATCACATATTTTGATACATATTTAGAGCCTTTTATTTTTACACACACACACACACACACACACACATATATATATATATATATATATATATATATATATATATATATATATATATATATATTTAGAGCCTTTATTTTACACACACACACACACACACACACACACACATATATATATATATATATATATATATATATATATATATATATATATGTGTGTGTGTGTGTGTAAAAATAAAAGGCTCTAAATATGTATCAAAATATGTGATGAATGTGAAAGAAATTCAGAAAACTAGAGTTTACAGTGAACTACAGAATTTACAGAAAACTAGAATAACCTCAATTTGAGGTTATTAAAACTGTAGTAATGTATTATTGTTAAAATCTGCTGGTGTATGGTAAATTTACCATGCAGTGCATAGCAGATTTTCTGTGTACCTCATAGGAAAGAAGGAATTATTTGTATATAAGCTGTTTCAGATAATGGTCAAGATGGATATCAAGGATAACAATTAAATAATATGAAATCACAGTTATTTAAATTTAATATTTATTTTTTCAAAATTCAAATAATTTTTCTTGATTCTACACTAATGGTAATGTGTATACACACTACATATACTACTGTATGATCATTTATTACTTCACATTGTGTAGTATAAATTATAACTGTAAAAATTAAGGCAATTTTATGTTTATCGCGACTGGAAAGTAAAGGAAGTGTTGCAAGCAAAAAAGTGCATTAAGCCTATTTATATCTGTTACCGTACTGTATTTGTCGCATAACAGACAGTCGCAGATAAAATATACAAAATTATCGATCAGCAATAAAGTGCCGTATTATAGGAAAATGACTTTTTGCTAGCCCAAAGATTTTTCTCATAATTGGTGAATGGTATTGCCATCACAAAGCAATACCTAAGTAAAATGACAATAATTTTGTGAGTTGTGCTTTGTTCACATTCTTCATTGAAATATGTAGCATATAGTCTTATCTTGTTTGCCTACTTCATGAAAGTGTAGTCAGTCGCCACAGTTCTATTCAAATGTAACTTATCTTGATGTATGAAGGCCGCATTTAGATAAAATAACTAATGATGTTTTGAATGTGGTAAGCAGCGATACTGTCTATATCGATCATAATAACTGCTATAATAATAATATTAATTTACAAGTGGAATTCTTTCTTTGTGATTTCTTCAGTTATAAGCAGCTGATCAGATAAACCAGTGAATGCAATAACTGGCAACTGAAACTGTATAATAAAAAATTATTTAATTAATATTTACATGTAATTGTAATGAAAAACTGTTATTTTTTGAAAAATTCATTTGTATCAGAAACGGGTTACTCCCATCAACTTTCAGTAAACTAGGTTTTAGTATACTTCAAATACGTAGTATTTGTAGTTGTCAGATTTGTGTACAAATTGCTAGAGTAAGAGTACGGTGCAGTGCCATGTTGATAATGCACAGTGCTTTTATAGATCGATGACAAAAGGAAGAAGAAGAATAAGAAGAAACCAATTTTACTTAACAAAAATGAACCGTCATTAGTTGTTGATGTTTGTATCCCAGTATTAAATCATTTTGAGAAAATTGTGCCCAAAGATGACTTTGAATTGAAACGAAGTCACAGTGTAAGTAATTGAGCACCTGTGCATCCCTTGTAGCAGAAGCCTCAAGACCATTTGTTCTCACAGACAGCTGTCATGCAGTTGTAAAAACCAAAATGGTTTGACCAATATTGATTAAATTTTGAACTCCAAATTTTGGAACTGACATGAGACCAAAATTACACGAAATATGTATCTCGTGAAATCTTGCTGATTGTGAGAACAAGTGTACTTTTTTGTATCACAGCCTTTTCTTGTGATAAACCGCATGTAAAAAAACCCAAGTAATTAAGTAGAAAGTTGTCATCTTTGTGTGTTTTTTGAATGTTTAACAATGTAGTTCATAATTTTGTGCAAAGTTGTGTAGTTATTTGTAGAAACTGTGTTAATTAGAATAATTTCATAATCAGCAGATAAGTGATAGTGTGTCTTTTCTTATTTTTCTTTTTTTTTTAACCAAAAGGAGTAGAAATCCATAGGTAATGTTAAAATCATATACTTCACATAAAGCTGTTGAGTGATATTTGAGACATTTAGTAGAGATTTGACTGCACTTTTATTACTTATTTTACTCTGGTTGTATTTCTTTAAATACATATTGTACTGTTTGTAAACAGAAATGAGTCATTTGGTACTAGTGAGCGGTAACATTGACATTCTACGATTTTTTTTTCAAACATGTCTACCTATCAGCAGTAACACATCTTCTCATTCCAAGTTTTATTTAATTAATAAAAAAGTTGAAAATTTACACAAACAAAAATATTGTAAGCTAGTAATAGCCTTTTTATATACTTAAGTATAAACACATACAATGAATACAAGAATAAATTAAAAGAATCAAACCAACAAACCAATTAATTTCATTATTGTAACATAGCCACCGGACACATATTCAAATGATTAGGATTATGACCTATTCTTCCTGTCAGTGGTCTATCCACTCACCTCATAAAGGCTACCGTGGTTTAGAAACTCTATCGTTTCATCTTCAGGCCATACAAAATGTTAAATCCCTCTGTCGAGGTCGTCACAAAGTCAAACAAAACATTACAACATACATCAGAAACACTGAGCACAATTACACGTTTAAAATATTCATCATGAAATTTGGCTTGGCCAAGCTACACACGCGACTCGTATGTCGTTACATTCCGGACTGCAGAGTCTCCATCATAATTAATAGCGCGCCTGTCATTGTTATCGTTTACAGTATGTCTGTTAGTTTTTGTTACTTATTCGAATCACTTATCCTTAGAGCCATGTTATATATTAAATTTGATTTAAATGAAAGTTTTTTATTGAGGATGTTCTGGGGGTCTGATTTTTTGCTCTTGTAAATTTCAAACTCTTCAATTGTATCCATATAACTATTTTTATGACACAAATGTAATATTTCCATGTTGGTATGGATGTCTTCGAATTTATGGTTTTTGTCCATAAGACATTCTGTGAAAGCTGAGTTTGTCGATAATGCACTTCTGGGTATGTGCTCTTTAAATCTTTTCTTATAAGAGCGAGATGTCTGACCGATATAGAAGCTTAGGCAATCACTACATTTCATTTTGTATATGCCAGTTTTTTCAAAGTTTTCTCCACTTGTATTTGTAATGGTCTTCTTTAATAATGTTGATAACTTAGTTGTTCTGAAAGAGACATTTATATTTTCTTTGGCTAATTTTTTTTTTTAGGGTATGGCTTAAAGTTGAATCATATTCTGTGAAGATGTACGTTTTTTTATCAGGAACGATTTTTTTATCAGAAACCAATTAAGACAAATAGTTAATAAATTAAAAAAATCACATGACAGTAAATCAATTTTAGAAATGTTTTTTTTTAATTTTCGATTTTATTGGAATGTTTATTTTTAATTTATAATATAGAGAAATCAGTTACTTTTTCTAAGTCTAGAATCGAAATAATTTGTCCAGTAATAATGGATTGCATCTCAATTCTTTCTGTAAACATTTTAAACAATAAACATTTATTTTTTTCGTACAAAATTTTAAATTAGTAATTACAAACTTGTTTCATTACTTTATGAGACACTGTGGTGTCTGTTGTAGCTTGTTTGTAGCTTTGTTAAATCTGTTGCATGATATATATACATCTGAGTAACATATAACACCTGTGTTTGTTTTTGTATTAATCTGAGAATTGCAGTATTAATACTGTAATGTGTTAGTTACTGATTCCCCTTTAATTTGTTTGTATTTATACTGTGGCTGCATGGTTTATTTGTACTTCAGCTATCTGATGTGTCTTATTCATTGAGTAATCAAAGTAGGACAAAGTTTTAAATGCATTTTAATAACGAATATTTTATTCTAATATAAATAATTTGTCAGTTTAAGATATTATAAAATATGAAGAACAGTTTTCAAATCATAATATTTTGGCCTTGTTTAAAGAGTAGAATTGTGTGATTTCTTCTGGTTCTTTTTATTATTAGTCTTAGGAAAGCAATGCCAAGTATCTTTCGAAAAAATAAAATCGACATTTCTTATTTTCAAAAGATTCATTTTAGGCAAAACTATTTCACTAAAAGACACAATATTAAAATGTAAATGTGTGTAATGAAATGCAGCATTTGAACAGACTGATCAGCCGTAATTATGATTTGGTATTAGTAAAAAAACTTGATAGATCACAGTTGGACTAAACATTTATCCAATTTATAAGTTTTGCTGTAATAGCAAACACAAGTTTTGTGATTTTGAGCCCTGATACCGGTAGTACACAGTGTGTGGTCATCATCTGTAACAACTGATTTTGCCATTTTAATTAGCATTAAAATTTAAAAATTTCATTGAAAATTAAACTAATGACAGATTGTTAATTTTTGGAAACTCATTTCATCATAACAATGAGACACTATATGCTGAAATTATTTAATTCTTGGAAAATGCTAGAAAAATATGCATTTTGTTTTATACATGTTTTATATGGTAGACAAATTATTTTAATGGAAATTAAAGATTGTCTCCCTAAAACTAACTGATTAGTTTTAAGCAAGTTAAATGAATTAACTAAATCAGATATGGATTCATTGATTTTAGAGAGACGAGAGTATTAACAAAAGCGTTGAAGATGTTATCAAACAAGCCCCACAGTCTCAGAAGCAAACCAAACCCCAAACTAAGCCGAAAGAAAAGAATGATAAATTGTCACAACAAAAACCAGCTGTTGAAAAATCAAATAATGCTCCGAAGAATTCAGAAAAATCTGCTGATAAATCATCACCAGTTAATGCGCTGAAGACTTCAGAGAAACCAGTCAATGCGCCGAAGACTTTAGAAAAGCCAGTTAATGCGCCGAAGACTTCAGAGAAACCAGTTAATGCGCCGAAGACTTCAGAGAAACCAGTTAATGCGCCGAAGATTTTAGAAAAGCCAGTTAATGAAAAAGCTGCACCTGAAAAAGTTGTTGAGGAAAAAAGCATAAAGTCTGCAGGGAAACAAACACAGGTGCCTCCTGACCAATCTAACGCGTCTCCTTCTACCAAGACCAACAGAAAAAAGAAAAGTGAACTCGCCACCCTACAACAAATGAGTAAGTACTGCCAATATTTAAAATAAAATAGTTTACCTAATTTACAATATCTCCATAATTACATAAGATAGGACAATAAAAATAGATAATTTGATTATTTTTACAAAACAAACAACTTTTCAAGGTTAAACGTTTTTCTTTTCATAATATTTTTGCTGTTAATATTGTGTGCAGTACCTTTGATTGTATTTTATAAGTTAAACCTTTTCTAATTTCTGTGTATTAGTTGTATGGCCCCATTCTGGATTCCACTCTCTTCTAATAAAGTTTTTACAACCACAGTTACCTTTCATCAACTGAATTGATTCTGTTTTATTTTCTCACTATATAAAATATAAAGAAATTTTGATTATTGTGAAATAAGTTCTCTGTATCCAGAGATGGTGAAATTTTTCAATCTTGCTGTCAGATTTTTTCAAAATCTGCTCTAATGATTTTGTTCAAATTTTGCTGAAATGTAATCATAAGTACAAGTCGCCACAAAAAAAAAAGAAATAATAAATTAGGACTTTTTGGGGAAAACAAAAATCAGCTTAATTTCTCAGAGTCCGTTCATCTAATTTTTACTGTATTATATGAAGTTTTATAAGTCAAGTGTAGCAAATTTGAAATAAAAATGTTATAGTTTGGGAATAAATAAAAAGACAAAAACAAGCTCTTTCTATCACATTTACTTTGTTTCTTTTAAAGTGCTTAGGTTCTTTTAAAGTGCTTGGGAACTTTAAATTACTTTTATTTTGAATTTGGTGTTCTGATTTCAGTTAAGAAATCTTCGTATAACATTTACTCCCGAATATGTGATACATTAGGAAAGCAATCAGAGTGCTGTACTCCTGAACAGATGACAAGTATCGTAGCAAACTTCTGAATCACTAATTAAAATATTGTGTTTCAGTAGTTATTTTATGTTTAATATCTGTTCGTGTAATAAAAACCATGTCAAGTAAATGTGTAGGTCTGCTTACAGTGTGTAACATATTATGCAGAAGATTTATTAAATAATTGTGTGTGTGTGTGTGTGTGTATATATATATATATATATATATATATATATATATATATATATATATATATATATAAAGGCATTCTTTCTGTCTGGTATATTAAGTGAATCGCTATTGCAAATATAATATGGTGGCTAGAATCTCATGATCCATATTCTATTTTTACTGAAACTATTATAACTAGCTACATGAGCCCGATTGAAGTCTACAAAGGCTTGAATGAAACTCTACTTTCAAAAGCTGTATGGTAAAAATTTTCTTGGTTCATATAGAATTCAATATGGCAGCCCAATGTTTTGGGCTTTTTTTCATGAGTTTTTTCATCAAAATAGTTGAAATAATACCTTTTTTAACCATACTCACGTTTTAAAAAATCTTAAATGAGTGATTTCGAGACATACTTCGTAAATATGTAAAGGTAGCTTTAGTCAAAAGAAAATGGCGCATTAAGTTACGTGTCAGTTGTGGTTTTTCATCAAAAGAAAACACCATCTTGAGTCCTATAGTGGTCTAAAAGAATTGAAGTAGGAAATATTGATTGTTTTGCACAAGTACGGTATTATTGTTCTAGTCCTGCTAAGTTTCAACATGACTGTGTAAACCACTTGGTATAGGCTACTCAAAAAATTAGCTAAAGTTCATGATTTTCAAAAACCCAACCGATTTGAACAAAATTTGGTGTACAGAGGTTTCTGGGGTTTCTAACCATGAATTCAAAGTCCGACCTGAAAAATTAAAGATGGCAGGTGTAATGTGGTGGACACGAGAAAGCGTACTAGGCTTTCACACCGAGGACCCGGGTTCGATTCCCGGCGAGGGCTTGGTATTTTCATACGCTAAATCATCCCATCATCTGCATTAGCCCAAGTGTGCACAATAGTTGGACGTTAAACACCAAAAAAAAATAGAGAGAGAGAGAGAGCTGAACCAAAATTTGTATGAAATGTGTTTTTATTTGTAGAACATGTTATACACTTTTTTTAATATGAGGTATTGAGTGCAAAGTTTATTGAAATAATACTATATGATGTATAGTCTTTATAAAAAAATATTTATTAATTAGTACTGTATGAATAAATACTTTAATTGTGAGAAAAAGGCAATATTTTGCCAAAACTACTACAGTACTGCTTCATCAATCTTTCAAATTCTGGCTTTTGAATTTTCTTGCAGCTATTCACTTCATTACTGGTCTTCATTACTTTATTTTTCTGTATCGTGCCAACAGAAAAACCAACTAAACTAACTAAATTTTGGCCAACATAGCTTACGTCACACCTCTCTCTAACTCATGCAAAACTCTAACCTTTACATCAAACGATGTAATTTTGCATTTAGATGATAATGTACTATATTGCAATGTAAATGTAAAAAAAAAGTAATGCACTACTTGTAAAATTTGCTTGTCACAAAACACTTGTTCAGTTGAAACACTATGCACTGCTTTTAATACTCGATGACACATCGACATACTGTGAAATAGGGTAGAATAATCAGAAGTATGCACGTGCTTGACCATTATAGATTACTGGAATTTTGTTGGCCTAAATAGGAAGTTGCAATATAAGTATTTAACTATGGGAATGGAAAGGGACCAACATATTTGCCATTATAGAAAAATTTGCATTATAAAAAGAACCCTATATGTTCTTCTGCAACTATAAGTTGCAAAACTTGAGAAAATGATTATATGGGCAGATAAAGACAAAATTAAGAATACAACTTTTCAAAAAATGCGTAGTTTTTTCAGATATTAGCCTCTTTTTTACTAAAAATGCACTTTTTTTGCTCTTTTTTAAGAGTAATTTACTCTTTTTTACTAAAAAATTAGTGTCTTATCTTTGTAAGACAATAATTTCAGGTTTGCATACATATTTTGTATGTTATGTATGTAAGTATCGAAAATAAAAACTACTTTGTATATTTTTAAAAGTGCAGCCATTTAAATTATTTAGTATTGAATATCTTTCATCTTAACTATTAACTGTTTTTGTATTTATGTATATATTTTCCCTGCGAAAAACCATAAAAGGTTATCATCATATATATATATATATATATAATAAAATCCATTGCTCTTCTGAATTACATAAACAAAATTCTAATGAGATCCTTGGTTATTTCAGAATGATGTCTGTTTAATATTTTCGTGTTAAAATATCTTGAATACGGTTAATTTTTTATTAAAGTAGTTAGTGCTACTTATATTGAAGCTAGTTTTATTTTAATGTAATACTTATTTCATACATAGTTTATGTAATTGTTTTTCTCTATGCACTGTTAAAAGTTTGATTTAAAAGCAGGATGTTAGTAGTTGAGCTGATAATATTAATCTGAAGAAATTTTAGAAAATGTGTTTCCACAAACATGTTGTTTCCATTGTTATTATTTGTTATTATCATGTTTTATTTCATTACATTTCACTATGGTTTGTCATTAAGTGTAATACAAATTTGTTTACAATGACACCGTGCACAAATGTAAAATAATATAAATAATGTAATATAAAAAAGGGAAAAGATTAACCTTTCTCCTGAGAATGTGTATTGTCTTCTGTTCACACTAGATTGCTACCTAAATGTGCATT
This sequence comes from Callitettix versicolor, assembly GCA_022606455.1. Classification (NCBI taxonomy): domain Eukaryota; kingdom Metazoa; phylum Arthropoda; class Insecta; order Hemiptera; family Cercopidae; genus Callitettix; species Callitettix versicolor. Next base: position 37,100,376 of record CM040188.1, on the reverse strand, counting down.
GCACCACAATCATTGAATTATTTCAAATATATTTTACAACAACAAGAAAAATCTAGTAGCTTTATGCCTACAGTCATGCATTGTGTATATAATCCATATACTATTACAATTATGTTCTTCTTGCATATTAGCTTTTAAGTTAGGCACTTGACAACAAGTTTTGATCCATACTCTCGAAACTTCGTGTGTTGCTTTATATATACAAACGATAGCAAATATCTGAGTAGACTGTAGTAATGACAAGTTAGTTTTTATATTCGAAATATTTATGAATTGTCAACAAAATGAAACTATCAATTTTCCATGTTTCATCCTGTGTGTAAAGATTCATAACTAATCACTGTACTAAATTTGAAAATAAAAATAAAATTTTGGTTTCATTGTAAACAGACAAACAAAATGAACATGTAAAGCTGTTGGTGGTTTTTGTGTCAAAAATTGGAGTGGTCTTTTTGACATTGTGCCCTTTTTAAATAGTTCGAATAAATATGAGACAATTTGTACAATGTACTTACAACGTTTGTATAACTGTACCTAAGTGCAGATAAATTTACATGTCTCCCATGTGTGGGAGGTAATGACTTCTGTTTTTAAACAATATTCTTTGAAAATATTGAATGAGTACAGTATCACAGAAAATATTAACCCATTGGTAACGAAAGACGTATATTGCCCGTCCTTCTCTCTCAATGGCTTAAGTACTAAAGACGGGCAATGTCCGTCCTCTACTTCCCTGATCTCTTTGCCGTATGTTTCTAGCCTAAAAGTCGAATATAGAAATATAAAATCTATTTTCAATCTATGAGATATTTTTCCTTCGTTTATTTCCGTTGTTACTCGTTAATTTCCGCCAGTTTCTATGTGAAGTTGTGTACGAATTTGACAGTTGTAGAAACATGGCTTCTCGTGAGGAATTGTTTATTTCTTTAAGTGCATTTAGTGAGTTTGTTGGGGATATTTTAAATGAAAGTAGTTGTGAGATTAGTGATAAAGAAGAGCATGAAGGTATTGTTGAAAATGACAGTAGTGATAGTGATAACAGTGATGATGAGATCTGTGAAAATAGGCCTAATTGCAGACAATACTACACATAACCTACAAGTAAATGATTGGCAGTGGACTTCTAATCCAAATATAACTAAAATTCTGGTGACATTTTATAGGGAAAATCCCCCCAACAAGCAAAGCAAGGCCATCTAGAAAGTGTAGAGTATGTACTGCAAAAGGAAAAAGGTCTGAAACAATTTACCAGTGCAAAAAATGTAGTGTTCCTTTGCATTTGGAAAATTGTTTTGAAATTTATCATAGTCGGACAATTTTTTGAAAAAGAAAGAAAATGTACATAGTGTAAATATATAAACATAAAAAAATGTTAATATAGTGTTAAAAGTGTTGGCTAAATATGTGTTAACAATTACAACAACATTATGTAGGATAAAATTGGTAGGTTATTTGCTTTTATTATTGCACATAATCTTAGTGTAAACTACTGAAAAAATTCAGTACTGAAGGCCAATAGCATGTTAGTAAAATCCAGTTTCCAATGGGTTAAGTAACTAATAAAGACATTGTTGCCATTAAATAAATTGTACATCATGCTAAAGGTGTGTAGTAAGAATAAGAAATGTGAGTATGAAATTTCTTTATCAAGCTGACCCCTTCATGAGGTTATCTGTCAGCTCAAGCAAAGTAATCATGTTAATTTGTAATCACTTATTGTAGTCTATTTATAATAAAATTATATAAAGTAGCCTTTTCTTTGTGAAGGCTGCTTTTTTAAAATTTTAATCTTTTCTTCATTATAAACCAGTCAATATTAGCATTGCATAACAGGTTCACTCATGTTGGTTTAAATTTTTTCTGCACAATGTACAAATTTTGTTTTGTCCAACCCATCAGAATTGCTAGACCGTTCTTCCATTTTCAAATTGGAAAATCCTAATAAAAAATTCAAATACAGACACAGCTGTAAAAATTTTTGTAATTTTTTTTTAACAAGTATAAAATGTTTTGTTCACTTCTTTACTTAGGTGGAGACCGTGATGGGGTGAATGTCAACTTGCTGATGCCACTTGTCCACAAAGCTGAGCTTTCTCGCTCAGAAATCCAAGTTCTCATCGATGTTTTGCTCAATAAACAGCAAGGTTCGCAAGTTGAGAATGCCGAATGGATCGAGGTATAATAAATTATTACTTATTTATTATTATTACTTATTAAATTATTACTTATTACTTATAAATAATAAATTATTCTGTAGTTTTACTGTGCCAGTTTTATAACACTTTATTTAATATCCAGACAAATTTATAAAATCTCAAATTATGCAAAAAAAAGCTCTTATAAAATCAAATTATTATTTTTTTTATATGTAGATATGTTTATACAGAATGATTGTTTGGAACAACTAACACTGACTGGATACAGATTACTATTATTACAAGTTGAGTATTTAATTCATTATTTTTGTAATTTCCCTGGCTATTTTTATACTTTTAAAAAAACAACTAAAACAATCTAATTAGTCGGACGTTGGGTGATCTTGCAATCTAACGGATAGATTGTGATGTGATTGTGAATAGGATGGTTAATTTGAATGTTGAATTGTAAGCCATTGTAAGAAGTTGCTATTAAAGCATTTACTAACAATATTTATTGTTCCATGTACTTGGAGAGTTTTTCCAACTATGGTAATATATAAAATATTTATAGTTATATAACAGTTATATTATATTTTTGATAAATTGTAACATGGTGTATTCTCAGTAAAATAAAATTGTGTACAGTATTAATAACAATGTTTTAAAATTCTTTTTTATACTTTATTTTCTTTGTGTTTTTTATAATTTTATTTTTTTTATACTTTCTGTTTCCTTTCAAAAATGTTTACTTTCTTTTTCGAGATTTTTCTTACTTGTTTTACAAATTTATTATATCATACATTATGCTGTTGATTTTTGTTATGCCTATTATATTATCAGAAATTTACAATAAAATATGAATGACTTCTTTATTTTAATAAGTTTCGGAGTTTGATTGGGTTATTTTGTAATGGTTATTATGACTGGTTTTATCTATAATTTATTTATTTTTGTATTGCTACAGTTTTGAAACAGTTTTTTCCTTTCTTTTATTATTACTAATAAAAACAAATGTATAGTATCACCTTTATTGATAAAAAAAAGAATCAAACATTGAAGAAGCGTTCTATAAACATCAAAAGGCACACATCATACATTAATATTATTATATTCATATTGTCTGTTAGTAACATATTTAAAACAAAAAAAGTATGTGTGTGGAACTCAGGGAGTTACTGACAGAAACAAAGCTTTTGTTAAGATATCTTTGCTGAATATATAATTAATTTGAAAATTGTTTACAAAAATCTTGTTTTGTTTAAATAAATAAATATGTTTAAATAAATTAAATAAATAAATAAAATATAAATAAACCTATATTAGATATTATATACTATAGTTATAGTGTAGATTCTTTCTTATTAATTTGTAACGATCTGCTGACTTCATTAAACAGCTGATAGGTAAGTTTAAGGTTATGTTGTTAAAAACTAGCTATATCAAAAACAATTATAAACATTTATATTAATTTCGAATGTAATACAAAAGGTTACAACAAGCATGTATTCCTCAACTAAGGAAAATACTGAAACCAAAGTATCATAACGTTTTCTTATAATACTTGTGTACTGTTACGAAAAAGGAGGAGGAAGAAAAAAGACAGAAAAAGAGAGACAAAATTTGTTTGCTCGTTTGTTCTGTATTTCAATTACATTCTTCCATTCAGCAAATTTTTTTTCTGTTTCCTCCTCTTGCCTGAGCTAAAGCTAACATCTATAGGAAACAAATTGCTTCCTTTCCACGAAAGACAAGAAATTTTAATGTTCTCTGAGTGTCTGTAAAATTGTTGAAACAGGCCTAAAATTTACTGGTTGATGCTGATTGTTTGCTAAATTTAGCAACTTTTTTTTGAATGATTTTTAATTTTTGTACATTTTTGTATTTGTGTACAATACAAAAATGATGGCACAATTAAAATTGTTCAGTCTTATTGCTGCAACCAAGATTCTAATATTTCCATCCATGAGAAGCCACCATTCTGGAAAATTTTCATTAGTAACCTCTGGCAATGATAGACTTCATGTGCTTTTTGCCAAAAACCGCAATTAAAAACATTGGTATCTTTTTTTATATACTGTTGTCAAAAATTGAATTTTTAATTAATAAAACAAATGTAAATTGTTAGGGACGACAAGATCCCATTGTAAAATTGAAGAAGCAGCTGGCAGAAAAAGAAAAAGCATTGTTAGTAGAACAAGAAGCTGGAGTTGGCCTACAAAATAAATTAAAAGAACTTCGTGCAGAACTGAACTCAGAGAAACATGTCAGCCGTCAACTTGAAGAAACACTGCACACTAGGCTAGCTGAAATTTCTGGTCTGGCCACTAGATTACAGCACTCAGCTGAAGAGAAGCAAACCTTGGGCCAACAGTTACAGCAGGTAAGCCTTATTTTTTTAGTTCTGTATCAACTAATAATTTAAATTGTTGAATTCATCGCTTTAAAGTAATTTGGTAAAAGTTTATGCATATATGAACATTAATTAAAGTGTTTTTTATCATATAAAAAAAAGCTTTTCAACATGTTTATACATGTAGGCTACTTTGGCCAAAAACAAACAGTAAAAAAATTTCAAACTGAAAATTTTGTACAGTTAATGTTTACTAGCCGGAGCTAAGACTTTCTTATTCTCTATATTAAAACCTGCAAAACGTAAATATCCTAAGTTACCAATGTACGAAAACCTGTAAACAGGGTGCCTCAGACAGTAGAGAGGTCTGATTTGTTTTGTCTAGTTATCATTATTACTGTTATTATTATTATTATTATTAAGATGGAAATTTACTAACAATATAACGATGTAAGTCTAATGAATGTAATTCTAATTTATCCTTGAGCTTTTCTCTATGCCATCATTGCAGACCTGCATTTAACTTAAATTGTGGCTGTAAGAATGTTTTCTTTTTATCCTTGTCTAGTTATTCCATAACGAAAATACCTGGAATTGTACGGCCTGGTTCTATTAAATTTATATCTGCTTTTGAATATATTATTTTGTGTGTTAACTATTGCTATCTAATTCCATATGTCATATAGCCGCCAGTGTACTGGGCTTTCACCCCGAGGACCCGGGTTCGATTCCCGGCCAGGGCTTGGCATTTTCATACGCTATATATATATCATCCCATCGTCTGCATTAGCCCAAGTGTGCACAATGGTCAGACATTAAAAAAAAAAAAAAAAAAAAATCCATATGTCATGCCCTGAATGAATTATACTCTTTATGTGCCACATTGTACATGGTGCATCTGATAAACTGTAGGCCTATCTTTTATGAACTATGAGTTACAAAGCATGTAAACAAGCTGACTAGAGGTCAGAAGACATACGGGAACTATCTTGCTGCATTATTTGAGAAGAGTAAGATTATAGAACTCTGTACTTATTTGTTTTAGCTACAAGCCAAACTAAGTGAGGACCATATGCTGCTGTGCAAGTTGCAGGAGGACCAAGGACAAGCCCAGGCAGTGTTACAGCAGGAGTTGTTGAATCAGAGGCAACAGTTGGAGATGCACATTGCACGGCTAACTGAACAACATCAGGAGGTAATATCTGTAGATTAAATGGGCACTTATTTAGTCGAGCCCATAATAAACTATGTGGTATTAATAATAATAATAATAATGTCATTTTTATGTGATAAGTAAATTAACAAGGATACAAATATCGAGTAATTTAATTGATTTATAATTTATATTTGTCTTGGTTTTTTCTATAAATGAGTATAGAAATTTCCAGAATCTCTGGTCTCACTTTGGGACATCGTTCCTTTGATCAAAATAAACATAAAATACAAAGAAATATATATCTTGAATGTGTGATTTCTCTTCTGGCCATTTGGTTTTCGACTTTATGGAAAGCTAAAATTCGTTTTTTATATTAATAGCAAAGACGGAAACCAAACATATGCTGTTGACAAGTAAAAAATTTGTTTCAAGCCAGAACAATTTCAAAAAACCCTGTATAATTACAGAGTATTTTTTTTTAGAATGAGGCAAAAAATGCAATCTCTCACATTCTTCCTATAAAGAACTCATAAATTTCTTAAACACCCAAGCAAAACTTATTGGATAATTTATTTAAAAAATCTGGTTCAACAGCTGTTGGCAAAAAGCGAAAACTAACCATAACCAATTGACAGGTTTTTTTTATTTACTTGTGAATCTTATTATTTTATTTTTTTTAATTTGGTAGACTTATTTATATTTAGGTATTAATCCGTACATTATACTACTCAAAAGTTTGCTAAATGTGAACGAAATCTGATTGGCCATTTCAGCAGATACCAACTTTATGTTTTCTTAGTGTTAAAAGTTCTTCATTCTTCTGGACTAACTTTTACAGTGTTATCTGGGACAGTGTATTTTGTACTAAAAAAAAAAACAGATTTTTGAATTTGTAGGTATTGAAGGTGATCCCTCTGTGTAGCCAAACTGTGATCTGGTGTACAAGAATCAGAGATGCTATTAAGAAGTATCGTTGGAAATTTAATGAATTGTTTTAATGAATTATGAAAATGTTCTACCCAAACAAATTTACAAGGTCCGGGAGGGAGGGAGTGTTATTTTGGATATATTTGTCAATATAAAAGCTTTATACTAGAAAAACGGTAATGATGCTACTGCACTCATAAATTTTTATAATAATAGTGAACGCTAAAACTGTTTCCTAGAATACTATTTTAATTAGCAAAATTAAATAAAATTATTATCGAGGAATGGTTTAAAAGTAAATTTATACTGCTAGTTTGAGAATTTTTGTTGCCAGATGGTCTGTTCGAAAAGGCTGTTTTATTAGACAGAACTTATAATAAATGAATTTATCTTAAAATAGGAAAATAAAATGGTGTGTGTTTAAGTATTTATCAGAAATCTAATTCCTCTCATTCAGCATATGGTCCTTATGATACATAAATGTAGCAATTGGCAAAGTATTAAATTAACATTGATGAAATATGAAGGAAACTAGCCGCTTATTATTATTATTATTATTTTTTTTTTTTTTTTTTAATGTTCATGGTTTTGTCCTCCATCATTACATCAGGTAATGGATGTTCTACTATACTTCAAAGTCAGTTTTTTTCATAATCACCATTCTTTTTAAGTACTTCTTATAAAGAAAAGTAAACATAAACCATTGGAATTCAGACGATATTTAGATTTTTAATGAATTTTCTTATACAAATGTAATACTGCCTACAATAAAATAAATTATGTTTTTTAAACTAGAATACATTCAGTTTTCTCTAATATTACAGACTTTGGCAGCTTTGGAAGCTCAATTAGGACAGCTGGCAGCTCAGTTGCAAGAAAAGGAAGCCTTGAATGCATCATTGAATAATGAGTTAACTATACTCAGGGACCATGGTGCTCATCTACAAGACTCTGCCGCACATTCTCAAGACCTAGCTCGCCAAGTCAAGGTGATAATAATGTTTAATATACATTATGTAAATGTTAATATACATTTACAAATTATTTCACTTTTTGTAGAGAAAATATTACAGTCATTTCAGAAATTTAATGTGTTAATTTTACATAGCTTCACATTTATTAACTTGTGTATCAGTGGTTCCCAACCTCATGTCATTCATGATAAAACTGATGCTTCGGAATCTTGCAGCATGGAATAAAATCTCAAGAAAATTGACAAAAATCGTTAGATCAAACAAAAGCGTAGAACATTTCTTATTTGTGATTATTAATCCAGAACCACCTAATCATGCAAGTTTAAAGGTGGATGTAGTGGATCTACGTAGGATTATGAAATTGTGAATTTCGTATACCAGGAAAAAACCCTGGAATAAATTGTGAATTTTGTATGTTAAACTTTGAAAAGTCTGTGTCTTGTGAATGTAATTATGTTATCCTAGACAGGCAGAAAACTGAAATTCCATCATCCATCTAAAAAATACAGTATTTGGGCTAAATTATTGTATAAAGTTGCATCAACTTGATTGTAGGCTCTGTGCGTATAAGTATTTTCACAAACTAAGGCCTACTTACTGTTTCAGTTATCTATAATTGTTCAACTCGTAATAATAAATCATTTCCAGGATTAGAGAAAAGACTTTAGGGTCATATTTATGCATTGCTTTCATGTTGTGCGACAACAGCCTGTCCTTGAACACATGTCACATACAGCAAGCAGTGAAGCTGCTTATATGGATGTGCTAGAAAAATCCTATGGTAGTAACAACTGCTTCGATATAACATATAACCATATCAAGATCGGTGATTGTTGTAACAATCCACTGAGCTACACTAATGTTTTAATCTATAAATACAAGCAAATGTAGTTATTAGCATTAAGGATTTTTTCAGAATGAATTAAATTATGGTCAGTAATGTATTGTCTACGTAAACACTTTAAAAATAACAGTGTTTTTTGTTAACTTCATTATTTCAGGAACTTCATACAGAACTGGAGCATGTGGTGAAAAATGCACAGTTTGAAGCTGGACACCTGCAGAAAGAAATTAATTCTTTGAATGAACAACTTAATTTGAAAAGAGGTGAGAATGAAAAGCTTAACTCTGTCGTCCAGAATCTTCAGAGTGAAACCCAAAGGTTAAAGGACTCCAACGACTGCCTCAATCAAAAAGTGAGTATTTGTTATTATTAATCAGCACCCACAATTAACCCATACATCTATATTGGTAATTGCTAACTTATTATTAACATATTGTTGAGTGGTTACAAAATAACTGAAGTTTGTTCTTACAAGCAATAAATTTTTAATTTGTTTTAGGTGTCATCTGCATATGTGGAAGCTAGACAGTTGCGGGATGAGAATGAGACATTGGCTGCGCAGATGACTGCGTCCATGGAACGGCCGGCAACTGAAGGCAGAGAAAACGGAGATGCCAGCTATCCTGAAAATAGAATGTTTTTAGAAAAACAGAATTTGTAAGTAAATAAAGTAACATGGGTGACCATGCAATAGTGAGTAGATTTTGTCATTTTTTAGCACCAAAAATTAAGAGTTGATTTTAAATTTTTTAGATTTTATTTTTTTAAAATAAAATCTGGAAAATATATTTAAAAAAATATTACAGTTGTCTACTTTTTGTTGTCCAAAAGGTGTTTTGAGCCATAAATGACTAATGCACAAAAATATTATTTTAAACTTTTACATATTCAATCAATTTTTTATTGTAATATATTATGAATGTTATACTATATTTGTACTAAATGGCTCTATTTGAGACAAAAGTAAAACTAATAATGTCCTCTTGTCTTTTTAATTTGGGCTATTTTTTTCATGTTTTTGGACCATATTTGCAAAAAAATATGATCCAAAACATTAACAGGCAAAAAAGAAAAAAGGGGAAGCTTTACAAATTGAAATACCAAATTTGGTATATAAAGAATTGTATGATTTAAGTTACAAAGAAAATATGACTGCAAATATTTTTCTATATATTTGCTAGAAGTAACAATTTTTCAATATTTAAAATTTAGTAGTATATATTTATTTGTTATGATTTTTATACATAGCAAAAACTGAGCGACATTTGTAATCAGTTCTGAGAAATCAGGCTGTTTTGATTTGGTATTTTTCTATTGTGAATAGGAAAAACGAAATACAGTGGTTACCCAGTGAAAGGTCATTCCAGAACTAAGACTATTATGCGAGTCAACATTTACAATAGAGACTTATGAAAAACATTTTGATTTGTTACATAGAAAAAAAATTGAGTACTCACTATTAATATGTCAAAAATAAAGAATGAAGAAAATTCATAGAACAGAAGTTCTTTATTTTAGCTAAATTTATAAAAATGTAATTATGTCACATATATACACACAGGACAAAGCAATACTGTATATTTTTTAGTTCATACTATAGCTTTTTTTTAGTTCAATAGTCAAAGTTTGTCTTTTACTTCCACTACCACATGCATTTTTTAGGATTAATTAATTAATATTTTTTAAAAATGTAAACAACAATTTGAAACTCGCACACAAAGACACAATGTTTTGTTAAATTTAAAAATGAAATAATATTGTTACTGTTTAAATTTTTTTACCAGGTAACAAATTAAACACTCAGTAAAAGAGATGACACACTAAATAATATTATTAACATGGAGTGTAAGTTATTGCCCTACAAAAACCAAACACCCATCTCAATCAAAGGCTTGTTTGTGTTAGCACAATGTTTATTTCTATAGCACAACACAATGTTATTTCTGCTTAGAGATAACATGTTATTTACACATGTTATTATAACTATGTAATTTACACATCTGCTTAGAAATAATTTAAAAAAATAAAACTTATATGTTCAGTCTTTTCTCCCAAACCTAAACTGTTACGTGGGTAATTTTTCATTCCCTGAATTAGACCGTTGTCTGATATGATCATTGTCCAGGTGGACCGTAACCCGGTATATCACTGTACCTTAATCATATTTCTGGAGGGTTCACAAGTATATTTTGTTTGGATTTTTAATACATGTAGTACAAATTGTTGAATATGCAATGTAAAGCAACTTGAATTATCTATATAGTACCTATTGCGATACCTTGTGAAATATAATTTATTCTTTTATATCTAGACAATGTGCAAATAACATGGAGTTGAACATGAGTTATACCTAATAAATATTCTGTTTTGTTTGTTTTATTTGTAGATTCCAAGAAAAAGAAAAGTTATTAGAGCAATTAAATAGTGAAGTAGCGATGAAAGAAAGTTGTGTAGACAAGTTAACAAGTGAAATAAATAATTACAAGACTGAATTAGCCGCACAAGAATCACTTGTAAAATCATTGTATGATGAAATAGACAGGTTCAAGGTTCAACTGTCAACGATGGAATCCTCTGCAAGCAAAGAAAAGTTAATTAGTGAGATTAACGAGTATAAGACTGAAAAAGCGGTATCCGAGTCTCTTATTAACTCTCTTCGTGGAGATATAGATAAATATAAATCTGAGGTTTCCCAGTTAAGTAATAAGGTCACTGCTGCGGAAAGTCTTGTTAAGAATGAAAAAGAAGAAAAGTTATTAAGTGAGATAAACTCCTTAATGAATGTTGTAACCAATAAAGAATCATTAATTGTATCGTTAAATAATGAAATTGATAAATACAAAACTGATATTTCCCGTCTTTCAAGTGAAATTGCAACAAAGGACAAGCAAGTTGAACTGTTGAAATCAGAAGTGAAGTCTATGACAGAGGAACTTGGTGCTCAAAGAAGTAAAAATGATGTAAGTATTTGGTGATAGCTTGTTTGTATCTGCCAAAGGTGTTTGCTGGTAATGGACTTTAAAATATTTTTTTATTAAAAAGGAAAATTGCAACTATTTGTATAATAATATGCAAACAAGAAAATATTTTTTCCCAGGATTAGGAGTAAAGGAAATATTATCAACGGAAGGTTAGTACAGTTCTAAAGTTTTTACATCTTAGAAAAGTTTCTGCAGTTTTTGCCAGTAGTTATTATACTAAACAATTATCTCACTAACCTGTAGAATGTAAATTCTCTTACATTAATTCCTTCAATTTGATTACTATACTGTACCAAACTATGTTACTTAGTAATTTTTTGTTTCTCGTGAACAAAGAAAAATGAAGAAAATTATATACAGAAAATTGTTTGATACGCAAAGTTACGGTGAACTTTTAAATTAATTATTATGTTGGTGAAATTAAAAAAAAAAATAAAATTAAAGAAAACATTTTTTAATATGGTTGTCATGTTAAAAATGATTAACAGCTTTTGCTTGCAAAGATCGATGTGTTGCATTCTAGTGCTGTGTAATTATTAGTACAACTTATCCACTGTCAGCCTTCCACTAAATGCATAATGCACTCATCTCGTGTAAATCTTTACAAATGGAAAATGGGGTTATTAACAAAGTGTTTGTTCTTTTAGGACTTGCGTAAAAAGAACTGGAAAGTTATGGAGGCTATCTCAACGACTGAAAACACTTTGAAAACTAAATTGAATCAGACCCAAAGCTTAGTGACTGTAAGTGTTTGTCAGAGTCTGTTCTTTGGTGTCTGTACTTGTGTAGCATTCCTTTCTTTGCTCTATTGTTACCCTACTGTGTTTAATGTTAATTCATTCATATTTGATGTTTATTGTAATTTTTATTTTATTTAATCATTAATGAAGTTAGAAGATCGGAAAAATAAACAGTTAAATGCAGAACACTACTGTCTCTTTGGTGAAATGACTTTTTTAAAATGTATTAAATTATTTTTCAGAAGAATGCATTATACAGGTTATTGTTTTTATTAATTTTTATTTCTCAATAATGTAGAACCATGTGAAGAACATTAACCCTTTGGCGAGTAAAAAGGGAATTTACCCTTTGTTGATAGACGGATGAAATGACGTCCTATGAGCCGCAACGGGTGTCTATCATTACTCGTGAGTGTGAGACTGTGTGTAAAGGAACCTGATCTTTTTTAGGCGTGTAATATAGCCTACTTCTACAGTTTACCAATCAGGTTGAGACGATAATCCATTAGGGATTTTTTTTACTAGTATGTAAATTGAACATGTGCTATGCATTTTTTTATTATTATTTATTTTAAGGCGAAAAGCACATTGAGGCTATTATTGAGGCCTTCCTAAATATAAGTGTGAGTTAAAGTTGTAAGTGTAGTGTTGCAAGTGTAAGTATGTGTTAGATTTGGGTTCTGCGAGGGACTTATAAATCCTATCAATAGGTGCAGCTAGTCTGCATCCCTCTGCGGGGGATATTCATTTAACCCAACAATATCAAGTAAATGTAAATTGTAACAAAAAGCATTAATAACAAAACAACAACAATAAACAACCACTTAATAAAAATAAAAACCTTTAAAAAAATAACCAATACAATATTGAAATATACTCTCTTACTAACATACATCTTATTTCAAATACTGCCAAAAGGGATAATAATTACCGCCAAGCTGCCAATATTTCACACATCAAACTATAAAATGACACTGCAAGATCATCCCTTTTTCCGGGAATGCCCAATCGAAATCCACCTATGAATGTATTACATTTAGTGGGAAAATGTACCAGTGTGAGATGGGCTTATAAAATAACTTTGTATTATATTCTTTTATTCCGTTTTCACAATAATTGCAGCATGTAAATATAAAAAAATAATGAAGACGTCATATGACGTCCTTACTCATTCATGTCTTATGATGTCCTTATGTATCGTACTTTTAGTGTACTCTCCTAAGGGTTAAAATATGCTGATTGTAATGGTAAAAAAAGTGTAGTTTAAAAAAGGTAATTTTTATTTTTTTTATTATTATGTAAAAAAATAGTTGACATCTTCAATATTATTTTACTGCTAGCAGAAATTATTGTTGATAGATTTAAAAATGAATTATTTAAAATATTATTTATTTGCCTTTTCATATTGCTAGTTGAACAATTTTTAGAAAACAGAGTTTTTTGTGTATTATATAACATGGATTTTTGCTTTGAAATGAATCAACATTAGACATTTCTATGGGTTTTCTGTCACAAAGGTGTTTTATCTATAAAATGATAATTCCCAACATCTAATTTGTGCCTTCAAAATCAATTATATCCTAAAAAGAAATATCAAGTTCCCATATATAAATTGTTTCTAATATTTTAGCTATATAATGTAAAACTAATCAAATATTTACCACACAAATGATAATATACATTTTTTCTAAAACCTTGTTTTAAAAAAGTTTTATATTTTTTTAAATTTCAACAAAATCTCCTTGTAGGCTTGTTCTTTTTAGACATATTTTATGTATTTTACTAGTTGTTCATATTTGTGATCTGTTACACTAAATTTATTTGAATTTGCAATTCTTTATTTTTCATCTGTTAGCTTCAAATGGAAAACACATTTTATCTATACAAAATATGAAACACACAGTGACCTTGTAATTAATTAGTCAAAATAGGATAGTTCATTTTCTAAATGTTTTACATATTACCCTTTATTAGTTGACAAGTTCAGTCAGGTAATTTTGAAATTGTTATTCTCATGCCATTATGTAATTCAAAAAATAAAATATCTGAGCATTACTTCGTTTGGGAGCTTAACAGTTACAGATACATTATGAAATTTAAAATGGCATTGGTTGTTTAAAAGTAAGTTTATAATTTTTTTTCAATTGTTTATTAAGGTGTAAAAGCGGTTTTGTAAATATTTATATCTATGGTCAATTTTTTAAAAAAATATGATTTTTGTTGTAGGAAGCCGTAGCAAAGGCAAAAGCTGAAGAGCAAACAGCAACAAGGCAGTTCCTTCTGAGATTGTTTCCATCTGTTGAAAGTGATAATAAAAAGGTAAAGTCATAATTATTATGGTTTATCTTCTGTGTACAAGACCGTTAAGTGCTATGTCACCCTACTTCATTTGAATATTTTATAGAGTTATGTATTAAATGGGCAATTTTTCCAATGAAAATCTTAATTTATTAGACATTTTGTTTGGCACCATAATTTTATAATATCCAAGTGTTCTTTTATCTTCATATGAAAGCACAAAATTTTGTTTTCCAGAGTAGGTATTGTGAAACCATTTGAGCTATAGCTATTTTAAAGTGTTATAATTTTTTTCAAAATTGGTTGTGTGCATTAATTTAAATTGACTCTATCAGTGTTTACGGTTGGCCCTTTCTGTCCATAGGTTACAATTAGAATGAATACAAAAAATTATGCAGAATCCTTTGCACAGAATTTTTTTATTTAAATTATTTAAAAGTCCTTGATATAATAATTAGTTGACCATTAATACAGTGAATACATAAAAATGTGAAAAAGAAAAAAGTCAAATTGTTCTATACAATATTTGTTGTTGCTTTCTTTCACCATTTTCGTGTCTTGAGTATTTTTCAAAACTCATTCTCTGTCTACATTTCCCTTGGCTTGTCTACTCGTTTCTTCCAATTTTCAATGTAACATCTTCATCAGTATTATCACTGTAGGGGGTGTGTCCCAAGAAAAGATCTTCGAGTGACTAGCATCTGTGGGAAATGGAAAAGTTGGTAGCATTTCCATTTATCCTGGCTACTCGAGTCAACCTTATTGGACAATTTGTTGTGTAACACACATTAGCAGTGGCACATCACTTTCCAACTAGGATAAATGTGAATTTCTATCCATTATTAATTCCAATAATAAAATTTTAGAATTCTAAAAATGAAACACTGATTTCCATTCATCAAAAATTGATGGAGTCATATAGAATGATCTTTTCGTCAAAAAATGTGAGAAAGTGGTATAGGTCATTTCTGAAAGTTGGATGGAAGTTTATGATGAACTAAGAAGTGGGAAGGACCAAATAAATAATTTGATTCATGAAAATCAAAAATTGACATTTTGAGAACCTAGAGGAAGATTTGAAATGAGCAAAAGCATAATCCTAAAATCTTATTGTTTTAGCATAAGTTGATCGTGTCTGCAGCACACTTTAAGCTGTACGTGTCCCCTGGGTAGTGCTAAATGATCAACAATGATGGCAAATGTTTCCCAAGAGAAGAAGCATGATATCTTGCTCCCTGGCCTATACTGGGAAGCAAGATCAAAGATGGCGTGAGCCAGTGGAAGCCATTGGAAAACAACAACATATACCTAAAATCAAATTAACCGAAGTTAATAAACTATGTTATCAACTGTGTGCTTGGTGGGTGCCAAAAATTTGGACCAAAGATAAATGCAACCGCATCGAAGCTTCCTAAAAAAATTTGTACTGACATGCTGACAGAGGAGAAACTTCTTAAACTCCATACTAGTAGAAAGTCTGCAAGTGCCGGAAAGATAAGCTGACAACAAGTTTTTATTAGAAAGGCTTACAAGTGCATCCAAGTAAATAGTAACATAAAAAAATTTTGAAAGTTTTTTTTTGTAAATATGCATACCTTACTTTTGGGATGCACACATACAGTAACCATGCTAGTCGCTATGACTTATTTATTAAGCCTTGCTATGTCTTTTCCTCTTAGTGTATATTCAATATCCTTTTTTTTTTTTAATGTTCTCCAATAGAACCAAGGAGGATTCCTGGCCAGTTGAATATAAATGTTTGGGTTTAGTTTCAACCCTCCTTTCTTTCTTACTTTTAAGAATATAACAGATGTAACAAAATTAAAATGTAAAAAAAATAGATTTTTCTTGTAAGGGAAAAAACTGCTTTCATTATTCATACATTCAGCAACTACAAGAATGCCATTATTATTGTCCACACCTCTCAGGTTCACTACCTCTTTCTTGTTAGACAAAAGTTGTAACTATTGCTTTAACTAAATTTTCTACAAAGGTAAACAATCCATTTATTTCTTTTACCTGTGTTGTAATTACAGAGTCAGTCAGAGTGGTTAGAGTGCTTTGCTGACACGATAAAGCAGCAGGCAGCGTCGCAGAATAACGACCCGGTCTTGGCAGAGCTGGAGAAGCAAAACTCTCAGCTGCAGACTATGGTGTCCAACTACAAGACTATCATAGCAGATACGGTATAAATAAGGGCTAGCTAGTCTTATTCATCAACTTTTACAATATTTGAAAAGTGTTTATACTTAAGACCATTGATATTTGGTGAAAATCCATTATGTTAATGAAATAATAACACATTTGTATATGTCCACAACTCTTTTATTTGAGTCAGCTTTCTTAATAATTTTAATCCAGCTTTAGGTATGACACTAATTTAGGTAAAATATTAAATCATTGTAAAGATAAAACACCTAATTTGTATAAAAGCTGTTTGTACAAATTAACATGTAAAGCTATGTAGGCCAAACTGATCGTAAATTTAAAATTGGAACAGAACACAATATAAATTTGAGGTTGGGCCATGAAGACTAGTTTTGCTAACCACTTCAGAGTTCAAATGTTTCTCATTTTTTGTACTGGGCTTTCACCCCGAGGACCCGGGTTCGATTCCTGGCCAGGGCTTGGCATTTTCATACGCTATAAATCATCTCATCGTCTGCATTAGCCCAAGTGTGCACAATAGTCAGATGTTAAACACCAAAAAAAAAAATTAATAAAAATTCAGATTTTAAAATATTACATATATCTAACAAATTGAGGAAATCAAATAATTTAGAGAATTTAGAAATAAATTGTTTAGTTTTTAATGAATATGTATTAATTTTAAATGAACAGTTAAACTTAGATTATTCATATCTTTAAACAAAAACCAATTATGTAGGTCATTATATCCTCGTCCTAGTACTTAGGCCTGTACAGTGGGTTCTCCCCAACAAAAATATTGTACTAGCTGTTTCAACTTCAGTCCGTTAAGTAGTGCTCTAAGGAGTGAAACCTCGATTGGCAAGACTCAAATAAAAAAGTTGTAGAAATAAACAAACATGTTATTATTTCATTACTATTTGAAAAGTTTAATTTTTTGGGGTAAAAACAAGAAGCAAATGTAATTAATATTTGTGTTAGTATGTATTTCTGAAAATATGAGTCATAAATAGGCTATATTTATTGAACTTTTGTACTGTGAGTCTAAACTAAAGAAGTTTATGTATAGTTTAAACTTATAGGTAGCTTTTTCCAGTTGATTGCTTTCAAAATACATTTAAATTCAGTCTGAAAATTTCCATGAAGACAATATATTACAGTTTTTATGAATTTTAAGTTTATGACAAAATACCATCCTTACTTTAATGTTGTAAAACTAGTTCACCTTCCATTGAACTTTCCTTTATCTATTTCAGCAGTACCTGCATTTTGTTATTCGATTTGTTAGTTTAAATGCTATGATTTTTTTTTTCTGTAGGAAGGGATGTTAAATCGCTTACAAAACCATGTGGAGGAAGCGGAAAGCCGATGGGGCCAACAAATTCAAGCCTTAGAAGCTCAATTGGAAGCTGTCATGTTGGAGAGAGACAGATTAGAGGTAGTACCAACAAATGTCGATAAATTAATTAATTTATACTCACCAACTTAAACTTTCACTTTTCGTAGGTAAACTGAATCCAATATCATCTATTTGCAATTACACTCCATACCTTGATCCAACTTCACAACTGGTAAGGACCTGTGTCATTCGATCTGCTGATATTTTGATGTTCTTTGAACAGTATACTAGACAGTTGTTTACAGAACAAATGATATAAATTATGATTATGTATTATTATTTTAGAAAAATGCACGTATAACCATCAACAAGTAAAAATACTTTAGGCTTCATGTGCCAGAAAAGACCTTAACTAACCCCAAGTTATGTTTACTATAATCAAAATATTGTTTTTTTTTTAATTTACAAAAAAATTTCTACAGTAGGATATAAAATAGTACTTTTAAAAATAAACTTGAAAAAGCAATTAATATTGTTTCACGCAGGAAAACAGCGGGTTGGCGGCACAGCTTGAATCAACACTAAGTCTGAACAAAGAACAGTCTAAGGAATTGACTCGGCTTAGAAGCTTGGTACAGATAGGTCAAGACACATACAATGATGAACACAAACAAGTGCTTTTTTTGCAGCAGGAAGTCGCAAGTATCAAGGTAACATTTTTTGACAGTAAACACTATTTATATTTAAAAAAAGATTTATTCTTTTTGTATTGACCAATCACATAGATATGACGAAATGTTAACCACATCAACTTCTTGCTACATCCGACACAAAGATTGTCATGCGTATTGTGCAATTTTGCAATCACAAGTTTATTTAGGTAAAAAATAAACTTGAAGACTGTTAAAATTTATGAAACTACAAAACTTTCGACCATTTGTGTTTGGAGCCAATTATTCTGTATAGTTATTGTGTTTATGCAATGCAATACTGTTTGAAGCAGACAGATGGGTTTGGATTGTTGTCTGTTATTATGTAAACTGTTATAGCTGGTTTGTGTGTGGTGTAATTAATTCTTTATATTTTAATTTAATTATTTAAAGGTTGTAATTAAAGTTACATTGTTCCATAACTTATACAATTTGTAATTGTTGTAGCAATAAAACAAGTTGAAGTTTGTTACTGTTCTAAATAACGTTGATCCATGTAACAACACTGGATGTTATGCATCAACATTTTTAATCAGATCACTTGTTTTAATTTCAAACTTGGTTACAACACTCTGAGGTTACATCAACTTGGATGAGCATCATTTTTTTTTATCATTAATTCGGCTAAACATCTGTCTTTAATTGGAAAACAATAGTTTTAGCTGTACTACTACACTATAGTGTCAGAAATGTCTTACATGGAAGCACATTATAAAAGGGAATGAATGTAGCTGGCAGATAGGATCAGTAAAAGAGTTGTCTAATTCTGACATGGAACAGAAGAGTAAATTTACATGTCAAAGTGATCACTGGTTTTTGAAAAATATTAATTACTGTATAATCATACTTAAAACCTTTCTTTACTACCAATTTTTTTTTTATACTGTCAAAAACACTCACACAACTCTCTCTCTCTCTCTCTCTCTCTCTATGGTGGTCTAGTGGATGCTGCGTAGCTAGCACAGGGCTTTCATGTACCTAGAGAAGAGGAGGAGCCGGGTTCGATTCAATGCCGAACTTAAATAATTATAATAAGTTTTAAGTGAATATTAAAGGTTTGGCATTTTCAAACCATACTATAAATCGCAGTCGGTAGGACACTTCGGGTCTGCATATAATTTTTCTTAGTTTCAACCTAAGTATATTATTAAATTGCAAAGTGAATATTTGCAATCAGAGTGAACAAGTGTTTAGTCGGTGGCAAGTGCGGCGTAAAATGAGCAAAGTATTTTGGATCTTATTGTAAGTAGATACCACAAAATAGTTTTGTATACTATATACCTACGAATGTATGTTGGCATCAATTTTATTAAATAAAAAACAAAAAAAATAAAAAAATATCAAAGATCTCTCTCTCTCTCAATTCTATTTTTATATATATATATATATATATATATATATATATATATATATATATATATATATATATTAACTTCGGTTAGTTAAATGTAATACTAAGTTGTTAGATGTGACTAGAGAAGATGAAATTCAGGAAATAAAAGAAAATTATCACGTAAGCAAAATTAATCAACGTGATATACAAGAGACTTATGAACAAATTAAGCGAAAATATATTCATTGCCAACTAAGTATGATCAGAATTTGTAACAATTATACCAAATGTAAAATACTTGTTAGTATTTAGTTCTGTAGTCTTTGGATTAAGTAACGATTGTAACAGTAGAGTAACAATTAAGTAACAGTTAAGTATCAATTGTAACAATAGAGTTAATTCCAAATACTTTTGCTCATTCTGTAATATCGCATTTACAATTTGACTTTGAGTTATCAATCCTTAAGGGGTAATAAAGCTCAACAATAATACTGTTCTTTACAATAATAAAGAAGCTAGAACACGACAGGATCAACCTAGATACTGTCTCCAGAATTGATCGGAATTCACCCATCACACAGCACATCAGTGTTCCTAGAGAAGAAAGAGCAGGAGCTCAGTGTTAATCGAGAGTTCGCATCTCAATGCATATGAGACGAACTTAAATAATTATATAAGTTTTATGAATATAAATATTGTAATTAATAGTTGTTTTTTTAAAAATATCTTGAAATATATATATATATATATATATATATATATATATATATATATATATATATTATATTATATATTTTGCGTATATATATATATATATATATCCATTTTATATATATATATATATATATATACGTTGTTCATTTGACTCCTTGTATATTGTTGGCAAGTCTCGTAGTTGGGAGTCTACTGATGTGTCCATAGAACCGAAGCCTCCTTCTTCTGATATCTGCTGCCAGGTTCGATATCTTCTCTGGGCGGTCTTCGGGAAAAATGTTAACAAGGATCTTCCTCAAGATTTTTTCAACATTTCCATGGTAGCTTTTTGTGTGGAGTGCTTATATATATATATATATATATATATATAAGCTATGTTTCAAAATGTTAACATTTTTTTTTTTTTTTTTTTTTTTTTTACATCTTTTTTTTTTTATATAACAATTACAACTAACAATTTGCACCCCACAGCTGTATTCCATAAGTCCAAACAGGTTTGAGTAATTGCTTATAAATTAAAAGTTTATTGTGTAGGTCTAGTGTAGATCTCCTACCAAGCAGCCAATTCATTTTCTTGAATTTAATATTTAATCCCCTTATTTTCTTCTTGACATGCTCTTTCCAATGAAGTTTCGTCAAGCGTCATCCCAAGGTATTTTGCTGTATTAACAGGAGCTAATGAGTGACCATTTAGTTCAATATTGGTTGGGTTTATCTTTCTATTGGTAAAGTTTATGTAGTTTGATTTAGATTCATTTAATTTTAATCTCCATTTCCTTATCCAGATACTGACTTTATCAATAGATTTTTGAATTTTCAGTTTTGCTTCCTCTACATTATCCCCAACGGCCAAAATTGCAGTATCATCTGCAAAAGTAGCAATTACTGTATCGGAATCTTGAGGTATGTCTCTTGTATATAACAGAAACAAAATAGGTCCTAATACGCTTCCTTGAGGAACTCCTGCAGCTATATCCTTTATTCTAGAATATTCACCATCACATTTGACCCTAAAGCATCTTTCTGACATGTATGACTTCAGTAATTCATAAAATTGGTTTGGAAGATCTCTTTGTAACTTATATAATAAGCCTTCATGCCAGACTTTGTCAAAAGCCTGTGCCATGTCCAGAAACAGTGATGAGCAGATTTTACGCTCTTCAAGTACTCTTTCAACAACATTGGTAATCCGATGTATTTGGTCAATCGTCGAATGTTGACTTCTAAACCCAAACTGATGATGTGGGATTAGGTTCCTCTCTTCAATAATAGGTTTGAGGCGTTTTACCAAGAGTTTTTCAAAGACTTTTGAGATAATTGGCAAAAGAGAGATGGACGGTAAGATGCTTTCTCCCTGTGATCTTTTCCTGACTTAGGTATCATTATAACCTCTGCTATTTTCCACTGTCTTGGGACATATCTTAGCCTAAAAGAGGCGTTTATCAAATGTAATAATTTTAGAACAGCCTTTTCTGGTAATTCCTTAACAATTTTTCCAGTTATTAATTCATAACCAGGAGCTTTATTAGCTTTTAAACCTGTTATTACCTTTACAAGCTCGTTGTATGTTACTTTACCAATATCCACTAGGTCGTTTCTTTTCTATTGGTAATAATGTTTCACCTGCTGCTTGCGCCTCAAATGGTTTGAATGTGTTCTCTAGGTGAGCAGCAAACAAATCAGCTTTTTCCTTATTTGTTCTTGCCCAAGTATTGTCAACCTTCCTAATTGGTGGAATATGGTTTCTAGGTCTCTTGATGCTTTTAGTGGCTTGCCATATTTTGTAGTCACTATCCTTATCTGACGATAGCCCTTCAAGATATCTAGAAATGGATTCGCTTTTAATTTGTTTCAATAATCTCTTAAGTTTATTGTTCAGTTCATTTAACTCAGATTTATATTGAGGCACTGAGTTTTCTGCCACTTTTTACGGATTTTCCTTTTCTTCTGAATCAAATTGGAGTAGAAATACCATCTAGTATAATGCTTTACCTTTGCAACATTATTTAAATATTTTTTAATGTTAATTAAACATTAAAAACATTGTTTTTAGGCTTGTTTATTGTTTTATAGGAGTTTTTTTGCCGCCTCGGTGGCCTAGTTGATAGCGTACTGGGCTTTCACCCCGAGGACCCGGGTTCGATTCCTGGCCAGGGCTTGTCATTTTCATATGCTATAAATCATCCCATCATCTGCATTAGCCCAAGTGTGCACAATAGTCGGACGTTAAACACAAAAAAAATATATATATTGTTTTTGTATAGAACTGAAAAAAACATAGGAAAACGCAGTTAAGACAATTATTATTATTTATAAACGAGGCATTTACAAATTCTGCCTTCATTTAACAGACTTATCTCCATCCCAAACAGTTCTTTAACCCATTTTATTGTTTATTGTATTATATTTATTACTGGCTTAAGGCAAAAAGTACCAAACCGTTCTGCAGGAGTTTTCACTAGTAATTACAACAATAATAGATTGTTGTGTAGCAGCCTAAGGATTAATACCTTATATTTTTAGAACTGGCCACTAGTAGTTCTTGTTACATAGATGTTAAACATTGATACTGTGGGACATTTTAATACTGCCTTGAAATTACAATGTATAAGTGTACTATTGTATACATTAAGCAGATTTTTTCATATTAGCACTTTTTTCTAGGCTGGAGAAGATCATCGAACATCAAATGGTCTTACAAGCGTAGATGTAAGTAATTAAAATTTTATTTTGCATGGTAATTTTTATCTAAAAAGGAATACTTCTTCTGTGTTTTTTATTTTTGTTTTCTGTGAGTTTTAATATTTCTTTTTAATTTTCTTTTTCTTTTTTATTACATTTAACATTGTTTTAAAATTCCAAAAACTAATACGCTGCAGAGTAAATTAAAAAAAATACTTTTTTAAATTTCAACTCTTAAAAATAATGTACTACAAGTGTCCACATTCATTCTTGTTAATGTAAATAATTATTCGTCTCCAGGTCCATAATTTCATAAATTGTTCGTATAATAATAAGAAATTTTTGTAATTTAGATATTTGTTGCCAATATTTCAACCGTATTAGAACAAAACCATTTTAATTACAATTTATTTAATGTATGTGGTGCTTTATTTGTTTTCAGATTGTTTTAAGGCAAACTTTTTTTTCGCCTTGCTTTATACAGAATGTGCCGCAAATCCACTGTTAGCAAATATATATAATTGTTTTAGAATATTAAAATTTTATAACAAAAATAACTAACCGAGATGTATTTCTCCCAAGTTTTTTTTCATATTTATTTATTCATTGAAACTAGGACTTAATAAATAAGAACTAGTTGGGAAATATGTATTTAAAAAAATATCAATTTCAAAATTTATAAGTTTATTGCTTCAAAACTTTTTGCGTGCAAATGCAACAATGTTTAAAAAAAAATTATTCACCAGTAATTATAATAACAGTAGATAGAATCTTGCTAGTTTGAGTTGTGATTGGATTTATTGCTTGTAACCTACTAGCACTGATCATCATGGTGCAGCCCCGTTCTCTGAAATCAAACCAAAAAAATTATCAATGTTATGGTTTTAATTCAAACCCATCATTTTAATCCACTAATACGAGTTTTATAAGGAAACGGTATTGCTGCTAATCTAGTTCAGTAATTTTTAACTGAATTTTAAAATTTGTCACACATCATTTGCTACAAGTTAATATACACTGAAATATTAAGTGCAAGGCAGTTAACGGATACAAAGAATGGATATACACAGGCAGTATGGATATACAAAGAATTCGTCTACTAAACTGATTTTAGGTAGTGGTGTTTTTTTTTCTTGAATTTTCATTTTTGTGCAAATGTTTTCTGTTTCATGAATTTCGTATTAGTAAGGTTGTTTTACTGTAATAAATATACAGTATAAAATTAATGTATATTACTCAACCTTCGCAATAATTAATTTGTGTTTAAATAAATAATAATAACAAACTGTAATGCATTACAGTGTAATAAGAAATCGTTTTTGTTATAAATATTAAAAAATACTTAAATCTTTGTAAGTTACATGTTTATTTACATTTATATTATTCTTTTAAATAAATTTTTAACAGAACCCATCATAATATTTTAAAAAAGTTTATAAAATGGCAGTTAGCTTTCTTTATTTATATTTAATTGTCTTAGTTATTGCTTAATTTTTGGCATAAAGTTTTCACATTATGAAAATCAAACATTTTATAAATCTGCCATAACCAGGCTATAACCTGCCTTACACATGTGTACATGCAGAAGGGTGTCCCATACACTCCTGTAACTATGGCTCTTGAGATCAAAAAGAGACCAACATGAAAACAAAAATGTCCTTCAGCTTTAAACTACTCAAGAAACACTGAGTAGTTCCTTTTTTTTGTAATGAATTACTAATTTTTATACCTGAATTTACACTAAGTATTTTCGTTAAGAAACTGTATTATAAAGATACAAAAAGCATTGTTTTCAAAAATGAACAAAACACTTAAGTATAAAAACATCATATATATATATATATATATATATATATATATATATATATATATATATATATATATATTTTTTTTTTTTTACCTTACTTGATCACAAAATATTAATACAACTATACTTATGTAATAAAAGCAGGAGTACAAACAAAATGCTAACCCTAAAATAATGGTTGTTTACATATATTTTTTTTAATAACTAATAAGAACAAGCATATTTTAAAATGTGTAATTCTAAACTGAAACAGTCTTAATCCATACCATAATCAACAAGCTTCTAATTTACTGTACTTATTTAATAATGTGTGTAGCAGAGCATTGATTAGCATGATCAGATAAAATGAGTTAAAGTACTTTTTCGTGTTTTATCACCAAGTTCTGGATTATGTTTTGCTATATAACAGATTGATATAATTTTTATTAAAAATAAATTTCTTCCTCAATCTTTCACTTTCTTGTTAATTGCACAGCCTTCTGTAAATTATACTAAATAAATGTTGCTTATTTCTTATATTAAATTTTAATCCAAATGTACTAATTTGTCTTATTAGATATTGTAACTACTTTTGTGTGTATAACCAGTTTATCAAGCTTTGATTAACTTTTAATTTGTAGTTTTGTTTCAAAATTTCACCATTTCATACTCGCTTCATTACTTGAACAAGTGATAAATCTTTTTCATTTTATGGCTTCAACACATGATCATATATCAAAATATCATTTGATGTAGTGTTACTGGTATTAGCAAGGTGGCTGGGGACATTATGAAAACAAAACTAAGTTCTCAAGTGCTAACACTTGCCATAAGTGCTTGCCATTCATAATTTTTGCTTGTAATTTTTCCTCTTTGTGAGATAAATCTTTTTATAAATTCCTAATTTTGTTGTGATTTGATTTTTATTTAAGGTTGAGCAGCACCAGCTATCGTAGCTAATCATTAGTTAATTTGTCTGATATATATATATATATATATATATATATATATATATATATATATATATATATATATCATGCTGCTTAAACTTTAAAAAAATTGATTAACAGAAAAAATGACTGAAATTTTTAAAAGAAAAACTTTTCACAGTTAGTAGGCCTAACTTTTTTGCTTTTCAGAATAAAAATATTAATGCTCTACAATGCCTACTAGGAAACATGTTTATCAATTCCCTAAGTAGTATATGTTTACAAGGAAAATTACACCACAAATATAGTTTCACAAAATTCTTTTATTGTGTAAGATATGTTTCACTGTAAGGCATCTTGAGTTATAATAAAGTGTACTTATATTCAAACACAGTTTATGTTTAAAACTGGAGGGGAGAATGTATTTAAAGACTGATAGGTATGTACTCAGGTCAATGTCCAGTAGGTAGGGTGGAGAAACAACTGGCTTGAGTAATGGAGTGGAGTTAAAAGAAGAATGAAATGGGTAATGTGTGACTTGTACTTTACTGCTAGTGGATATACTACAATATTTTTGTTAGTATGATCCATAGACTCCTAACTGCACACCTGACTAATGATCAACCATCAAACAGATTACTGGCAACAATAAATATAATGTTGATCCTGTGAAAATAGAATGTTAATTAAAAATCAGAAATCATTAATAACTAGTATGTTATATAATGTAAATAAGTCGAGTAAAGAAATACAAAAATATTGTAAGTACTGTACCATTTGTATGACAGTTTAAGTTATAAAATTAGAAATTATACTTAGATAATACTAATTATAATGTAGCTGTTTACTGTACATCAAACTTAGGGGACCAAATTGACAACAACTAGGATAAATTAGATCTTTTATTAAACAGTGTAGTATATAAAGTTGTCTTTTTTGACAGATAATTTTGAAATAGGAATTTCAAGGGACGTAGTTAGCAGTACATTTTGTTTATTGCCTTTTAGCAATGAAGCTTGTTTGCTTTGAAAAATATGGATTAGATATGCGAATGTTTGTGTTTTTGTCAGACATGTATCGATGGGTACAGGTTTTAAAAATGCACAGTAAGGACTGTAGCATGCAATTGGATATGGCATGAAGGGGCAAACAGCTAATTAAGTGCAACTTCCTAAGCTGCAACAAATGATTTTGTGCTCAGTAGACCAGCCTGTAGTTAATCATGCTGATTGAGAAACACTGTCTCGATTATGTAGTCTAACTTAGTTTCATAGTGCCTTTATTTCTGATGTTGTAAAAGTACAATAAATTTTACGTAAAATGATCGCTCATTTGTTGTCTACTTTTTAAAAAATAAGTGAGACGGTAAAATTATTTCAGGTATAATTCGGTGAAATTGCCAGTTAGCTAATATTTTGTTTAAATAATAACAAGGCTTGATAAAACCGGTTGTAAACACAACAGTTTCTCACTCCTTACTTATATCTTTGTTTCCTACAGACGGCTAGTCAAACTCTACATAAGCGGCAAAAGTTTACAGGTAAAGTAGAGCCTCTTGTGTGTTGGGGCCACTTTGCGTGTTGGGAGCTACAGCCTGTCATTCATTCACACTTATCTGTCTTTCCATTTCTGTCATTAAACTAATCAGTAAAGCTTTTAGTTATGGTGAAGGTCTGTATACAATGCTTGTTTCAACAATTTATCTAGGTTAACAATTTCTGCCTATGCTTGTCTTCGCTCTAAGCATTTTTTTTACAATAGTCAGTGAACTTTTTTACAAGTCCGTTTTTTAAAGAGCTAAACAGGTGCTAATATAAAATATTTATATAAAGTTTGAAGTACTACACAAAACTTGTTTCTGGGGATCAAGGTTAGTGCACAAATACTATTTTGAAGTTAAAATCTTCCCATAAATAGTTCTCATATTTCAGTAAGCTGTTAAAAGCGTCTACCATAATATTATCCCTAGATGTAGTGTAAACATTGCACTTATCATTCTTACAATTAATTAAATTGTTTAAACAAGGCCCTTGTAAGTACAAAATTTGGTTGAGGGACTATCGACAAAGTAACCTAATTTCTCTATTGTATTTACTTCAAAATTTTGGGCTTATATGAAGATCAACAATTTAAATGAGTGTACCAAGTTTTCACCATTTCAGTTTAGTAAAATAAACTTACAATTAGAGATACATAAATTTTAAAAAATACTACTGTTTTAAATTTGTTATACTGATTCAAGTTTTAAATCTTCATATAAAGTCAAAATATCAGCTGAATCTGTTAAGCTGTTTTTTAAGAGTAATACTAATTTTTTATCAGTAGCTTCCGAACCTTGTTTTTTTAGAGAAGGTAGTCACTTGTAAATTTTGTTTAAGTACTTGAGATGAGAGCCAAATTTGACGAAAAATATTAGCTTATTTTGTTTTTTAAGAAGGACTTAAAAAAATGGTTTTTAAACCTAATTTAATATTGAAAAAAATGTTGGGGAATATTGCAGTGATGTAGGCAATATCACTGCCGAATATTATTGAGGTATGTCTACTCATTTAGTTTCCATTACAAGTAAGAACTACTTTTTTCGACTCAAATAAATAAAACGGATAAAGTAATTTTTTGCTCAATCACAATACTTTCTTAAAGAAAATAAAAACTGATAAAATTTTATTATTGTCATTTATTATTTAATTTTTTTTTTTTTTGTAATTTCAATATGAGTTCTTTTTTCTTTGCAGTTTGGTTCTAATTCAGTGTTGGTTTGCCCTGAATTTAAAACTAAGAATTTGAAATAAATATTTTTTTTCCTGAATTATGAACAATCAACATAAGTATTACAGAAATAATAACTATTGTATATATTTAATATATATTTATTTCATTAGTCCAGCATGTGAGTCTCTATATAGTATGTACTGTGGGTATTGCACTAGGATTCATCAAATGGCATTACTGTCAAATATTTTGCACAGAATCTGACATCAGAATAATTTTATTTTTAAAATTCTGCTTTAAGGTCACCTAATATCAGATTAAAGCTAAAAATGTATCCCCATACATTAATTAATTTGCATACATTTACAAATTAATTTGCACTTTCTGGCATTTTAAAAACTTAAATCTTACAATGGTACCTACATATTACATTCTAAAGTAAAAAAAAATTTTTAATTTAAATTTATGAGAATATTGAAAGATTTAATGTATAATATATATATATATATATATATATATATATATATATATATATATATATATATATATATATATACAGTAGTCACCAGTAAGTGTGATCACATATGGGATTGCTTGTTTTGAATGCAGTAAGCCGTGATCATAATAAATGGTAACAGATTGGGAAATATGATTGTCACCTGGGGTCCTTGGTGAGGGCTAGCATCATGTTCAATGACTTCAATCTGCAAAAAATGAATATGCCTATAGGCTTTATTTATAAAATATGTTGTTTTTTATACAATAGTGTAAACACATTTTCATAAAAGTACATTTACGGACATCTCAGTTATCCACAATGACTGTAGTAATTATCACAGATAAAAATTAAATAATGTAAAATCACAGTTATTTAAATTTAATTCCTTAGATGTTTTTAAAATTATGTTTTCTCGTCTGTGTATGTGTGTGTGTACAAACAACAAACCTTTTTTTCTTATTTTACTGTACTTATAGCATAACAAATAGTCACAGTCGTTCTCAGATAAGATGCACAAAATTACGTCAGCATTAAAACAGCTGTACTGTAGATATATAACTTGTTTGCTAGTCTTAGGATTTTGCGCATGATTATTGGAGAATGGTACGGCCATCTTATTAATCTCTTAGTACCAGCTGTGCTAAATAACTCGACTGTCAATTTGTCTAATGTGTTTTTTCACATTCCCTATTTTTGTTGAATCAATATACTTTATACAATCTTACTTGTTTGCCTTCACAAAAATATATGGTCAGTGCAATTCTATTGAAATGTAACTGTAAAAGAAAAACATCTTTATGTATAAAGCAGTTTAAATGATCTGACCTTTAGATTAAATATGTAACGATACTTTCAACGTAGTAAGTGACAAAACCGCCATATCAATCATAATAATCACCATAAAAGTAATGTTAGTTTGCAAATGGAATCCTTTCTTTCTGACTTAATCAGTACCAGCAGCTGATCGAGTTACGAGGGAATGCAGTAATCGATATATAAACAAAAAAACATTTCTAATGCGTAATAGGTGCTTGCTAAGAAACTTTAACAATTGCACCTCTGAAGGATTAAAATGGAAGTAAAAACAAACTTTATGTTTTATCTTTTTATCTACAGATCCATAAGATGTAGAGAGCTAAAATTTGGTGCACGTGTTTATCATAAGCTTTGAAGGTACACAAAGAAAGGGTTTTCCAAAATTCCTCCTCAAAGGGTTGAAATAGGGTGAATATTAAATTTGTAAGCACAGGTGTTAAAATTTAGTGTGAATGATTCTCTTGGGTCCTAAGTGATTGCAAAGAAGTTAAAAAAATCTAAACGTAAGGGGTGAAGTAAGGATTAAAGTGTATGGGGAGATTATTTTCAAAAACTGACACTAAATAATTGATCAAGAAACTGCCTTCATACTCCGAATTCCTCTGATTCTCTTGAAACTATCACTTTCAGTTCATATAGCTGTTAGTTTTCCATTAAGGTGTGCAATGCTGTGACGATCAAGAAAACACAGAAATAAAGTTTGAAAGTGGTTAATGTCGTTTGACAGATGATAATTTCTCGCATGGTGTTTTCTAACAGTCAGTTCACCTGACAGCCTGGTCGTACTCCAGCTGGAAAGAAAGCAAGGAATTTTGTCTACAGGGAGGTATTGAGAATTCAATTAATAAAATTTTGTAGGCGCGTAAACAAGGGAGTTTTCCAAAATTCCACCCTGAAGTGTTAAAATAAGTAAATTTTAAATCTTTAACTGTTGGCAAAGTAGTGTGTGTTGTGCGTATAACAAATGTAGATTTACTTACGTGATTCTATAAGCAGGCAGTATAAAATGATTCAACATTTTGCTACAAATATCAACATTAGAAAAGTATTTTATTATAATGCTTATAAGATAATTTTAAAAGGAAAATTGATTTAATCAGTTTTGAACAAATAAATTTATTTTATGAGTTAGTTGTAAGTTGAAATTTCAAAATTCTTTCATGGTTTTGACTTACCACGTGGTAAGTTTTTTGTCAATAAATAACTGTTTGAAATTCAGTTTCATTTTAACCTATAAAATGTCATTGTGTCTGCAAACAAGGCTGATGTTTAACACCAGTTGGTTACATTTACAGTTGGCTTTGCTTCATTTACATGTTTACAATGCTGAAATACCTAAAATATTAATCAATTTCCTTGCCTGTGCTGAGCTGTGCTTGCCTGTGCTATGTGCCTCACTCAGTTGCCAAGTGGTAATTATATTATAAAGTCCTATATTTTATTAAAACAAAATATATGCTTTTTAGTACAATGCCATACACTAAAATTGTCTTGCTTGCATTTGTTGAGTCCTAGCTAATTTTAATTCTTATTATTT
Organism: Callitettix versicolor; assembly: GCA_022606455.1. Classification (NCBI taxonomy): domain Eukaryota; kingdom Metazoa; phylum Arthropoda; class Insecta; order Hemiptera; family Cercopidae; genus Callitettix; species Callitettix versicolor. The sequence continues at coordinate 37,068,763 of CM040188.1, read as the reverse complement.
AATATTCTCATCACTTACAGCAGATACCGAAATCTAAAGACGATTAGATAAAAATAACATTATGATTATGGTAAATACTTTCATATAGTAGAATTTTGATTGTTGAGAAACATGTATTACCTCTAATCCAGAAAACAACTAGCCCTTTTCATTCTTCTTTTTATATGTTTCAAAACCTAGGGACATAATGTGACTTTTCAAGCAATATTGTCTCAGCCTATCTCTACGGGGAAATAAATGTTTGGATAGCCCAACAGACATCCAGTTTAGTTGGTAAATGTACAGTTTTTTTCCATTTCTCTGTCAATATTGTTTCAAGCTCCATTTTACATTTTTACATCCTTTGATCGATTATCATCATTGTTTTATTCATGGTTTTTATTTCTTTTGTCTTTGTCTATGCCTACAAATTTTCACATTGTTGCTATTACAAAATCTGTTTACAAAGTATAAATAGTAATCTAGAACTGTCTAAATATTGAGTGTCTGGTTTCCATTTTCATTTTGTAGCATCAGCAACATCATCAACATTTCAAATATTTGAAATCAAAATGTTTTCATAAAATTAATTTTTTTTTTAATTAATCGTAGAACTGGCAATGGTGGGGCAGTCTGTATGGACAGACGTTTTCTGTCAAAGTGCAAGATTATTTTGAAAAGCTCATAAATCTGTTACATATTAAACTAAATATTGCTTATTAATTTGTTTATAATAAACTAAGCATTCCAATACTTATTTCCTTTAATCGGGTTTTTATTACAGACCTCTGACTTTGATTCGTTGTTACAAGCAAACCAACAATAATGTAATAATGTAGTTTACATGATTACCTTTACTGGTTTATCCTGAACAAATACAAATACAGTTTTTTAAAGAATTATGTACAGTTTTAATGAGAGTAATATGTTAAACAAACAGTTTTTCAGAATCTTTTTTGCTGTAGTTCAGCTGCAAGATTTTACTAGGTCAATAATTTTGGGGATAACAAAATTTCTTTAGCAGCAAATGTTACATGTGATGTCATGAATATAACCGAATTTTTCAAATCTTTATTTTGATTTTGTGCAGAGTTATTAATTTTCCAAATCTACTGTTCATTGTTTATAACAATATTAATTAAATGGTATTTACATATACATAATCAGCATTTTATCATTTGTATAAATGTTCCACAAAAGAAAATGTTGAATAACAAAAAATACTTTATTGCATCTAGTATGTTGGTATGTTCTACATAGAAACTTAAAATGTATACAATACTAACAATTTTATGCTGATTCTAAAAATGTATATTTTTCTTTTTAATAAAAATTGTTATAACTGTTTTTTATAAACTCACGCATTTCAATAGATAATGATTCTTGTACAAATTCCCTTAGATCATTGGAGCAGTAGCTGAGGTTTTTATTCATTATTATTAAAATGAAAGGAAATTTATAAAAATGGTACTAATAAATTGTTAAAACCAAATTTAAAAATGAACATTTGCAATACTACATAACCATAAAACAACTCAGCTGCGAGACAAATGAAGCGGTTTAAAAGATTGACAACAAAATCTAATACAACCAATAAATACTGCAATCATTATTCATATTCTGTGATTGTAAAATCAATATTATATTGTTTACTGGCTTAGAAGTCACTTATTTCAAAAGCTTACACGTCTGTCGTGCATCTGGCATTGCCAGTACAGAAAGGGTCAATGGTGTTTCTAGTGTTAAATAATGTTTTTGAAAACAGATTATGAAATTGTTAAGTTTTTCATTTTATAATAAATGTTAAATGTGGGATAATAGATTTTGTTGTACACATCCTTTTTGTGTTTTGCACAGCCTTTGGATCATTTCATCTCTATTATTTTCATCTGTTACAGTCTGAAAGTTAAAGGTTCAGTTAGTACGTTCATTGAAGTTTCAGGTATACACATTCCCATTCAACAAGAACTTTTTTAATCTCTAGAAAATAGTAGGCTCTTGGTAGGACATTGCTGTGTCTGTTCTTACAAGAAATTTTTTTAATATTTTATAAAATAATATCAGTAGTTGATTTCTAAAGGTTGAAACAATTGTAGCCGCCTCGGTGGCCTAGTGGATAGCGTACTAGGCTTTCACCCCGAGGACCCGGGTTCGATTCCCGGCGAGGGCTTGGCATTTTCATACGCTATAAATCATCCCATCGTCTGCATTAGCCCAAGTGTGCACAATAGTCGGACGTTAAACAAAAAAAAAAAAAATTCTAAAGGTTGATCTTTACATAATGAATTTGATTTTATGGTAAGTTTAAACAAGATTTAACAAAATTTTCATGTTACAGGATGGCTCCGAAATAAATTAAGATCGTCATCCCGTTCACGAAGAAGAAAAAGTGGCAATACTTCAGCATGAGTGATACTGACGATTATATTAAATAATCTTTGACAAAGTGAAATGAAATTGGCCATTTTTATATTACTCATTAATTTTATATAGCAAATTAACTCATCAAGATAGTATGGAAATCTATCCTATAGGTGCTTCAGTAAGTTTATCTTTAGTTTATTGTAATTATTTCTTAATTTTATACAGTACAGTAATATTACATTAATGTGTGTTTACTAAAGCTCCTATTTCATTGGTTGGTAAGTAGTTCTGATATGAAGAAAGAACTGTTGTGCATTTTTGAGGCTATATTCTCGTTGTTACTGTGTAATAAAAATGGCTCACAATTCAGAAATGCAATACTTATTAACCATAAGTTATCCAGTAACTTATTTTGTTAAGTATTTTGTACGGCGAGTGTATTTTTTACTACATATTAAAAATGTAACTAAACTAAAATGTTGGTTATTTTCAAGACTATTGACTTTGTCAGTGATTTAACAGAAACATTATAATTTGTGAGTAATTATCAATTTGGCATTGAAAAGCATTCTTTAATTATTGTAACACTTATTTGTTTTGATTAAACCATTTTTTTAAAAATGTAATAGTATCTTTTTTAAGAAACTAAAAAATTTATATATATATATATATATATATTACTTAGACCTAACAAGTAAAGTATTAAATGATATACAAAAAGAAAATGTTCCAATTATATCCATTATGTTCCAGAAAATAATAAAAAACATAATCAGGATTTTTTAAATTTATTTCAAAAAAATATAAACAAAAATTGGTTGAGTTGGGAACTGGTTGTGTTAAACTTACAATATAGAAATAAGCAGTGTAGTTTTATTATATTTTGTATTTGTTTTTAACCACAGTAATAATAAAAGGATGATTATAATATTACAGTAAATCAATCCAAAATGTAGAAATTAAAAAAAAAAATAATTTTGTTGTAACTAAACAATTTCTATTGTATTTCTTCTTTAATACTTTCTTGTTTTATACATTTGTTACTAACTTTCAATCCATTTGTGGCTTACTGTTGGTTTTCTTAGGGATTTAACCAACCTAGATTAATTTCTACAACATTATTCTTTTTCTTGTTTATCTCATGATGTGCCTAATCAGACTCCACAGTTATGAGTCAGTACTATATTATTAGTACTAAGTTCATGTCCTTCACAACATCACAATGGGAAGAGCTCCTTGAAATTCTCTTTTTCTCATGTCTTAAAAAGGAGTCAAATTTTTGTTAGATAAAAACACATTCGCAAACACTTCAATGCTTCAAGCACAGATGTGTTTATTGCATTTTATGTTTATATTTTTTCAAGAGATTATGGCCATTTTTTCCTACTAGTCCTTAAAATGCTTAGTTGTCGATAAAAAATAAAATTATATTTCATGTGCAATTTAATTATCAAGAATATCAGTGTTTGAGAAATCCATTAACATTATGTTTATCCTGGATTTTCTGTAATACCTTGAAAATGTCTTGAGCCAGGATATTAGCCTAAATCATTTAAAATAAAACTAATAAATTTTTTTTTAATAATCATGAACCAAGTGGCAAAAAACGGAACCAGTTTAATTTTGGCTCAATATTTTAGTTTTATTGCTTGTTTTTAAATATAAAAATTTCTTCAGTTATATAAGTATGAAAGCATTTGATCAATGTACCCAGTATGATTTCCTGAAAAATGTAAAAATTAATTTCCATATTATTCATTCCGCCATTTTAATTAACTCTGTTTTATTTATAGATTAATCTTAGTGTATATTTATTAAAAAAATACATTTAATTTAGTTGAGATCCTACAACAAAAACTAGAACTAATGACACGGTTATAATGACACTTGATGTATGCACATACAGTTAAAGTGAATGGTAGCTGTTGAAAGTTGGTTTTTTGTCAGCCAACTTGTACAATTGTATGTATTGTTGGCTATAGCATCAATACTGCAAAAAATGCAACTGCTTTTTGAATCAATATAACTTTTTGTATTGGTATTTTCTTCAATGAAAAATACCTTGAGTATTTTCTTTAAGAAGTACCTGCAAAATAACCACTTTTACTGTTATAACTTAGGTCTCATAAGAAATATGTTTGCCATAAAAGTGCATAAAAGTTGATATGTGATATTTTTGAGAGAATCAGAAATTTGAATTAAAAAAATCATAAGTAAGCTGCATTGACACAAGATGTACAATAAAATATAAAATGATCACAAACTGAAATTATTCCATTAATAATTATGTCAAACATGGTTGATTTTTATTTTGTGTATTCAGTCAGTGTGCCAAGACAAAATGGCCAGCCATTTTTTGTGTTGAAAATGGCGGCAAAAAAAAACAGTACAGTTCAAACTATAATATCAGTTTTATGAAATGCAAAAAGAAATTAAAATATGAGAATCAAATGTATTTAACTCTTAAATTTATAAAAGTTCTTAATATTAAATTGATCTTTACAATATAAAAGAAAAGTGAGAGTTAACAAAATGTTAATTTTGTAAATTCACAACTTGTGTCAGTATTGGTTTGAACTAAAAGTAAAATGAAATTAGAATAACATTTTTTAATATAAAAAATAATTGGTGTCATTTTTTGGATTCACTCTGGAATTATTTTCCGTTCTTGAAAACTAGACATTTTGATTCAAACGAGTTACATAAATTTATATTATAAATCCACTATATTGTGCATTTTGGTTTTTGCGATTCATCAGCAAGTTAAGCAACGTTATTCATATGGATACACAAACAAAATCAAAACTCTTAAAAGGATATTTTCTGTTATCATTTGGAACTAATTTTGATTGAGTCATGTAGCTTACAGTTGTTAAGTAATTAAGTTCATGCTATAATGTATTGGGTAAATTTATAATACTAAAAATTAAAAAACAAAAATTTAGACAAGTTAAATAGAACATTTACATGAAAATGAAAGACATGCTACTGACACACTGCATTTTGAAACCTAAGTTTTATTCTAAATGAAATTTACTCTCACCCGTCAAAGATATTGAACATTAATAGCAAGGATGTATTTTTTATTTTTCAGCCCCACAACCTAAAACTACAGATTTTGTCTCTTAAAACCAAACATTGTATGAAATTTTCAGATGTTCACTAAACATTTTTATTGTACAGTTTTTCGACATTAATTTACTTTTATAATGTGGATCAAAAATATGTATCTGTGCAATATTCTTTATAATTTTATGTTTTAAACTTTTAATTATCATAGTTATTTTAATGTATTAGATTTAATTAAATATTTAATATATTATTGGGATAAATATATTTAGGTTACGATTATTTGATAATAATATTAGTTACTCTTTTAAAATTGTGATCATTATTTTGTAAATAAATTACATAGTTTTATTTTAAAAAATATATTGATTTTATTTTTCAAAGTAGCGATTGTTGAATTTAAAATATTTCAATGTAAATATTATTAATTTACATTGGTCTTAAAAGTGTAATAATTTTCCGTTTATTATCCATTAAATGATTTTCCCAACTGTTTTTATATTTACATTGATTTTAAATTATAAATTTTCCTGTTAAACTTTTTTTTAAATAATACGCACAATTTTTCATTTTTGTTTATAGTTTATAATAATTTATATGAATGTGTAACAAAGACTTGTTGCATGTATTTTGTTAATATTTTGGATTCATTGGTGTTTTAGTTCTCTGATTTTAGTTATTTATTTGCTATCTAGAAATTCACTAAAACCAAGGTAAATATGTGATAATGATTAATTGTCAGAAATAAAAACTTCAATTAATTACTTTGAAGTTATTTAAATATAAAGTCTTTTTAATAAAATTTGTAACTGTTATAACTCTTACATTATATTGTAATTATTATGTTTTTCAGTAAACCTAATCATTTACAATTAGTTTCGTGTTCAATAATGCATTTCAAATCAGAGAATAGGGCTTTCGTTCACTGGTTATAGCGATATTATAATTATTTCATATAATCAACTATATTTTCTTTTACCAATAAAATAATATTGTAATATCAATTGTGATTAGTTAAAAAGAAAAGATAGAGAAAAAGATTTTAAGTTAATAATTGTTTTGCTACAATATTACTGTAAAGTAGCTGCTTCATTTTAGACTTCAAATTTATTTTTTTCTAAATTAATGTTATGTTATACCAAACAAAATATTATTAGTTTAAAATGTTATTGATTTAAGATAAAAGAAATACTATATTTTATATGATGTTTTATGAATATTTTATCTTTTATTGCTTTCACCTTATAAGGTATTCATTTTGATATAAAAAAACATGTAATAAAAACATTAAATCAGCTTTATGTTAAGGTAAAATTTGTAATGTACTTATTAAGTAATAAAAATACAAAAATGATTTTTTTTCTTTTATTCCAGTGTTCAAAAAAGTTTTCAACATAGAATATTGTTGTTATTTAGTGTTTCTTAGAAGAAAAAAAAACATATTACGAGGTGTAGCTAAAAAATAACCAAATGAACAGTATTACATTCTTTGGTTGTATTTCTTCACAACTTTAACATTATCCTGTTCAATATACTCTCCACCACTCCATTGGTCAAAGTAGTGTTTCAAGTTATTTTCTGAAAGGATGTTTAGGGTCTCCGTTGTTTTTTCTTTCAACGCTTCAGCTGTCAAATCTCGTTCCTTTCAACGCTAGTTTCACTTTCAGGAACAAAAATAAGTCACACGGTGCATGGTCTGGTTAGTAGGGTGGATGTTCCAACTTAGTGATCCCATGCTTAGCCAAAAATATTTTGACAACCAATCAATGAAGACGAGCCAGTGTGTTACATCAATGATGAATCCATGGTTTGTTTTTCCACAACTCAGATCGCTTTCTTGTTACTTGTTCATTGACAGTAGTTAGGACATCAAGATAATACTTCTTATTCATGGTTTGACCTTCGGGCACCCAATTTGCATGCACAATCCCATGGATGACAAAAAAAAAAAAAAAAAAAAAACAATCGCTTTGAATTTTGATTTGGTCATTCAAGATTTCTTCTGTCTCTGTGAATAAGGACTCTTTCAGTTCATTGATTGACGCTTAGTTTCTGGATTGTAAATAAAAACCACGATTCATCAAATGAACTCAAAGAGTTTAGGGTTTTTTTTGATGGATTTCAAGGTGTCAGCACAAATATTCATTTGAGAGTCCTTCTGTTCAGGTATGATTTTTTTAAGCACCATTTTTGATTAGTCTTTCTTCATATTACAATTTTCATACAAAATCTGCCAAACTGATTCCTTGTCAATTTTGACGATCTCAGCAACAGTGCAAATATTTAACCAACGGTTTTTTCGTATTAAATTGCCATTTTTTTCTATTGTTGATGTCAAAGGTCATCCTGAATATAGGTCACTCTCTTCTCGACCTTTTAAACCACTAAAAAACCTAAGTGCATGATAAACATTCATCACCATGCACATGTTTCAACAAAGAATGAGTTTCTGTGGCTGACTTTTACGAGTTTCACTAAAAACTTCACATTAATGCATTGCTATTTTAAAACACTAGGCATTTTCCAACAGGCATTGGATGCATACAAACACTACAACCCGACTAAGGGGTCAGCAGCAGGAATATAGAGAAGGGATGTTATGTGTAGCATTTGTCCTTGACACACTCACTGATTGTGAAAAATCAGTCTGTTAATTTTTTGCCACACCTAATAAATCATCCCAAAAGAATAAAAAGTTGGTCTTTTTACCCTTTGCCAGCCCTAACGCTTGTGTTGCAGCCTTCGTAAATTTATTGCGTAGTACCAAAGAAAAAAAGATATTTGTTTTCTGACACGATCGAATTGCTTAGCATGCATGCCTGCACATGTATAAACATGAATCAAACAAAAAACCAATTTATGACACAGAAAGTCACGTTTAACAGATAGTAATCTATTGAGAGCTCAGTTGAGTTGAGACAGTGGCAAGTACATCGTGCATTTCAAGTAAAAAAGTAAGAGACAGAAATTTTAGAAGAAAACACTGATAATGATAGTTCAGTATTCTCGTCGGAAGAAGATTCGAGAGTGGAGGACAGCTTAGAAACTAATCAAGTTGCGAGCACCTGTATTTTACGTGCAACAACTAAGCACCTAAAATGGAGTGATACCCTGCATTTCAGAGAGCTAGAAAATTATGATAATATATCAGGCCTTGAACACAGTTTACTTTGGCAGCAACGAAAAAGTTTTTTTTGAATTATTTGTGTCTAATGATTTTTATAAAAAAGTTGCAGAAGAGACAAATAAATATGTAGCCTAATCACAAAGAAAATTGAGGACCATGGACAAAAGCTGTGAGGACACAAAGGCAGAAGAAATACAAGCCTATATAGGAATTCTCATCTATATGGGTATTGTAGATCTACCTTACAAAGTAAATTGGGGGCCATGGACAAAAGCTGTGAGGACACAAAGGCAGAAGAAATACAAGCCTATATAGGAATTCTCACCTATATGGGTATTGTAGATCTACCTTACAAAGTAAATTGATTATTACTTTCAAGGTGATTTTTGTTTTTGTCCTATAGTGAGACAAGCCATGACACTAAAACAATTCAGAAAATTGAGATAATATTTACATCTGAATGATGATGATGTAAGACCTGATCAGCACAATGTAGATTTTGACATCCTGTATGAAGCAAGACCAGCTATAGAACTGATAGATAAATTCAAACAGACATACATACCAGGTCGTCGACGAGGCCATAATCGGTTTCAAGGGGAAATTTTTTCTAAAACAGTTTCCCTGGAAAACCCACAAAATAGGGGATAAAGGCTTGGGGCTTAGCAGATAGTGCAAATGGCTATCTAAATTTGCACCTCAATTCTCACTTGACAAAAGCTGCAATTTTCACCATTCTCTATGATGAATTGCACTATAGATAGGTGAAAATTGCGATGAGTGATTCAATGGTGAGAAGATGGGTCCGACAGTTCAATGAAGGACGTAGTGAAGTGCACGAACAAAATGGGCGTCCATCTTTGTTTACAGAAGAACTGGTTCACGCGATTGATGACAAGATCCAGGAAAACCGCAAGTTTATAATTAGTGCACGGTTGTATTTCTATTAACCGTTTCAATAGAAATAAAGGATATAGTTTCTGGTACATCCAGAAAACAACTTTAAACAAGCCTAAGTTTATAGGGTAAACTATATATATATATATATATATATATATATATATATAGGGTTAATTTTTGTTGTCAGAGAAAAATATGAATGAAAGAAATGTCAATAATATCTTCTGAATTGTGATATTTATAAAGGGAAAAAAGAGATTTGATGACAATATCTGCTACTGGGGGAACAAGTTGTACCGCAACTTACAGAATCTTTCTGGGGAAAATGGCATCATATTTATTTTGATAATTTTTTTAGCACGCCAAATCTGATGAAAATGTTATTAGCACAACAGACATATAGTTGTGCTACAACAAGGACGAATATAAAAAGTTGGCCTGCAGAATTTAGAAAAAAAACAAGTTTGAAAATGAAAATGGGCAAGTCTAAGAACATGCAACATGAAGACATGTTATTTACCTCATTTCCACAAACTCTGATCCCCAGACTGATGGTTTAGTGACAAGAAAAACCAGAAAATAGGAAAACATTGAAAAATTATACAAAGCACGTGGGGCGGTGAGGATGTAAGTGATCAGAAGCGTAAATACCATAGTGTTGGTAGAATGGTGGAGATTTATTTTACATTTTGTTCTAAATGTGTGTATTGTGAACTCATTCATCTTGTACGACCTCACAAATCAGCCTCCTACTACAGGACATGGAAACAAACAGCTGACCTTCACGCGGAACTTGGTGAATCAGCTGATAGCAACATTTTCGTCTTGTAAGCCTACAGGTAGGAAGAGAAGTTTACCCACAAATATACACCATCTCCTAACATGCTTCACATCCTAGAAAAATTGTTAGGATGTGCAAAAGTGTGTGCTATGTGTACAGGAAAAAAATAAAAGCCTCATCTGGAAGGGGTAAACCGACAATATACAAGTATAAACAATTTGACCTTCCATTGTGCCGTGTGGGGTGTTTTTTGGAATACCACCGGCAGCAAAATGTGGAAGTTCAAAATTAGGTAATTTACCACTTGCATAAATCTATTATGAATCAAATAAAGGAAAGGATTATAGGTCTATCTTATAAAGTTTCTTCTTCTTCTTTCGAAGAGGCCTGCTGGGACCACGTGACAATTTCAATTCTTCACACTTAGCTTATAAAGTTAAATTATTATGATTTTTTTCCGGAGAGAGCATATTTTCTGCTACAGCTATGTACCTTTAAAAAACGCAGCCATCTTGTCCTAGCAGTGCGACTTTAAATAGGAACGGCAAAGGGTTAAACTTTTTACCAGGAAATGTCATAAATTTTAAAAGTTTCCAAAAGAGATTGCATACTCATCTTTTTGCAAAAAAAAAATATATTCAGATGTAACAATTTTCATTACAAATTTTTTTTTATAATTTGTTTAAACTTTAAAAATGTGCTAATATAAGAAAACCCTTTGCCAGTTTGATATATATATTTGTATATCATTGTAGTACTCTTTGTATAATTTTACAATGAATGCTTAATTACTCAGTGGGATTGTACTATAGGATGGTTAAAGTAGTCGCTTAATAATATGAAATTAAAACTTAAATTGTAAACACCTTTACTATATATATATATATATATATATATATATATATATATATATATATATATATATATATATATATATATATATATATATATATATATATATATATATATTTTTTTTTTTTTTTTTTTTTTTTTTTTTTTTTTTGGCAAAAAGCCAATAAGGTTATTATTGCCGTACAGTAGTAGACTTGAGTATCAGAAATATTCTGCACATTCCACAAATTCCTTGAATAACACATATTATCCAAAGCCTTAGGGCCTTATTAACATATGTTAACTAAGAGTTAGAAGGAGATGTTTTCTTTATCTAAAAGTTATTATCCACTCTCATCTGATTATTCAATAAATTGCAGGGTTGGATGCAAATTAGTTTTTGAAGATTAGATTTTATAATGTATATGTGTGTGTGTGTATGTATATATATATATATTTTAATATTTTTTAAAATTTTATATATATATATATAATTTAATTATAAAATATATATATATATACATACACACACACACACACACACACACACACACACACACACACACACACACACACACACACACACACACACACACACACACACACACACACACACACACACACACACACATACACATTGGCTGTACCCGGCCACATTGCTGTGGCTCAGTATGGTTCAATTTTAAAATGCATTCTGAAACAATGAAATGGATTTTAAAATATTTAGTATAACGTGTGTTTGTTTTACATCCAACTGATGGTGCTGTTTTTTAAAAAAAGCATTTTTTTACTTGTCACAAATGGGCATCTTTATAATAGTAAGTAATAAAAACATGCGTATTCCAATCAAACATTTCAAAGCAATCAGTGAAGAATTTGTGTGTGTATACGAGGTACGTCTAGAAAGTAAGTTCCGTTTCAATTTCTCTACGCTGCGATCGTAGTTCCACACATGCGCAGTAGACACTCTGTATCTAGGAGAAGAAACGTGCACCATTTTGAGATCGCTGTCAGCCACGTATATTTTTTTGTGCTTGTTTACAATGTCGGTGTTTATTGAAAATCCCGCCGCTTGTGAAATCAGATATGTGATTCGTTTTCTGAATGTTAGTAAAGTGAAACCAATTGAAATTTATCGGCAAATTTGCGAAGTTTACGGACAAAATGCGATGAGTGATTCAATGGTGAGAAGATGGGTCAGACAGTTCAATGAAGGACGTAGTGAAGTGCACGATGAACGAAATGGGCATCCATCTTTGGTTACAGAAGAACTGGTTCACGCGATTGATGACAAGATTCAGGAAAACCGCAAGTTTACAATTAGTGCTCTCGCTATGGAATTGCCCCAAATCTCACAATTACTAATTCATGAAATTGTTACCAAAAAACTGAAATTTCGTAAACTTTGCTCATGTTGCATACCAAAGATTCTTACTGAGTAACACAAAACAAACCGGATGGGTAGTGCACTTCAGTTTTTGACCCTTTATGATGAAGGCGGCGAAGAATTTCTGACAAGGATAGTCACAGGAGATGAAACTTGGGTTTCTTACGACACCCCTGAAAGTAAGCGGCAATCAATGGAATGGAGGCACACTTCATCCCCAGCAAAGGTTAAGCCGAAACAAATCTTGACACCTCGAAAAATGATGTGCACAGTATTCTGGGACTGGAAAGGCATCTTACTCATTGATTTCTTACCGCGTGGTCAAACAATCTAAGCAGATGTTTATTGCAAGACACTTAGGAAAATGCGCCGCGCAATACAGATTAAGTGCCGAGGATTGCTGTCAAAAGGTGTTGTTTTTCTTCATGACCACACACTGCAAATGTGATGAAAAACCTCCTACAGGGATTTGGCTGGGACATGTTTGACCATCCTCCGTACAGCCCTGACCTCGCTCCTAGCAACTTTCATCTGTTCTTACATCTCAAGTCTTTCCTTGGCGGTCAACACTTCAACAATGATGAAGAGCTGAAAGAAAATGTTTCCAACTGGTTGAAGACACAGGCGGCAAATTTCTATGAAGAAGGTATACAAAAACTTGTGCCACGCTATGACAAATGCCTGCAAAATTTCGGCAGTTATGTGGAAAAGTAGTTTAAGAGTTGTAGAATTTTGTGCAATAAATAATTTTTCTGTATCTGTACACAATTTAATTTTATTACCAAACAGAACTTACTTTCTGGACGTACCTTGTATATACATATAAAAAAATCAATATATTTTAATTACTCTTTAACATATGTTCAAGGTATATTAAAACTCATTACATGGTAATGGAACTAGGGCTTGCCATCATGATTATTCGAATAGTTTACTTTTTAATGAAAACTCAATAATAAGTTGTTTCACATGGCTGTCCTGGACTGCTGGCTTACTAGCATGGCTTTGCAAAAGTTTCTACATGATCTAAATGTTGAAACATTTAGATCATTCATATCCAGTCTTTGGTAACATGGAATAGTACTTACCCAGTCCCTATTCATTTTCAAGTTATTTAATGACAATAGTGTACATTTTTCTAATGTGTAGGCTTTTTTACAATCGACCATCATGCCCATTAAGCAAAATGAGGAACTGCTTGTTTCCTTGACTTCTATTTGGTTGCCAGTCTGATCTACCTTGCTCTAAACATTTTCAAGCATTTTAATAATGCCAATAAATCCAGGAAATTACAAGTATGATTGGCATTTTATTTTCAGCTTGTACAAAAAACTACAGGTCTGTATTATCCAGGAAAGATTAATTTTTAATATGAAAAGAAAATTAAAGTTACAAACATTTGTATGGAATTGATTTATTTTGGACAAATGAAAAAAATTACAAGTCAATCATGTTTCACCTGCTAAAAATAAATTCTATAAGAAAAATACCCCATCCTCAAAAAATAATTTGTACCATAAATCAGATGTTTACACTGACCATCTTGAATGAAGTCCATTCAGTATGTCCAATAGAACTGAACACACAGTATATGTCCACAAAACAAGTTATGCAAACAGTATTAACAGCTCCAGAAAATTTACAATGCCAAAAACTGTTTGGCAACTTTGTATAAACCCAATCTGGTTCCTTGAATGCTTACAAGCAACAATGGACTTACTCATGACTAGCAGTGTAAACAAGCATTTTGTCTGGAATTCTTTTAAAGCTTAACTTAGCCATTAAGTGCACACACTGAACTTGTGATGTCTAGGTCTACTGTATGTACTTATGTAACTTAAAACAAACAGTTGTGAAGATCCAAGAACATTGAAAGAATATCACAATTAATTTATGTAGTATACTTTTAACAAAATTACTTACACTAGATACTGGCTTGTAATTTTATTTAATACCTAACAATTTTTTTGCCAATAAACAATAATTCTATTAAGTAGATATACCTCTATTTAATGTTAAAGCTACCAGTTTTACAGAAACTTTAAGAACCTTCTTCATTTAAATGTCAGTAATTAAAAATGTCCTCTCTTAAATTCATGATATTACTGCGTTAAATATGATGTTTAACTGATGAGCTCAGGTAATGTAGCTCACAATATTTTACAATTAATTATGCTTAAGACTTCCAACACCTTGTTTACATCTATAAAGTTCTGAATAAAATGCAAAACGTTTGGATAATTTAAATTACTTAATACATAAATTAAATACTGAATTATTACCAAACATTTTTGCAGTTAACACTGGATTGGTTTAATCCAAATTACTTGATAAGGATAACTTAGAACCAAATAAGTGACCAAGCGAAAAATTGAAATATTTGAAAATTCAAATTAGACATTATATATAATGTATTTAACTTTTTACAGTACTTAAAAATACTACTGTAACATTTTTTTTAATTTGTAATACTGTGAATCAAAAAATGTCTCGGCAAGAAATTATTTTTACTTTGAAACTGTATTCTATGAACTGCAGAAAACTTCAAATTATCCATTCTTTCAAATTAGAAACATCTGAATTAAACCGAGTCAACAATACTACGTAAAAAGATATGATAGCGACAAATCAGTGAAAGAACTTACATCTAGGTGCCATTTAAATTATGCAACATTAACTTAAAAAACAAAATACAATTTCATAGAAATTACTAATATAATTTCACACACTTAAAGGTGAAACGAATTTTCCAACCTACTTTAATAGACAGCATGAAAAGATGGATAGGAAGAATTTTTGTATGTTCATTGTCGTAAACCTCCTTGATCTAAACAAATTACATAGGTTATGTCAAGACCACCTTTTGCACTTTGTTAAGATAAATTTCTTAAGTAATTACATAATTTAGGCTGATGAATTTCTGTATAAAATATTTTTTATCTTCACTTATGACTAAACTTTTTACCAAACTATATACCATTATTTTTCTTAATTCAATAAGAATACATATTAATGTTATGTATACTGTACATTTCATTTCAAAAATTAATACTTTTGAATTTTTTTAATATTAAAAAGTTTTGTCTTAATATTACAACAACAAAATTTTAAAGGATTTAATGAAATTAATAAATTGCATAAGTCACTGGCACCACAGCACTGCGAAAGAATAGACCATTGTAATAAACTGAGGTACTTTTTTAGACCTTAATTCAATTACAATCAAATATAATGTATGAAATCATAGTGTGTCAACTGTTGGCACTGATAAGACAATTGTTAACATTTAATTGTTGATAAAATACAATGTTGTTATACATTAATATTTATTTTTTTGTTATTTGAATATAAGTATAATCATTGCGATTGTTTCTCCATGAATATTTCAATCCATTGTTTCTCTTTATAGAATTATAATACAGTAGTTAAAATACCCCAAATACTTCTTACTGCCTCATACAAATAACCCAATTGAATAGCTTAAGCATGACAAATTAACAAAACACTAAGATAGTAACTGTAGAATTAAATAGAGAACAAACATGATTACCAACATGGTATTTCTAAAATAATTTACTAAAACTGGGCACAATAAGGAATGTATATCTTTATTAGAAGCACATATTTACTTGATGAGCAAATAATAATAATACTAGTTGAAGAATACAGATATATTTTTAATAATTTAACTTATTTTATAAATTAAAAAATTAACTTATTTCAATAATAACAACAATAAAAAAACAACTGAAAATGTAAATCAATAACAAAAATAATTTCCAACAAAAGTTTGTGAACTCATATCCAATTTCTGGTTTGTATTGTGATTTTTGACATGATGTATTGAACACAGTTGATACTAGCTTTTCTTACATATCGGCTGTCATTTCTTAGACAGAAAAGGTTTATTCCTAATCAATTTCTGTTTGCCAAAAACAATATATTAGAACTACAAAAATTTATTTTTTAACAAAACTACTGTTTTTACACATGAATTCAAAGTTATTTTGAAGTGACATTTTTTTCAACTGTTACAAGCACATTTTCAATTATGTTATTTTGTTTTATAAACATAACTAAGCTATAATAATGTTAGCAGTTGATAATTGTGTCCTATAACCTCAAAACAATGAACTATTTAATTGAACAATACTGAAATATTCCTCGGCTATTGCTGTTAAAAATAAGTATGAAATGGTAGATGTTTTCAGAGCTTACTTTAATATAGGTCCTCCATCAAGAAAACAATTCACATGGGGAATACTATCCTGGGGGAAACTGACTCACACAAACAAATTCTATAATTTTTTGCAAGTATTTAAAATCAGCTTGCTTGTGCTTCACTGCAATACTTTAATCTTCAAACAAGTAAAGCTCATTTATAGACTACTGAAATACCAAAATTCTTAGTAGAAAGGGATGTGAAAAAAATTAAATGAAGCATTAAAAATTGTACGAATTTCTTGAAGACAACAAAAGAGACTATTGGAATTTTATAAAATTTGAATTACTTTCTATAATTCTTTTATTGTGGACCGTAATTCCTCCACTAAATTTTTCCAGCATCTCCAACATTTTTCACTCCTGCTTCTATCCAACATTTATTGACAGCTAATCATTTACTTGTTCAATCAAGTTCCACAAAGGAAATGTAGAAAACAAGGGCTTGCATTCTCAGATAACACATATAAGCCATTAACTTACTGTACAAGAATATCTTATACACTAGACTCTCCTTTAACGAAACCTTGATCATCAAAAAATTTCTGGATTAAACAAACTGTTTCTTGAAAGTGTAATAACAGAAAATCCCTTTACGTGTTGAAAAAATTATGCAGAGTAGCAGTGAGTTTTATTGATATTAAGAAAAATACCTACACAAGTACAATACAAAAACAAAGATCCATTATGTGGGTCATAATGTACACTTTCGTACTACTTTGTGCTGTAAGTATGCCAGCGGAAATCCTGTATTGACTACAAACACGTGTGACTTACTTCTTCAGTTGTCATCATGAGTTCTATTTGTTTATAATACAGTTTACACTT
The DNA here is from genome assembly GCA_022606455.1 of Callitettix versicolor. NCBI lineage: Eukaryota > Metazoa > Arthropoda > Insecta > Hemiptera > Cercopidae > Callitettix > Callitettix versicolor. Next base: position 37,051,276 of record CM040188.1, on the reverse strand, counting down.
GTAATATAAATTATTATAATGTATGATCATAATATATATTACATTATATCATTAAGATTAAGATTATTACTAGAAGAAGGGATAATTCTACCCCAGGCGCTGTGATCGATTGACCTATTGTGCATACATTATGTCATGTATAGAGTTATGTGTACAGTGATTATGTTACGACCGATGTCTTTAAAGTGCCTAGCGAATTACGACCGATGTTAATAAAACTTTAAGATCAATCGGTACGGAAGCGCTGATCAAGTATCAAACAAAAGAAGATAATTTTTCTTTAAGAGACAACTTGTTTTAAGAAAATATGTATGCTTTTAATTTTAAGCCAAACTTGTTTTACTTTAAATTTTTCACAAGTTTATTTTCAATTGTCTTAATATTTTTATTTAATGCGCATTTATATAGGCATTCAATACATTCTGTAGGCTTGGTACAATTTTCTGGCCATATATGCACACAAATTCATGTTTTTATATTTAAATAAATAATGTTAGTACATTAAAAATCATTTATTTGTAAGGTAAAACATTCGGACAATTAAAAATTTAACAAATTCCCCATTCAATCATATTCAAAAAAATATGGGGTGCCTACTATTGCAGACATGCAAAACAACACAGGTAAATATATTAGAGACACTACTCCATACTTAGCTCACATTTCCTTATGTACACACACACACACACACACACACACACACACACACACACACACACACACACACACACACACACACACACACACACACACACACACACACACACACACACACACACACACACACACACACACACACACACACACACACACACACACACACACACACACACACACACACACACACACACACACACACACACACACACACACACACACACACACACACACACACACACACACACACACACACACACACACACACACACACACACACACACACACACACACACACACACACACACACACACACACACACACACACACACACACACACACACACACACACACACACACACACACACACACACACACACACACACACACACACACACACACACACACACACACACACACACACACACACACACACACACACACACACACATATTGAATTGTCACCAAGGACAGTACTTTGAGCAGTGATATATAACCATGTAGCAAATCATGATTAGTACAATTATGACAAGTACAATTATGTGATTCTTTACCCTACTTAGCAAAAAAATAAGGGATTTTGTTTATAAGCTAAATATAGTTCTTCAACATTATGCTAACATGGTAAAAATAAGTGCAGTCACTAAAATATTCCCAACTATGACCAACTGCCAATCACCATAACTGACGTGATTTCTTCTTATCAGAAAGAACTTAAAAGAAGGATTTTTTCCTCTTCAAATAAACAGCTGACAAGTTAATGAGGAGTTTTTGAAGAGAAAATATCTTTAATACCATTTTATTTTTTTTAAAAAAACGTATTTGTTGTTTTTTGTTGCTATTTAAGTTAGCTATTGAAGAATACCAGTTTGAATAAACAAATCCATTTATTTATAAACTGAATTCTCTTCTGGCTGGTAAAAAAAATTAATAGCTTGAAATTCATGAAGCAAACAGAAGTTTGTTGTTACACTGGATTATCTTTTTTGAATTGCTTTATTTTGTTTTAGGCAAACATAAGACTTTTCAAGCAAAACTTTTATATAGCTCTATAAAATAACTGCAAAGTTTTAAGATTTTAGTTTTCCAGGTGTTCAATATATACATTTAAAAATAGTTATCCTTTCATGGGACACACTGTATATGATAAAAACATTAAATAAAATTTATATATAACACCTAAACAGACAACCTATTATATTACAATAAATAAATACATTAACAACAAAGTTCTCAATCTTATAATAAGAATAAAAACGGAATAAAATCGTTCATACTATCTGGAGGTTATCTTCTTTACGATATAAATTCTTGTTGGTAATTCCAAAACAAATTTGTGCCATGTATTCAACACTACTAACAATAAGAACTCTTTGATGGCAAAGAGTACACCTAGATGGGAGACAGACAGAAAAAGTAGAAGACTGATGTTCTTGGATTTGGTTTGATCACATGGGTGAGAAGTCTAGTTGTACGTACAATTGCCGTACGCCAGCAGCAGCAAAGATCATATGGGTGTGACTGATAACGTACTTTGAGTCCGCAGCTTTTGATACTTCTAATTTGAGGGCACCAACATAAACATCACTGCAAAGTGTCCAGAAATGTGGCTCTTGAATACTGTAAACTCCAGCAAGTTGCATAACTTTTTGGTAGCATTGCGGCAGAATGCCATCCAATGCTGTTGGTTGCCGTTGCATAAGTATCAAAACTGATTCTTTGATCAGAGCAAGGACACTCAATGCGATCAAAATAGCGATAAACATTGAACATATCGGATCAGCTATCATCCATCCAAACAGGTGCATTAGTACTGCTGATATTATAACTCCAACACTTCCAAGAGTGTCTGCTAATATATGTAAAAACACTCCTCTCATAATTTGAGAGTTTCCGCCACTAAAATCATGCGAGTGATCATGTCCATGCGAGTTGCCCAGCATGATTCCATGTGAATGCCCATGGTTTGACCCACCACTATGTGAATGCCCATGACTTGAGCCGCCATGAGAGTGACCATGACCATGCTGGAATGCATATATGCCTACTAAATTTACTAATAAACCTAACACAGACACTACAAATAACCTTTCATGTTTTACTTCTGGTGGTTCTATAGCTCTTTCCACAGCTTCAGACATTATAAAAAAAGCTATAAATAATAAAAATAGGCCATTCACAAATCCAGCTAACACTTCAGCTCTCACATAACCGTAGGAGAATTTATCGTTCGCTTTCCACTTTGTGATCACTGATGCTGCAAGGCCTGCTAATAATCCAGTGCAATCAAAAAACATATGAAACGAGTCTGAAATTAATCCAAGACTGTTGGTCCATATTCCATAAGAAAATTCTACAAAAGCAAATGATAAGTTTAAAATTAAAAATAAGAACAAATTTCTTGAGTTTCTGTCAGAAAAGATCAATCTCATCCACCCATGAAGCTTATCTTTGATAAGATGACTCACTGAGCGTGAAGAATCTTTATGAGTTAAAGGAATCATATTTATTCTAGACTACACTTCCAGGAATGACATCTGCAACAAAAATAGTAGCCACTCTAATATTATAATTCAAGACAAAAATAAAGTACAGTATTATCATATTATGTTAATAAATTTAATCATTTTTGGAGTGGATTAGAAGGCATGAACATAAAAGTATAGTTCTGATGAGGGAAGCATGAAGAGAGTGTAATTCTTCTCTTTCTCTTTTCAGGAAATGTTAGTTATCAACAAAAATACTAGATAATCTGCAATGAAGAAAATATAACCTCTCAACATTGGTTACACACAAACCTGATAAATCTGTGCTGAGTCACTGTCACTGCCAACATTTGATAAATCAATATTTTCAAACAGATATGTACAGAATTTATACTACTAGGCTACTATAAGGTTATGATGTTAAGGAATGTGTACTTCAACCACATGTATTTATTGTGCTCCTTATGATGATGTATTGGCCTTAGAAGATATTCTTCAGATCCAAGCGTCCCGTAAAATCTTAAGATCTTGTTGATGAGGTTCTCCTGTGAAATGGTCAGTTCTTTGGTATTATTATTCAAATGATTCTGTTTCATTCTTTCTTTAAAATCTTATTTTTCAGGAACTGCAGTTTCTTCCTCCAATTCATATTTCTACACAGAGGGTGGTCTGTCATATATGAAAGACCACCCTCTGTGTAGAAATATGAATTGGGTTTATAAACCCATGCATATGCTTCCTAAATTAATCTTGTCCTGTAATCATGGCTATCACTCTCCTAATATTGCATTTACTAAACATAAATTGAGCTAACTGCAATGTGTTTAGAGGGTGTATGATGAGCAGCCTTCTCATTTATATCCCACTGTATCCTTCCATCTCCTCTCATGCTGGGGTTTGGTGGTTGATGTGACATCAGTCAATCTACTGTCTCTGAACTGTGAACCTCAAAGTTCTCAGTTCAAACCATAATTATTCCCTCTAATAATGATCCTTGTCCTCATTGTCTTACTGGCATAAAGTATGGATGTTAAGAAAAATCCTCTCATGCTCTCTTAGAGCCCAAGTACCGACAGCCAGTTTAGTCACCTTCCTTAAAATACCACAGAATGGTTCAGGGACTGTGAATTTCGATGGTGATGCTGGATTAGCCAGACTATCAGCTCACTCATTTCCATGAATCCCAACATGCCTGGGTATCCAACAGAATATAGCACTATTCAAGTTTCTTGGCTGTGCCATGAGATTTACGCTGCCTCAGATTAGCTTTATCTTGAACTCGTTTGAGTGTAACACCTTCAAAGCTGCCTGGCTATCACTGTAAATTTTAATATTCTTGTTCTCATGCCCAAGCTTAAGATCTCTTGAGCACACTCTCTATTAGGGGCTAGAATATTGTGGAATACCTCCCCAAGCACGGACATATTCCTACTCCTGTTCCGCCATCAGTAATGGAACCATCTTTATACCACTCTAGTCCTCCCAATAGCAGAGTCATTTGATCCATTCTTTTCGCTCAGTGATAAGCACCTTGAATGTTCTGGAGAAGAAATGTTATGTTTGACATGTGATCTGAGATCAAGCTCTTCAGCACTGACTTTAGATGACCCTGACATCACTACTAAATGGTCAGTTATTGTGAGTGTTTTGAGACTTTGTTTTGTAATGGTGGTGTTTTATTTACTCACATTTTTATTTCATGTTTTGCATATGGTTCAAGAAGTGAGGCTTTGGCTGTTAGTGTCAGTAGGACTAAAATGGCTAAAAAAAGGAAACAAAATATGGCAATTGGGTTATTCCATTTCAATTCAACACAGTAACTTAACCTCTCTATTTCAGTTTTTAATAATGTTTAGCACAAACGTGTCACCTATATAGACTAATAAAAGACACCAAATTTAAATTTTGAAAATATGGCTAAGGTTAAAAAAATTATCCAAAATCACATGTTCAATTTAATTTTGAATTACAATTGCAACTCTACGAATGATGACTGGAGAACTCTCCAATCCTATTAGTGAGAGTTGAGTGAGATGTCATTTGCAGCATTTTAATGTTTTTTTCCTTTTATGTGTATTGTGATAAAGTAGGGGTTAAGATATTTATTTTAATGACAATAAAACTTTTTTTGACTGTGAAATAACCCTCATTTGTTTTTAAAATGATAGTGTAAGTTTAAAAATGGGATCATAATTTGCTCATATGGAAAACTACTTTTATTATCAACCTTACTCAAATTTTTAATAATTAAATATTTTCAAACTTGAAAAATTTTAGGTTTTCTTAAAAATTCTTTTCTTCTTTAAACAATAGATAGGTGCATACTTTTTTTAAACCCATTTATTTTTAATATTTTAATCTTCAATTAGTTTTATTAAATCTAGACTTAATGGATTAAAACAAAAATTTTAATCCAAAACTTTAATTATCCAAAAGATTTAATTATCCAACACTCAATTTGAAAAAAAATAATTGTTACATATTATACTGTGTTGTAATATATATTTTATTTGGACAAACTTCTGCATGTTCTGACTTAACAAGTAATATATAAAAAAAAACTAAGTAAATTCCTTACTTAGGTCAACAATTTATTCCTAAATTTATAACTTGCTAAATATGTTGTATAAGAGAAATTTTTCCCTCACAGATAAAATTAAATATTTAAATTTATTTAATGAATCAATATTTGAAAAAACTGTATTAACATCAAGTGTCATCCACTACAAGTTTAAAAAAATTTATTTGAACTTGAGTGGATATATATATATATATATATATATATATATATATATATATATATATATGATATATATATAGGATTATTTTGGAATTTGTTTGAAATGGCATATTTTGAAAAACTAAAGATCAAAATTTTCATTGCTATTTTTTGAAGAAAATATTATTTTAACTCCTATTGTGATGCATATCAAAGAAAAGAGCTTTAAAAATTCTACAAAATGACACCTCTCCCTACGTTTTATCATCATTTGGAAAGCTGCAATCACAATTCAAAAATAGTATGTTATTTTAATGCGAAAAGCACAAAGAAGCTATTATCGCCTCCCTAAATGTAAGTGTGAGTGTAAAGTGTTAAATTAATTCAAAAATAAATTGAACATGTGATTTTACATAATTTTGGGAAACTTTAAATAGTCATATTTTCAAAACCAGTTAACATATAAAGTTTAAATTTGGTATTAATATTACGTCTACAAAAGGGACATCTATGTGCCAAATTTTAATGAAATCTAAGATAGTGAGGTTAAAACTATATTAAAATTGTGTTGACCTGATATACAATTGAAGAAAATTTTGTGTGATTAAGAGAATTGACGCACAGGAAACAACAGAAAAATAGCCACCAAGATGGAGTTTGTAACAGTAGAGTAGATGATAGTAAAAAGGCGAGAAATGAAACAGGAAATGGTGTTCGGTGAACGCATCAACAACTGGTATTAAAAAAATGAAAATGATCATTAAGCTTTTCCTATTAAAGCCAGATGCAGCTTATTGGTATAAGTGCCCATTTTGGAAAATGCTCAAATATGTATTTCATTATTTGTGTTTTACAGTCAGACTATTTATGTTAAGTTTCAAGAAAATGCAACCAAAAAAACATGTTTTCCAACAAAAAGATTTATACCACCTTTCTGTCCAGTTAGAGGTTGAAATTCGAAAAATCACTTCTTAGTTCACTTTAACATAATAAGAAGGTATCTTCAAAAGTTCAAGTTTCCAATTACAATAATTTTGCTATCGAGTTGACTATAATAGTTGCTATTAGGGCTATAACAGTTGACTATAATAGTTAGTCATCAGCCACCAGGGCTTACTCTTTTAAAATTATCGATCAGCCTATCCCTCTAGAGATTGAATTTTGGAAAACGTTGAAATATGTGTTACATTATTTGTGTTTAAGTATTTATGTTAGTTTCAAGAAAATGCAAACATATGTTTTCCAATATAAACTTGTACACTCCTTTTATATTCATTTAAGGGTTGAATTTTGAAAAATTTCTTCTTAGTTTATGTTTACATAATACTAGAGCCTATTGTGACACAAAGGTAGGACCTATTTTCAAAATGTCAAACCTCTAACTCAAAGATCTTCAATTTGTTGTTTTTTTTAAGCCTGCAAAATATTTTTGAAAAACAAAAATATATGTTATAAAAAATATTTTTTTTAATTTGTAACTTTCATATAACAAAAGTGAGAAAAGTTGATTAATAGTTAGATTTTTCTTTGCTTTATCTGTCAAGATTAGCAACATGATATCTAGAGGTTCATTGCATTTGTCTTTAGGTTTATTTTTTTTCTTTTGCCATTTATCGAATATTGGTTCAAATGAACAGATATTCTTCAGTACTCTTTTTCAAAGTTCAATTGTTTTAGGTAGCCTATAACATAATAGTATTTGTTTATTTGTACTTTCACGTTTTATGTATTTGTAAATGAATGCTTTAAGCAATTAACATGATTAACCCTTTGTTCCAATTAAACTATTCATAATATTTCATACTGTTAAATAATAATCATAATAATAATATTCATAATATTTCATACTGTTCTACTTGTAACAATTTATGAAAATTCTGAAGGTAATTGTGAGATGTTATATTAAAGTAGGGCCTATATATCACAATCATATATTGTTTTTAATGTGGTCTTTGAGACCTTACAACTAGGAAACCCCTGCTCTAGATATTTACTAATCGTGCTATTTCAGCAATGTATTAGAGCACAGACAAACATTGTTCCTAAATATTGTCGCTCTCTTTTTTTTTGTGGCATTAAACCAATTTTAATAAAATATTTTTCAATATTTTTTTTCTTTATTATGTACTTTACTATTAAATTACTAGATAGTCGCAAAGATTAAAATTTGTATGATAACTTATGATTTTATGTTATTTTTAATGGAACTATATTGTGACATCATAGCCATTTATACTGGATGGAGCATCTTAGACTTACTATGCAAAGAGTGACGTCATTGCAGTTTGTCACCTGGTAGTGTTAATGCATGTTATCACAATTTGATAATAATTATATTGATAGTTCTTGCAGTAATCTCATTGTTTACATATGTCAGCTGTTATTTGTGAACTTCGCGATTTGCTTCTTTTTGTCAGTTTAGGTTGGGATTATGGTTATGTTGATTTCTTACAAATCATGGTATTTAGGGCTTGTCTTTTTTTTAAAAAAGTTTCTCTTATTTTCATTATTAATACATGCATTTAATTGATCATTTTTCAATGAAAAACTTGTTTCAATCCACTTTGAAAGTTGAAAATATACTTTCACGCTGTAGTGATTTTGATGTTATGCAGTTTTTTTTTTAAATCTTGTTAACTTCTCGTAATTTACACACTTTTAAATTTTGTATTATTACTTTTAGGCATGTAATAAAGCATTTTAGCAGAAAAATTATAAAAATTGACAAAACTGGTTCAATGTTAGTTACCTTTTTTTTTTATTTTGAAGACTGCAAGATTGAATAATCTATTAAAAACTACATGTTAATTTTTTTGGTACCATCTGTAATATATCATAAGCTATTGTGTATTTTAGCTAATGAATATGACACAATATTATCATAAGCTATTGTGTATTTTAGCTAATAGGCTTATTTATATATATATATATATATATATTAGTGAGAAAATAAATAAGATTTTACTTCAAATTTTCACCATGAGAACATTATTTATGTATAATTAGACACATGACTATGAAGGCTTTGTGTTACATTTAATGTAAAAAAATAAGTTTCATGCCCCAGTTAGCCTGTAACAAAAAAAAAAAGGTTAAAACCATGTGTTACTTGGTCAATGTAAGACCTACAAGGACCTAGGATGACTTACAAACTGAATAACAAAAACCATTTTGCCTCCAATAAAAGTAAAAAAGGCTTACTTATACAAACTATACACAAATGCAATAGGATAATATGTCAACAGAAGGAAACTGTAGTTTTCTTGCTTGATAACCAAATAGACACATTTATCGGCATAAGTGTTTGTTTTTATAGTAATGATATTAATAATGTTACTTGCCTGAATTTAAATCACTAATTTTTATAAGTTATAATGGAAAACCCCCATTGTTTAGATTCTTATTTACTAAATATAAAATTTACAGCAGATAACATTTTTATACATTAGGGTTAAAATAAACCACTGTGTGTAACTACAACCAGACAATTTCTTATTGGTTCATGAAGAAGAAGTACACGCTGTCACAAAACAGCTGATTACTATTGTTTTCATGCCAGGATGCCAGGTCTAATGAAATGGAAGTGCACGAAAATACCGAAGTTCCTTTACTGACGAGAAGTTGACATTTACGATGATGGGAGTTCTTCGCCATGCTTGATTTTTACAGAAAATTCACAGTTTTTCAACCTGGAAATGCTAAAAGGTTGGCAACATTTAGGGTCCATTCCGAAAAATTCCTCTGATAAATTAAGTTTGTAATTCTAACCATGAAAATTGATATTTTGTAAAAAAATTTACAGCCATACTAAAAATTCACCAGATTGAGAAAGTTGATTAACAGTGTTATGGACACTGGTGTAAAAAGTTAATGTTTTTTAATTTTATTTATATATATATATATATATATATATATATATATATATATATTATGTTAGTATTTGTTTTTAAATATAATACAATGAATAGGCCTACTTGTACTTTGTGTTAAAAATGCTATTTTAAGTCTCATTTTAGGAAAAACGTAGGTTTGATTACTGCTAGTCTGACTTTTCAGGACTTTTGCAAAAATCGTGATTTTAACAATTTTAAGTCCTTCATGTTTGTTATTTCTTCAACTAGCCACGTCAGGTATTTCGGCAGACTACCCACAACTCTAATAAAATAAATAATAAATAATTAATTACTGCAGTATCTATGCTCAAGTTCCATTTCAAATAATTTTATTCATATATAAGCATCAAGGTAAACTGAAATGGCTAGTAAACTTTTAGTTTAATCATAGGATGAACTAACAGTAGAAAAACTATGCTGATTTTGTTAATTATTTTGATTATCTTTACCATATGTCTAAGCTACACAAAAATCTCACTTATAAGTGATAAAAGTAGGTCATACTATATAATTGATGTAATATATTTATGTTTAACAATTTTGTTTTCTTCATCATATTTTTAAGGTGCTTTTACACTAAAACCGTTAACTAAGAAATGTTTTTTGAATCAATATGAGACAACGTGTTAAATAATATAATGTTCCTAATACTTTCACCATTCTCAAAATGCCTTCTAGGGATCAGGATCGGTGTTGTTTAATGGTCCACTTACCATAATAATAATAATTCCTGATTCGTAACTAAGGTCTGGGTTTGAATTTAACATACCTGCAGTTGTCGTTAAAAAAATATATATATCTGTACTCTTAGTGGATATAACATTTGGACCAATTTAAAACGTAAATGTATTATTATTTCTTATTCTTGTCGTTGTTATTATTAAATAGGACAATTTTAATTTGATATATGAAATTAATTGCTTGACAGAAAAATAACCATTGACATGGTGACTGTTCACAATCAAATTGGCATTGAACATGAAGGAACATTAGATTTTGGATTTGAGCTGGACTTCCTTTTCCTAGTGAAAGGTTTTGGGTTGTTATTTTGTAGTCTGAAGATTAAAAGTAGAGATGGTAAGTTTATAAAAACTGTAATGTATTAAATATAAGTTTATTACGTACTTTTATTCACAAGTATACTAAAACAAATTTATATATTACGTTTACTTCTAAAGTGTAAAATTAATTGTATAAAATACAAATCTAGCCTCCACTAGAATGCACTTTACCAACCCGTGAATTTTGTACCATGTGTTGTGAGGACTTGTGTTTATTGTAGGTCTGAAAAGTACTTTAGCAGTTAATCAAGAAGTTATTTTTTTCAAATGTAAAACGGAAAATTTATAAGTATTTCATACAATGACTTTTGGTGGGTTATTTTATTTCTTTTTTTTAGGATTTATCTATAGGCAGAACACTAGCGATTACGAAAACCACCCTTTTGTTAGAAAGAAATGTAAATCATTAAGTACTATCACTTTTATAACCACAAATCAATATATTTAGTAAATAAATTGCATAACTTAGCTAACAAGAAAGCTGTATCTACTTAAAACCATGTTAGGTTAGGTTAGTTAAAAAAAAAACAAATATTTGTGAAATTAACTAATATAGTCTTTAAGGAATAGCCTAATGCAGTTCAGTAATATCCTAGTTTAGCCTTGAAAACTAGATAACCTGTTTCTAATATAATTTGTGTATCGGGATTTGAATACAGCTTTTGGCGAAAAGCACATGAAGGCTATCATCGCCGAAATTTGTGTATCGATGGTAGGAGTTAATTTTGATTTAGGTCATAGTTTGCTACGTATAAGTTGCAATTTTAAGCCATATTTTATGAAAATTTATTGTACATTGCTGTGTACTTTACATGAAGTAGGCTAGATATACTACACTAGATTATGCCAACATCATCACCAAGATACTGCTTATGTGCATTTTCAAATTATGTTCCTAATATATTTTTTTTTTTTTAAGTTTATATTATACCCAACAACCAAGTGAGTTTATTAAGTTTTTTTAACAAAAAAAAAAACAGTTTTTGAACTATTTTTTACTGTTGAGTTTATTATTTACAAGTTATTTTTAGTTAGTTAGTTAATTATTGCTAGTTAAAATGTTCAGTTGATTACTTAGGAGGTGTTCCACACCATGTATATATATATATATATATATATATATATATATATATATATATATATATTACTGTATCTGAAAACCAATACATTGACTTACTTCAAGAACAGCTAGGCTATATCTCAAGTATTGATTTATAATAGTCGATGAAGTTATTTTGAGGTTATCTAGTTTGTGACACTAAACTTGGATATTATTGCAGTTCTAACAAAAGTGATAATAATTTGAAATTAAATAGAGATGAAACAAATTTTTTTTTATTACAAAAAAAATATTTGTTTAAGGAAGAAATATTAAACAGGCTTAAATGAAGTAGGCCTAGGCTTAGACTGACCTAACTTAAAGTAGGCCTACTAGCCTAGTTGATATCAGCATGAGCAACAGTATCTGTGATTTGTGTTTTAAATCAAAAATATGTGCTCATTAATAGAATAAACCATTTCAGGGTTTAACACTTAATGGTAAATTTAACTTTGAAAAATTTATTAGTAAAAAGATCTTTTTTATAGTTTATTAATTTCAGGAGAGTTATACAGAAGAAAACGTAAACTTAGAACTATTTTTCTCACAATATAACAGCAATGAATGTAGGCCTACAATTAACTTCATACTATACTGATTACGTGTAGCCTATACTTAACAAAACCTGAAGGGCCTATGACTGTACCACAACCTGATCAATAGGTGAATTATCAGCAGGCCTGTCACAAAGTAGATACTGGCTTTGTATTATAGTGAACATTAGAAATGACTGTAGGCCCTACAAGAAGGATGAGGGGAAGTAGAGAGGTATCAAAGCTTTTTAAGGTCTATCGACAGTTTGGATTGGATAAGCTGTAATTGTCAATTTGTTGAATATGCATTTGGCTCATATGCTTTATTTCATGCTCGTAACTAATAACTCAAAATGTAAAAATGAACCCCCCCCACCCTAAAAAATGGGACAAATTTCCTTCATAACCATTATTATTGTGTGTTGTTACTATTATTTTTTCTCCATGAAAACATTTTATTTAATGCCTATAATTAATAATCAAGAGTATAAAAATGAATTTACTAGAAGATTAAAAAAAAGGGATTATCTTAGTAATCTAAACAATATTACCATGTGAAATTAGTAACCTTGCTATATTACTCTTCCAGCAGATGTAAATAAGCCACTTCAGTAATACAAACATAACCTGATTTAAGAGCCATGGACTATATTGCAACCCCCTCCCCAGTTGTACAAACATAATAAATAATTTTTGGAAAAAATAATAGATTATTATTTAAAGATTTCTTTGGTTTTGATCATGTGTATAGTTAATTAAAACTAATGTGAAAGGAAATAGTCAAAATGGCTATTGATATGTTCTTTTCAAATATTAAAATTGCTGTAACTGGACATATTCCAAAATTTTACTTTTTAAGGAATAGTAACAGTAATGATAACAAATGATTTACCTTAGCTGTTTTGTAATAATATAAAATAACAGAACTTTTATGCTTTAAAATTTTTTTAAATCATTCATAATTCTGTATTTGCACAAGTTTTGCCAAAACAACGAAATATTTTTAGGCATATTACAGATATATTACCACTTGGAAAATAGTAGGAGATGGAAAAAAATGTAAATTATGTATAAAGTTACAGAAAATTTAATTTCTGACTGAAGATCAAAAACTCATCAAAACTTAGATCGGACAAGCTATTTAGCTGGTTTGGATAGAAAAATAGGACAGTACCCAAGTGTTTCCTATTTGGATGCATTTCAGTAAAACATAATAAAAGCGACATTAATTTATTTAAAACCAAGTCATCATGACAATTTTAGTATATGGTTCACGTGTGTTCGATATATATGCAAATTGGTAAACATTTCGGTTATCCAAACATATGGATTTGCCATTTTATGTATAGATAATATTAATCTGAATTAGATTAATAGTACTTATTTTTTGTTATAAATTATGATAATTTATATTAAAAATATTTTATTATAGAAACAATTATCATAAGGATTTGTAATGTTGTTACAGTTACTAGCCTACTGAAGTCAAATTTTTACAACTACAAGCCAAACGTTTTTTCACATACAAAAATTTAATCTTAAAGTGTGTTAAAAACTCATTTTTGAGTGTCAAATTTTCAAAAATAAAAAAAGGCTTGGTTTGCATGAAAAAAATAGTTTATTTCAATTAGGTTAAAACAATTTTAATCATTAAATTTAACAGGAAAATGTACAAACAACACTTTGCACTTATTTTTTTTAAGTTTTTTTTTCTAAAAAGCTTTATATGCATCTCTTAAAAATAATGATTCAGCCAGCAGGCAGTTGGTTATGTTAAGGTGATAGATTTTTTTTTTTAGATATTTGTCTTTGTTAACTAGTTTTAGGTAAGAATAGAATAAAAATACATAAAAAAGTAATACTGTTTCAGAGATTAATATTTTATTAATTAGTCTGTGTTCCATTAATTACTTGGTAATTAGGATTCCATTGAGATATATGACACCAGAAAAAATAATAACTTCTTTTTAGCAGCAATAAAAATGTTTGTATTTTTTAAAATTTAAGACTAGTTTAATAAGAATGAAAAGTATATTAATTATGCAAAAACTAAGAAATGTGTAATATATAACTTACATAACAAGCTATGCTTTATATTTCTTTAGCCTCCTAAGAAGGACTCAAAAGGAGGGTCCTCTAAGCAGCCACAGAAAACACAGAAAAAAAAGGAAGGTGGATCTGGTGGAAAAGCCAAGAAGAAGGTAAACAGATTATTCATTTTAACATAACATTTATTTTTTAGGTTAATATCTCATATTCCATATTTTTATTAAATAGGTATACTATTGTCTCACCAATCCAGCTTGTGGTGGACTATCAGGTCTTGACTAAGTTCTCAATCCTGAAGCAGGTGAAGTTGGATTGGGTATCTTGTCATAAAAAGAAGTCTGATGAATTAGCAAAGAAAAAGCAAGAACCCCATTCGTTCAAATTCAGAAGTTTCTGAAGAATTTGGAAAACTGCACCAAAGAATGACATTGAATGAAAAGATTGATCGAGAAAGAGACCCTTAACCATTGGAAAGAAATCTCAAAAGGCTTACGTTATGGATTATTGTATAAACCCATTTATCCTTCAGCATGTATGTAAATGCAGCAAGTGGAGGAAAATCTTTGTGATTGGACCAAAAGCTTTCAAGAAACATTAGAAAACATGTCAATAGGAATTTGAATTAAGACTGTGACCAGCACGTTGAAACTGCAGAACATATATTTTTGAAGTGGGTTGCATTAGTGCAAGAGAGACTTATTATATTCATCGGCCCACAGGAGCTCCTACAGAAGTTGAAATCCTAAGAAAGCGAGTTCTAAGACTCGTGAAGGATATTAAACTAAACTGGTTTAATATAATATGTTCCGTTCTTATAATTGTAAACAAACTAGGATTATTGTGACCATATAATGTTTGTCAGTGAACATTGTGAAATTTGTCAGTACAAAAATATAATCCGTGAAATTATAGACACCAGTTATAGTTTGTCTGCAATTTAGAAGACTAAATACTGGGTTACAGGGAGATCAAAAAGTACAGTTTGCCAAGTACAACAAAAAGTACGGTTTAACTTCTTTGTAGCCTTATTTATCCTACAGAAGTTGTGTTAGGTTTGTCAGTTATAAATAGTAGATAATAAGCATGTAAATAACACTTACAAAGGATAGTTCTTAAGTAATTAGTTTGAAATAGGATTACAGGTTTAGATACATTGTGTTGTGTTTTACTTTTACAACGAAAAGGTCTCTTATAAACAAGAATGCTACTACAAATAGCAGTAGGCATAAAGGCGCATCAGATATTGAAAGGTCAGTAGGCCAGCCTAAAGCAGAGAAAGGAAGCCTAGAAAAGAATGTAACAAAGAATGGCTATGTATAAGTTTTACATCAAACTCTTCTAGTAACATATTCTGTTCAGTGTGCAGTCGTGATTCTTCAGTTACACAAGGAGGTTGAGATGATTATAGGTGGTATATTAGTTCAAAGATGGACAAAGAATATAATATTGTATGAGACTAGGCTAATCTTATTGTCATACATTAAAGAATAATTGATTGGTAAATTCAAAATCTATCATAAATACAATTAATTGTGTACTATTTTTTGCTGATTGCTGATTGCTGATAGCTGATAGCTGTCTTGTAAAGCTTATCTGTCTGTCATGTATAGTATAGCATCCATGTATTACTTCTCTTTAGTTTAAATCCTCTTTATTGTGTGCTCTCAAAGGGTGTAAAGATTTCTGTGGAATATTACGCTACAACAATTACAATTCTATAATAATAATAGCAGTACTTAAAAAATCTTATCAGGAAAACAATGGACTGGCCCAATCATTTCTCATTTGAGCCTATGTTTTGTACTTTAACCCATTGGTAACGAAAGACGTATATTGCCCGTCCTTCACTCTCAATGGCTTAAGTACTAAAGACGGGCAATGTCCGTCCTCTACTTCCCTGATCTCTTTGCCGTATGTTTCTAGCCTAAAAGTCGAATATAGTAATATAAATCTATTTTCAATCTATGAGAAATTTTTCCTTCGTTTATTTCCGTTGTTACTCGTTAATTTCCGTCAGTTTCTTTGTGAAGTTGTACGAATTTGACAGTTGTAGAAACATAGCTTCTCGTGAGGAATTGTTTATTTCTTCAAGTGCATTTAGTGAGTTTGTTGGGGATATTTTAAATGAAAGTGGCTGTGAAATTAGTGATAATGAAGAGCAAGAAGATATTGTTGAAAATGACAGTAGTGATAGTGGTAACAATGATGATGAGATCTGTGAAAATAGGCCTAACTTACAGACAAATACTACACATAACCTAAAAGTAAACGATTGACAGTGGACTTCTAATCCAAATATAACTAAACATTTCAGCTTCACTGGAAATTCTGCATCAGTCTGGTTATTTCAAGACATCTGAATAATAATAGTAGTGAGTTAGATGTTTTAAATCAATTTTTAGATGACATATTTTGGAACCACGTTGCTAATGAAACAAATCTTTATGCCCATCAAAACATTTTAGCATGTGGTGATAACAACAGCAATATAAAATACTTTTGATATTGTTTTATATAATGCTAGTGTGATACATGGAATTGTCACTAACAAAAAACAGCATATTTCTGAATTTAGGGTAAATATAGCTGAACAAATTCTACAAAGTGTTCATCTACCAGCTAGATCATCAGCAGGCAGGCTATCAGCTTCTGGAGATACACCATTGCGTCTCCAAAGTAAATTCTGGGGACATTTTACAGGGAAATCCCCCAAACAAGCAAAGCTAGGCCATCTAGAAAGTGTAGAGAATGTACTGCAAAAGGAAAAAAAGATTTGAAACACTTTACCAGTGCACAAAATGTAATGTTCCTTTGCATTTGGAAAATTGTTTTGAAATTTATCATAGTCAGACAAATTTTTGAAAAGGAAACAAAATGTACATAGTGTAAATATATAAACATAAAAAAATGTTAATATAGTATTAAAAATGTTGGCTAAATATATGTTACAACAATTACAATTACAACAACAATTACAATTACAATGTTAAAAAAATTACAACATTATAGAGGATAAAATTGGTAGGTTACTTGCTTTTATTATTGCACATAATCTTAGTGTAAACTACTGAAAAAATTCAGTACATAAGGCCAATAGCATGTTAGTAAAATCCAGTTTCCAATGGGTTAATTAATATCTTAACACTGAACAAAAAAAAAATGTTTTAATACCTATTGTAATTGTTTTTGTAGAAGTGGTCCAAAGGAAAAGTACGTGATAAGTTGAATAACCAGGTGCTGTTTGACAAGGCAACCTATGACAAGTTGTTGAAGGAAGTGCCTTCGTATAAGTTGATAACACCATCAGTCGTAAGTGAAAGACTGAAAGTAAGAGGATCTCTTGCAAGAAGGGCGCTTGATGAACTTTTACAAAAAGGTAATTGTGTTACATGCAGAAATTTAGATTTCTGTATACTATGTTTAGATAATTATATATATGGCCTAAGGTTATTATAATGGCAAAAAAGGCATTTTATATGAGCAATGTAAATAGTTGTTTTTGATGTGTATTGTTTGGTCATCTACCTTATTACTAGTTTTTTTAATTTCACAGATAAACCAACGTCAACGCAATTAATTCGGCTCCCTTTTTGGGGCCAATTCAATCATTATTGGTTGATCAGTCATATAACACCAACCAGATGTAATGTTAGGGCATTGGCGCGCGCGTCTATCTCTCTTTCTTTCTCACTCACTCGATTGGTCTGGACTAATGTCTTTCTATCGAGAAGCCATGCATATCACTTTATATATTGTATCATGTATTTAGATATCTGCAATTTGTGCCATATCACACATGTATATCTTCATTTATTCTCCATCAGTAGGGTAAATAAAGGTATCCATTAATAACCGCTAAAACCGCTAAAAAAAGTTAATACATGTAGCTATATCAAAACCACTTTAATCTTGCTATCTTTAAGATGTAACACAAAGTTAACCTGATTTTCAGTTAAACTTTCTTGAAACACAACTAGTCTTATGAGGTGAACATAAGTGACTATAAAATTTTGTGTGTCCTAATTAACTGTTTGTTCTAAGTGTATCTTCTCAGATTCTAGGCTAGCCTGCAGCAGCATCTACAAGACCTTCAGTTCAAGGTATGTTGACAGAATGTAAGTTTGGTTGTAAACTTACTGTTTATTAAATTGTCTAATGGTCCTTTGGTTAAATAACTTTAAATCATTAAGTTATAGTATTTGTTAAAAAAAAAACAGTTCTTTTAAGACCCGATACATGCTGAATTCATAACTGAGTAACTACTTAAATTAATAAATGACTAGCATAGTTATTTAAAAATTCAATATTTAAATTTAATACATTCCAAATAACATTTTTTATCCACATGGAACACAGAAAGCTCTTTACCTATCTGTCTTGTTCCCAATCCACTTTCTTCTCAATGTGTTGAAAAATTCTATTATTTGAAGCATTCTGACTGTCATTATTTGTAATGTTTTGAAACGAAAAGAGAAGGTTGTCGTGACTTCAATCAAAAATCGGCAGCACAACATAAAAAAAGTGTGTTTGAGGAAAGAAGATGACGCATTACTCGCTGACAAGCTCATTTTTCTTATGCTAAGATACAATTCAGACTGTTTAGCATGTTAAATTGTTAGAAAGCCTATTTTACTTTCTAACTGTACCGCCAGACTTAGCAAAAATAACTGTTCACATGGCACAGAGAATGCTGTTACTAACAGATACTTTCCATTGTTCTACGGGAGTTTGCTGTCAGATTTTACACAGGAATGACCAAGTAAAAAGAAAGTTGGTCAGATTGCTGATCTACATTTTTTAAATTTTGGCCATGTCCTAAATCCTTGTAATGTTACTAAAAGTCGTAAGTTGTAGACACTTCTTTGTCAACTTCCTTTATCCTACTGCTACTCCTATATATTATTTTAGTAACCTATTACACCTTGTACAAAGCCTCTTCACAAGCTGCTGTATTCTGATAATATAGATTCTGGAATCTAGTACAATTGCAAGTGCTCATGAATGTTGTACTTGATTTCAACACTATATTTTCAAGTAGACACACAATATATAATAAGAAAAAAGTAGCAAAACTCTTGGTCACAATGAACTAACCTTACCTTGTACCACCGACAGGCAAATTCTAAGTGAGTTGCACAGAAAAATCAAGGGCCGATTAAGGGTTTGAATCCACTTACATCTTATACGCTATGGTTACCTATAGTGTCTTAGACTGGCTGTTTAACCAGTCTAAAATTGTTTCATTTAACAAGTCTCATAAGTTGTTGGTTAATGTATTATTGTTGGTCATACTAAACCAACTCGTTGTTTGAGCTAAAGAATGCTGGGATTAGATTTAAATAAAACAGATGTCCAGAAAAACTGGACTTTGGCACGGAAAGGGTTATATTAAATGATAGCTTCACCAAATCCTTCCAAGTTGCCACAGTAAATATATATATAAAGGGGATGGGGGTGGCGAGTTTCAGTTTTCATGTATCAATAACTTTAAAAAATTAAAACCTATAGTTTTGATAGTACTATTATTACCTTAAGGATATCACCAAGGGGTAAGAATCAAAATTTAAAATTAATTTTCCCTTTTTCAATGTTGATGCATCTGTAGGCTAAACTACTGAACTGATTTTAATCAACTATGATTCGTTTTATCCTTCCTGGTTTCAGGATGTGCCTTTTTCATAACAAACTCAAAAATATGTTTTTCTACAATTGTAAAGTTATAAAAAAATTAAATTTATATGCCTAAAGCCTACTTAAAATGTTTTCAACAACACATGTTAAAAGCCCTAAAGCGTGGGATAATTTAGTCTAAACCATTAAAAGAAAAATCATGTTATTTTTTATATAAATGGCTTCCGTTTACTTATATATTCAATAAAGCTTTAAAAATTCTGCAAATAAATAATCCACCAGTGTATCAAAAAATACTTATTTTCTTTATCTCCCGCCTCGGTGGCCTAGTTAATAGCGTACTAGGCTTTAACCCCGAGGACCTGGGTTCGATTCCCGGCCAGGCTTGGGATGCTATAAATCATCCCATCGTCTGCATTAGCCCAAGTGTGTACAATAGTCGGATATTAAAAAAAAAAAAAAAAAAAAAATTTACCTTGGCGCATCATGCAAAACCAGTGGTTCACCATTTATAAGCTGTGATGTCCACTGCACCTTGGTACCTGTTCTGACAATTAATTTGTACCTTTTTAGTGATTTTTCGCTGATATTGTTGCTGTATACAACGCATTGGAATATATCCTTTTTAAAAACCACAGTGCCTTTAGTGTTTTAGTACTTCTAACAGTTTATGTCCGGGCATGATGCTGAATATTTTTGTTGCTATAATATGAAATGGTGTAATCGTTAAGCCATACAGATAATATTAAAATTTGGTTTGTCTTTCATTGTTTGTATTTTGAAGTAGATTGTTTATCAATTCAAGTGGTTTAGCAGTTTATGAACTGAGCTGTATCAGGTCTTGGAGGATCTGTTTTTCTCTATAACAAATCAATAAATTTAAGTTATTTAATCAGAGGATCATTAACTAATTTAAACAATATAAGTTTGAAAGTTCTGAAAACATACCTTGGGTTAAAGACTTTTAGATAGTGAATGCTGTAGAACGCACAGTTAATTAGCACACACAATGTTTATCAGCACTTATTTATGTTCATTTCACAGGTAAGGTTATGTTCCAAGAATGTTACACTAAAAAACTGGTAAATTTTATACATTCACATTTGTATTATAGCAAGTTGTTTAGCGATTGTGTCTCTCAGGAAGAAAGCAAGGTTAAAGCGGTTTATATGAATATAAATCCAACTGTTAATATATTAACTGTTGTTATATATTATAAACAACTGTTAATGTTTTAGCAGTTGTTAGCGAGTACCTTTTTTTTATCCCATTGATGGGAAGTAAATGAAATATTTTACAGTATTCTAAATGCCTCACGGATGGACAACACTGCAAATGTGTAACAACATGGCACAGTACTTATATCTTAATACACAGTATAAATGACAAGTGTGACTTCTCTGCCATAGGTTGTGTTAGATTAACCAAATCTGGCAAATGAGAGAGCGAGCGAGTGCAAGGTAGGGCAGTGTGCCTAATACTACGTCCCCCATTTGCCAGCTGAAATGTGTACTAGTTTCAAAATACAGATTTTCAAATGCTTGTATAAATTTGAGGTATTTCCACTAAATTTGATTATCTTAGAATAAACATTATAGTTACACAACACTTTCTTTATCCTTATTAATAAAGTGTTTCCACACTTCTGATTTTAATAGAACCATTTGCAAGATTTTAACAAAACAATTCTTAGTCCAAAATTCAACTTAAACTCTCAAGTAGTACATTTTCTGTTTGATCTTTTTCATTGTGATTATTTGTATCCTTTATAATACAAGTACTTTTCTTACAATACTAAAAGTAGTGTTATTTTAAAACTGTATAAATAGAAAAAAAATTTAATGTAATGAAATACTGCTTATAATGAAAATGATTCCATATTGAATGTTTCAGGAGTAATCAAACAAGTTATTAAACATCATGCACAGGTGATCTACACAAGAACTACAAAGGGTGACGATCCTGCGTAAAAATGTATTTTATAAAAATATATTATAATTAAATAAAAACAAGATTTTTTATGGTTTCCAAATCTCCTTTCTAAGAATGCAAATAAAATATAATTACCATTATTTTTTATATAAAACTTCATATCTTTTAAATCCAGATTTGTCTTTAACTTCAAATTTTACTCAAAACAAACACTGAAAAAAATATTAATACATCTGTGCAAAAGCCCAACTTGAATATGAACTACAGTAGTCTCGACTAAGCGTCATTCTTGGGACTACTGAGATGGACAGAACTTCGATTAACAGAAATAAACCACCTGTACTTTCGGTGATGGCTAAAAATAACATATTACACTCTGTTTATAGCACAGAATGTTTTATTATTATTTTGGAAAATGTAAGTGTTTTTACCTCATTCTGCTATCTGATAGATAGATGGTTTACTTTAGAGTTATCAATATTTTCTTTGGTAGCAATTAGTGTCAGGTGGCGCTATAAATAAGTTGTGTTCAGTTACATTTTTTGTCTAGTGTGGTTACTTTTATTATTTGTTACAAATTATTTACTATGACAATTTAAAAATGTCTATAACAGAATTAATCTGATAGTTAAAAAGGGTAACAATTAATCGCGATTTGTACCATAGTTGCTCAATTACAAAAGATTTGACCCTCAACAAGTTACTGGTTCCTGAACACAAATTGGCATATAGTTGATAGCAAATCTACCCACAAAGATTGTGTTGATTCAGCACACTTAAACATTCCTGCCTGATAGGCTCATTGTATTGAACTGATAACCCTTGACAGTTCTGTTGGATTGAATGTAATGGATCCAACCTAAAATCATTATCTTTCTATCATGAAATTCTATTTTATAAAAATATTAATGCATCGTTTTGAGTTAATTACAGTAAAATAATTTTTTTCAAAATGGGTGAAAAATTATTTATTAACTATTAAGTTGACCCTAGTAGTCTGATAGAAAAGTATAGATCGAAATTCTAGCCTACTACATTGTACCAAATTTAGCAAACTTATAATTTTACTATAGTTTCTGCATTGTAGGTGTATAGTATACAAATAAACAGTTGAAATTAATAAATAAGTAGCCGTCATAATTATTTCAGCTTGTCGCATGCTGAGGCTCAGTTGAATTGTTCGTTTTTGCCCCATTACAAAGTATGGAATGATATGACATTAAGAGGAAAGGGAAGGTGTAATAGCTTAGAGATATATTAATTTAGATATTCGTTTTTCCTTCAACAGTACTGTGTTATAAGTTAGAGATCGACCTGTGTAATAAGATAGAGGTTCCGTACTGTGGATTAACTTAAAGACTACAGTTCCGTCAAGTGTGTATATATGTTGCTGACGCCGCTGCTTGCAGGCGCTTCAGTATCTTTTATCTAACAAGTAGAATTCGCTTAGTTATAGAAAGATATATCATTAAAATATAAAGTTCATTTGGATAGGTTTTGTTCTTAAAGACTTATGTGCAATGCTGTAAATGTATACTAATTTACATATGTAGTATTAATAATAATATAAAAACCATTGTTTGAGTGCTGCTTTATTCAAACCATATCCGAATTGAATTAAGAAAACAGCCCTAAATTAAAGAATTAATTATGAATTAATGAATTCATATAAACTTGCATTGTTTTTTTTCTTGATAAAACACCAATATTTCTATTTTTCTATACAGATAATTATCAAAAATAAACATTTAGATATGTTGTTGACCATAGTACTGACAATATATTCAACTGTAAACTCTAAAAAAAAAAATTGTGATGATTAGGCTGGTATACTTGTTAGATAAAAGATACTAAAGCGCTTGCAAGCAGCGATGTCGGCAATATATACACTCAGTGCAACACACTTGACGGAACTGTAGTCTCTAAGTTAATACACAGTACAGAACCTCTATCTTATTACACAGGCCGATCTCTAACATATAACTCGGTACCGTCGAAGGACAAACGATTCTCTAAGTTAATAAATCTCTAAGCTATTACACATCCCCTTACAAAGTATGGAATGATATGACATTAAGAGGAAAGGGAAGGTGTAATAGCTTAGAGATATATTAATTTAGAGATTCGTTTTTCCTTCAACAGTACTGTGTTATAAGTTAGAGATCGACCTGTGTAATAAGATAGATGTTCCATACTGTGTATTAACTTAGAGACTATAGTTCCGTAAAGTGTGTTGCACTGTGTGTATATATTGTCAACATCGCTACTTGCAGGAGCTTCAGTATCTTTTATCTAACAAGTAGAATTCGCTTAGTTAAAAAAAGATATATTATTAAAAAATAAAGTTCATTTGAATAGGTTTTGTTCTTAAAGGCTTATGTGCAAAGCTGTAAATGTATACTAATTTACATATGTAGTAGTAATAGTAATATAAAAATATTGTTTGAAGGCTGCTTTATTTAAACCATTTCCGAATTAAATTAAGAAAACAGCCCTAAATTAATGAATTCATTTAAACTTACGTTTTTTTTTTCGATAAAATACCAATTTTTCTATACCGATAATTGTCAAAAATAAATATTTAGATATGTTGTTGACCATAGTATTGACAATATATTCAACTGTAAAGATACTGAAGCAGCAGTATCGGCAACATACACATGGTGCAACACACTTGACGGAACTGTAGTCTCTAAATTAATACACAGTATGGAACCTCTATCTTATTACACAGGTTGATCTCTAACTTATAACACAGTACCATCGAAGGAAAAACGATTCTCTAAGCTATTACACATCCCCGAGAGGAAATCATGTGTTAAAATCTATGTCCAGGCAGCTCCTATGCCTGAGTGTCGTGTTTTGACCCTTTCATGATATGTCGAGTAGGCATTAAGACCATGACAACTCAAAAACATTTCATGATCAGTATTTGTATCAGACTACCTAAACTTCAGCTAATTTATATTTGGGTTAGCAAGAAAGCTAATGAACTATAGTCTACAAACATAACCTCTTATAACTTTGGGACTTATGGCTAACGAAAAAATGATTTCATTGTGACACTGTTGAAGTTTTTTTATGTCCAGCTACATGTTGGAGGTAGGGATGCACACAATGGGTTGTGACATGCCCCTTCCGTCCAGACTTAGTTGTGAGAACCTTTTCACTTATCACATTGTGTTCAGATAAGTTAGTTGTTTTAGTGGTATTCATATTAATTATTTCATTATCATATATGACTACAGTGCATTAATCAAATACTTACGAAATACAAACAGTCTACATTAATTATTCTCCAAATTCTGGATTTGCTTAATAAGACAGTTAACATATTTCTCTACTTTACAGATACTGATTACAAAATGTGGTATTGCTAAATTATAAACGTGCAAAATTTCATCAGAACTGTTCAGTTTGTTTAGTCCCACATTGCAGAAAACATTTTTTATATAAATATACAGTATTTAACAAAAACAGTTTTAAGCAAAAGTATTTTGCATTGTGTAGCTGTTTGAAATAACATCTGTATTTTACAAAGGAAATTCTAATTAGGTATGTATGACAGTTCCAAAATTTTGGACAAAAATTATGTTTTTGAACAACAAATTTTATTATTACTTAAAAATCATGTTTCAAAACATGTCCAGTCACAATATACAGCAATATTAATAGTTGAAAACAACATAGCAGCCATTTTAAATGTTTTTCTGAAGTTAATCTTAAGTAACGCAATATTTACAGTGAAGTATGTGGGAAGGCAGTATCATGATTTATAAACAGGGAAAACCAACACAAAAGAATTCGTGTGGCCCTATGTCCTTGCTGCCAATTAGAGAAATTCTTGTTAAGGTGGTGCAAGGGAGTCTTCAGTCTTGTGGTGGCCTTGAGAGAGTCAGGCTTGGCTGCTGGATCGCCACTAGTAAGTAGCAAATGAAAAAGTGATCCCCTCTATATGTTATCTATCACCTTATCTCTCCAGCATCCTTCTCATTCTAAACTGCATTCATTCAGCCTCACTGTACATCTGTTATTAGAAGAGCGGTTTTGCAGAAAATAACCAATTTTCAGTTTATTTTACATCCAGTGGTGGTGGTTTATTTTTCCACCTGGTGGTTTTAAGTGTTCTTTTTTTTAGAAAATTTTTTTACATCTTTATAGGAAATAAAATACAGTAAATTTGTTTTTATAGATCTTAAAAACTAAAAATGCAAATTTAAAAAAATTTACAATATTGCCATTGTGCACTGTTTGTTTAGGCAATGATTAAAATAATACTTGCATATTGAATAGTAAGGTTCTTAAGAATAGTGGCAAATAAACCATCGCTACTGATAACTTGTCAGAATCAACAAAAGGAGCTAAGCCAGCAGTATAAATCAAAGACATCCATCTTCAATCTAAAAACATTAAACAAACTAATAATGTTTATGTTCATTCCTACTTAAGGATTTTCTATTTAACAGTGTTGCCAATTTATTATTGTAGACCAGATTTTTTTTTTTATTTACAGCTGTAATTATTTCTGCCGATTTAATAGGTAATCATTTTATTTTTGAAAAAATGTTACTTATTGGAAATTTTATTCTCTTTCTTCATTAAGCTATTGCATTTATGGTAACTTAGTTTTACAGAAAATAGATTAATACTATGATTTTATGCTATCAATCTTGATAGCTACTATCATTGTTAAATCAGAACCCACCATTTTGAAATCAAAGTGAATTGGAAAAGTCTCACATCTTTTTTGCTTTACATGAGTTACCTTAGTACTAAATAATCAGTCGGTGGGTTTGGACAAAACTGTGTACATTCATTGTTAATTCAGAGACTGTCATCTTAAAATGAAAGTGAATAGAAAAAAATATTACATATATTTGAACTTTACACAAGGCATATTTGTAGTAAATTTTAAAACAATCATTCAGTGCTTTGACCAAATCTGTGTGCATTAATAATTGTAAATCAGAAGCCGCCATTTTAAAACGGAAATGAATATGAAAAAATCTTATATACACATCGTTCAGCATTACCCGAAGTACCTTTGTACTAAATTTCAAAACAATTGGTCAATGCCTTTGGCCAAAACAGTGTAACAAACCAAATAGTAAAATTCTGATGTTTCTGCACACAATAATTGTAAGCTGAGTGCTGTCAGTTGCAGCTGAAGCAGAGAGGGGAAGTTAACATGATTTTTTTAACAAGTTTGCAAAAAATCAATAAACATTAAGATATATGAATTAAGAAGCCTAAAATATGTTGTTTTCACCACCTTAATTCCATAAGGTTAATTGCCAATTTTTTTTATGTGTTTAACATAAATTTCTCTGATTAATTAGATTTCTCCTAAAATATCAACAAACAAAAAATAGCACTTTTGAAGCCCATGTTTCACAAACTATTTGTTGAAAAAGATTTTTTCCAATTTTTCTTAACATGTGAATCGGTTAAAAAGTTTTCACCATACAATTTTTTTAAAAATACTCCTAAATTCCATCGTACAAGCTTAAAGAGAATCAAGCCATTAACAGAACAGAGAAACTTGGTTATGAACTAATTTGGATTTAAGAAAAAACACTCGTCAGTAAATAAAGTTTATTTGTTAGTGTGCTAGGAGGTGCAATTGAAAGTGTTTTCAACCATATTCTTCAGATGTAGCTCAACGTTTTGCAAGTGTGGCACAAATTGTAAAGGGATCTCCCAGAAGAGTAAATGTTATCTTTAACTCCTAACTAGCTGACAATTTTTTTTTTTCATTTGATGAAGAGTATTCTGGTCTAAAAAAAAATTATACTATGCAGTCTACAAAAACCAGTATAGAATTTGCTCTTTATAACATACTCCAGTTTTTATAACATTAACTTGGCTACATGCGCATGTGATACAGCAACAATGACTTGGAAACATTGTTGAAGAAATAACAAATGAGTTACAAAGTTCAATTAATGCAGTAAATAGCTGGACAAAACTGAGAATAAAATTGAATAAGAAGAAAACAACACATTAATTTCACATGTAGGACAGTTAATATTGAACTGGTAGAAATATATTCAGAAAGTCCTTTATGTGAACACAGTAATTTGACCTGACTCTTAATGCTAAACTGAAATTGAAGGCCTTTGTTAAGAAAACAGTACTAAACTTACAGGATAGAAATATTACTGGTTTTGGTGGAAATATTCAGAGTTATTGGTTCAAAATAAACTGCTGCTGTATTAGAAAATTATTAAATTGATTTGGATTTATGGTATAGATGGACTGTACCAAGAAGACCAATTTTATTGGAAGTTCCTAAACATAGTAAATGTTCCTTGATAGAAATGATTTCAGATATTTGAAGATGGATTTCATCAGTAAAGTGGTAGAACACAAAGCAGTGAAGAATGTTCTACAGCCCAACAGAGAATAAAATGACTTGATTTTGGCCAATCAATACAACAATTAACAAACGTTGTTAAGTACATTTTCAACAAATATCCAACTGAAAAATATTGTGTTATTTTGAACAGCTACAGTCTATCTGGCAATAGACTCAGAACCAGGATTGTAGTGCACTGATTTGACCTCTCAGAACGACACAAAAATTGATTGTGGTACTGCTTAGACAAATTTCTTATCCAACAAAACTTAGACAATCCCTAATCTTTAAAAAATTAAAAAAGGTTTTTAGAAATATGTTTCTATTATAATAATAGTGTAAATTAGGTTTTAAAATGCAAGAACAAAGCTAACTGTGTTCAAGGTTGATTTTTGTATTTTAAAAGCTGATTAAAATGGTGAAATCAAATTTTATAAAATAAATGTGCAACTGGAACATTCAAGTTATTACAATTAAGCTATTACATTAAGAATCAATTTTTGTACAATGTTTCGTTTTTAGCTTTTGAATATTGAAAAGTTTGTTGATAATATTATAATATTAATTGATTATCTACTGAAATAAAAAAAATAAGTAATGTTGTAATTTGAAAATTTCAAAATGTCTCTAAAATTGACTATAGCTGAGTAGTAAAAGTTTTAGACTCAGATTGGCAGACTGTCACTGGATTGTTAGAAGGAGCTTGAGGGTAATTTTTTTACATGTGCGAGAAATTCTCGCTCAGGCCGTTTACTAAATGTTCTGACTATAGAATAATCACTCTTCAAATATTAGAGAAATGTAGTTTAATATTGTTATAGAGTTGCAAAAATTGAAGAACTTATAAATATTTACCAGATTTAATTATGTGACGAGTACGCAACAATGTGGCGCTAATTTTATAATAAGCATTCGAAAACATTAACTATATAACATTTGACTTACAACACGGTATTAAATTATTCACATTAAATAATCTGTATAAATCAAAATTTTTAGTTGATTTGACTTAACTATATAGTTGACAACTATTATTATTATTACTGACCGTTAGAATTGTGTTAGTTTCAACAGGTACTTTTAAATCTTAGCAGCGCAATCCGCATACTTTATATGATTTTGTTATTATTTCATATGTGTACAGTATGAGTATGTTTGACTTATGTTACAGAATGAGTACAGTTGACATGTATGATTTGGCGGTTTTATAGATTTTTACCAAACTGTGCCAAGATCATAGAAATAATACATTATATTATATAATATATATCAAGATATAGTAATAAAATATTTCGTTACGTGTTACGTTTAGTTCGAATACTGTAGCACAAATATATTACAGTACAGTGATTTATGTTCTCTCTAATAATTGCATTTTTTGTACCAATAACGTTAAATTTACATAGAAAAAATTACTGATTGTAATTTTTAATTCAGTTTATTTTTTATTTCATACAAAACGTAAACCTCGGAATTTACAAGATATATGTACAAAAATGTGAAACCTTTGGATGAAATTGAAACTAAGTAATTTTATTTAAAATGACAGTATTAACTATTAAGACAAAAATAATTTCAAACATTTAAAGAAAATTATATTTTTTTTGCATTATATAACACATGACTACTTATAACTAAACAATACTTACAAAATGTTTTATCCAATTCTAAATTAAGACTTTCTTGGAAAACAATAATGAAATAATTAATTGCAGTATTATAAAAAAATAATGTCCTAAAAAATTCATTTGAAATAGTTTTATTATAATACAGCCCCTAATTACTTTGACTTTGATCAGGTTAGCATCACTCCTTCACAATCTCGTTTCTCTCGTCAATCACGAGATTTCACGTTAAACTATTTTCAGAACAGGGAATAATTCGCGGTTGAGTATATTATTAAGTGTATTTTATATGTTTCTTTTTCAAGTGAAATAATTTGTTAATCAAATTTTATTAATTTTGTAATGTCAGTGTTATTTAATTTATACTTTGTTTGTGGCTGTTAGTGTTATGTTCAAGAAAATGGATATAAAAGGAAGCGGTCAACGGGGAATGACGGAGGAGACCAGCACTCCCTTCTCATGTCTGAGCACAGTAATCTGAACCTATAAATTTTTATATATTTACAGTTTACAATTTGCAAATGATAGTGTTTGTTTTTTAAATATTCTTGTTTTGATAAGAAGATAAAGAAAGTTAAATTGTGCTGTGTAAAGTGAGTACAAAATAGTTGCCCTAATTTATTTCGACCGGTAAAGGCTAGCCTAGAAACGGAATTAGCGTATTATGTATCCTCCTTCCCAAAGGTAGTTTACTTATTGTGAATTCGCTTTACTTCTGCGTTTTGTTTCGAAAATAAAAGTATTTTTGTATATGAATATAAATAAACCCACATACTTGCCATTAGATTATTTTTTATTTAAACATTTCTGTGTTTAAATTTGCATATGGCACTCTGTAAAGGCCATTGTAGCAAATGACCCAAGTTAGACCAGTTTAAATCAGTATGTTCTGAGCATATTTTCCTTTCAAGACCTGTTCAAAAGTTATAAAAAAAAATTAGCAATTTTGTTTAATGCAGAATGTATTTGGCCTAATCTTTGGTTGTGCATATTCAGTTAGCTTAGGCTTGTCCTAGGTAACTTAATAAACACATTTTATAATTTGTGACAATGCCAAAATCACAGTTTAAGAGTACAGGCTAAGCCTAGTGATTATAGAACAACTTCAGTGATTTGGTGTTTGTTAGAGTTGAATGAAAACCAAATTAAGATAAAGTTTTTTTTAAATCTTATGCACCATGTCTTCTGGTACGTTTGTGGATAGGATAGATCCATATGCTAAACGTTCTCTAAAGAAAAAGTCAAAAAAATCACAAGGATCATCAAGGTATAGAAATGCAGCTGATGTGGAATTACAACCGCTTCCTCTTCTCAAAGGTAGGATATTTAAGATTTTAATTAATTAGGCATGGGCTAGCGCACACAAGATTTTAAATAAGTCTAATTTTGTTTTGCAAAGGTTTAACATTGCAGTTTTTGATAAGGCCTAATCATTGAAATAACAGTCTAGGCATAGGCTACTAAACCGAAGGCTCTAAACAACCAACCTTAACTTTATTTATATTTTACACTTAGGAGTATTTATACAATAACAATAAATTGCTTTATTTAATGATTTTAAAATAATTTTTTAGTTTTGTTTTATTATATTTATTAATATTAATCCAAGGAAGATTTTTATTCTTGCTATAAGTTATGATATTATACAGTTTTTGATGGTAGCATTTTGTGATATCACTACTACATTGTGTGTAGTGTGTGGGATTTCATATGCCAAGGCCACCGAATTAGTATAGTATTAATCCGTGTTATCACCTCGTCAGTATATTACTATTTATCATATAGTGATAACTTGGTAATGTTAAATTTAAGCATGACAGTTACTATTTGCTCCCTTTATTTGATTTGTTTGTTTCAGTAATTTTCACTTAGTAGTATTGGTTAGGTTATTAAAATAAATTTGTTTAATAACCTAACCTTTACTAATGTGTAAAAATTACTAATATTTTTTTTCTAACTAAAATGCTTAATTTATAATGCCTGTTCTATAAATAATTTAACCAAAAGTATAAAAATTACAGAATTATCAAAAGCCAAAAAATTAAAAAAAAATGTGTCTATCTTAGTAAACCTCACACTGTAGTAATGGTTGGGTTACAGAAGAATTTTTTTTGAATAAATATGGCCTTTCAGGTAATATAGCAGTTTTTTAATTTTTGTGTCGAAATACTTTGTTACATAACCGTTATATTTTTACAAAATATAAAATTGTGTAAAATACAGGGAGTTTGAAATTTATAATTTTATAATCTAACAATTACTACTGTCTGTAATTAGAATTTTTTATTTACACATTATTTAAAGTGAGTAATAAAGAGCAATAGAAACTGAACAAAAAATAAAAATAAGAACCTAACATGGTTTTGTTTTAGAGTAGTATTGCTTACAAGTTATTTATCTTATAATGACTGTTATGGCAGTATACGAATTAGCAGTTTATTGAAAAAGATTTTGTTGTGTAGATGAATATTATTTTGGCATAGTAAATATAGCATGCTCCATATAGTGTAAATGCTAATGCCATCGCAATATTGGAAATGCAATGCTAAGAAAAATTGGATAAAGTTTTAAGTTATAAGAAATTTAATCTTCTGTGGATGAATATTTCTTAATGAATAATCAAGTATGTTATAAAAGGAAAACAATGTATTTAAAATCATTAATTTAAAATATCACCTGAAATAACAAATACCATATTTGTTAATTTTTTTGGTTTTCTGATAATTTCCTCACTCTTAATTTTTGATTATGACTTATGGGCATGAAATAAAGCATTTTAGCAGGGAAAACATAAAAAGTTACTGTTCAATTAGTACACATTTACAAACTAGGGGCTGCAATGCTTTAGGTATAATTTATCTTAAATATTGTTTATTAATGATATTATTGTAGGCCTGTTTCTTCACTTTCAAGTTATTTTCTAAGTAATGATTTTTACAACTTTTCATTATTACAAACTTATTATAATTTTAATTATTGAATTACAAGATATCTCCACTTGGAAGATTAAATTTCGTGCGTTAAGTTATGGCTATGTAATTTTTTATAAAACTATTTAATGACATCATTGTAGTTTACATCTTATGGATCATGATAGATTTATCACACATGGTAGTACTTGCGCATTTTCATAGAATACAATTGAAAAATAATGGCATTTAGTTTAACACACAATCACATTATTACGCATTATAAAAAACCACTTTGTGGGATATTTAGCAGTATTTCAATTAAAATTCAAACATGGCAACTTTATGCAAAAAATTAACCTTTTTTACAGCTGAGATGTTTTATATCCGCTGTCTTAACACTCATCACAAAGTTAATAAAAAACTGTTAGGTTTTCTAAGCATTACTGTGTTAGGTTCTTCACACACAACTGTGTTAGGTTCTTAACGTAATTAAAAAGATTTCTATTGCTTTTAGTATTAATTATAGGCATTTAATTAATAATTTTCATGATAAAAACATGTTAACTACTTTTACTACTAATGTTTTTAGGTTATACGAGTCACTTTTATTTTAGTTTCTTTTTTAACTTCCTGTAGTTTTTACTCCTTTGTGTCCTGTATTATTATTTTTGGGCATGTAATAAAACGTTTTGGCACAAAAATAACAAAGATTGACAAATTACCTGAAAATGCAAAATACCAATTTCATAATAATTAGAGTATCTTATAATTATGTTTGGCACTGGCCAATATCAATATCAAGTCACAGACTAAGAATAGAGCGTTTAAAGTTAGTGCTTTTAAATCTACCTATTGCAAATGTTTGCTTGGTTTTTATTTATTTTAGAGCTTAGACATATTTTTATAAAATATCAAAAAATTTTTAAACTCATTTTTAATTCTTGAAATAGATCAGTAAAGAGGTTTATAATTAATTAATGGTCTTCTTTGGAAACTAGCCTGTCAGGTTAGGAGATATATATATATATACACACACACACACACACACACATTTTTTAATTTAAAAATATGGTAAAATATAAGAACAGTGTAATTAATTGTATTCAAATTTCTAAGTTTTTTCTCTCGTTTTTCTAAATAAATGTTGAACATATTTTTTGGTTCTCAAAAACTGATGCTGTAATGATTTTTTAAAAGTCAATATTTTAAGTCTTTCCATGTCATTAGATAGGAGTAATGAACTTTATTCTAGGTCTGCAATAGAAAAATAAGGTAAAAAAATAGGTTATGAAATTGTAGGTAAATAATTGTTTATTTGTCACTAGCAATTTTTTTTTAAATTTAGATTTTGTGTGTTTTTGCTTGCAAATAACAAATTAACATATTTAAAGAGTTGTAACATCAAAGAGAAAACGAAAGATATAAGTAAAGTATCTTGTCTGTGAAACATGATAACATTTAATGGACTTTGCGTTATATATGTGTGTATATATATATATATATATATATAGAATGGTATTTCGCTATGACAATACTGGAAACATCATCTTGTAGGTCACCTAGCTTAATTTATCTTCAGATGGGTTTATTCCGACTATAACATCCGTATTTATGCTTTATTTAAAGCGATAGGTTGCATTTGTAATAAATATGATTTGCTTGAAATATTTTCTGCTGAGCTGTCAGAAAGTGACTTTTAAAGTATGCAGGTTTTTTCTTTCTTTTTTATAAACTCTTCTACATGTTTATTTGTTGTTGGCAAGCAAAAATGAATTGGAAACTATTACACTATAGTGAGACTTTTGTAAAATTAATGATTTTTTAATATTTTTTTCATTTTATTATGTACTTTATTATTCAATTAAGATATAATGTATTAACCTGAAATTTCTTATAATAAGTCACTTTTTTATGCAATTTTTTGATGTCATTGCTGTCTACAGAGCATAGCACAAAGCCGTGGAGCATTGCATGATTTGTAGTCAGCTGCTTTATATGTCCGGGTTTTAAATTCCCGGAAAGTTTATAATGCTTTTCATAACTACTACTACAGAAAGCTTAATACTAGCTTTCTAGTATTAAGCTAGTACTAGAATACTACTTTCCGAATACTACTTTCGGAAAGTTTAATACTAGCTGTAACTAATTGCAAAAATAGTAGCCTAACTTTCACACAATATTATTAGTTAAATTATTGAGGTATTTAAAAATAATGGTTTGATTATTTATTCTGTTTAAATTAATTAATGTATATTAAATAAAGCATTTTCACAAGAAAAAATATGTTAGTATCTCTCATGCAATAGTAGTAGTTAGGTTATGGGGAGATTATTTATTTATTTATTTTCTAGTATTTTTCTCACTTTTATTCAATCATGTGGTATTTTCCTCATTTTTATGTTTTGTATTGTTACAAATGTGCGTGAAATAAAATGTTTGGTAGGAAAAATACGATACCCTACACATATGTTTTTCCATGCATTCCAGCCGTTTCGGTGGCCTAGTTGATAGCGAACTGGGCTTTCACCCTGAGGACCCGGGTTCGATTCCCGGCGAGGGCTTGGCATTTTCATACGCTATAAATCATCCCATCATCTGCACTAGCCCAAGTGTGCAAAAAAAAAAAAAAAATCCATGCATTTCATATTGTATGAGTGAATTAAAGTAAGTCACCTTTTCTTGTTTTTTCAACTTTTAAACATGCTAAGCTGTTGTTAGCACGAATGAATAACATCTCAGTATAGAAAAAGAATATTATTTAATTGCCAGTGACAAGTGAATAGTAAACAATTATTTGTAGATCTATTCTTTACACTCATAAACTGAAGCATTTTTATACATATCTATTTTTAATACATATATATACTTCAGTGCTTTATTACACATTATGTTTTTGTTATAGCTTATGGGCCTCCATGTTATATTCTTTTAATGAAATGTTTTAGCTTTTTTCATTTTATGGTGTAGCCCAGTAGTAGTCGGCAAACTGCGGTTCGCGAGCCGCATGTGGCTCTCTGACTCCGTGGCTGTGGCTCTTCCACAAAATCTTTAGTGCAGGCACAGAATATTATTTATTAACTTGCCTTGTTATTACAACTTTTTGATGAGTAAACTTTTTGACACGCAAACCTACAGAAATTTTTTTCGATGTTAGAAGAAGTAATTTCATTCGAAAACAAATTGTTGCCTTTTGCCGAAGATTTTGAAAGAGACTAATACACTTCCATGCCTATTGAAATATTGTCGAGAAAATAAGTCCAATATTGACATTTGCTATTTCAGAACAACACTGTTAAATATGAAGGAATCTTCTTATCAAGTTCAAAGACTTTAAAAACAGCAATGTTAGACTTTGTTAAAAAACCTCTGATTGACACGGTAACAGAAATAAATTTTTCACCCTTTAATATTGATATTGGTAACATTGAAATGCAGTTGCTGGATTTAAAAAATAAAGAATTGTGGAGCTCAAAATTCGAGCTTCTTTATACCGATTTAGAGACAACAACATACAAATCTGATACCCTTACTTCCCAAGGAAATGCTAGGCCATAGTTCACATTAGTGGAGTATTTGTAGTTTTTTTAAGGAAACCTGTTATATTATTTAACTTGTTATATTTTAAGTAAATATTATCTTTATTTAAGTATGGTACCAAGTTTTATTTAATGTACCGTTAGTTTAACTATATGTACATTTAACTATACTCGAGAGCAAAGGCAAGCTCGAGATTGTACTTTTAATTAAATTATTTCCTTAAAAATGTCTACTAAAGCAAAGCTTAAGTTTAAAAAAATGGCTCTTTGAATAAACTTCAATTTTCTATTTTTTATATTTAGCTCTTTTGGATGACAAGTTTGCCGACCACTGGTGTAGCCTATTCTTATTACTTTGCAACAGCAATCTTGATCCACGATTCATCCTATTTAGTACTTAGGTATATAACTGGATTTATAAAGAATGAGAAAACAGACTTACGAATTGAACTAAACATAGTTTGATATGAACCAAACTAGTTAATTTACTGTCAAAGAAGTGCAGACTAGCTACACCTATTGAGAGGATTTAGACGTCCCTTTCGGTACCCAACACACACTTACAACACTACAATTATGACTTTAATACTTCACTTCACACTTACATTTAGGAAGACAATAATAGCCTCATTGTGCTTTTTGTCTTAAAATAATTAAAAAAAAAAAAAAACAGATTTACATTTTGATACATAACAACTGGTACCTAATAAAAGTAACCTTAGTAAATTCTGTTTCCTATCCCTCTGAAGATGGTAACTTCTTTTCTTTCTCTTTTCTTTAGTATAATGACTAATATGATGATTATTCTGCTCATATTAAATTTGTTTTTTTTTTATTTTGTGGAAAAATGGTCTTCTTTTTGTATTTAAATTTTAGCACCATATTGCTTATAAAATACCACAGCTTACAGTTACTGATTTTCAAAAACATCGCTAGGTTACTCTTGTCAGTTAATTCAAAAGTGAAAAACATTTTTTTTTATTATGTTACAGAGAGAAATGAGTAGGTTACTTTCAGGAAAAAGTAATAAAAAGTTTGTTATTATTGGTCATGTTCTGGAGTAATGGCAAAAGTACATTCACTTATTGAAGTGAATACTTTCTTATTCCTGGTATGGAAAATTTTGTTGTATAGTGAAATCGAATTAAGAATATATTGTAACAAAAAAAGTGAAGAATGTGTGAAACAGCTGATGGTTAAAGAAACATATTATCACAGAGATCCCAGTGAGTGCTTTAGCAATAGTATGTATCACAAAATCAAATGACTTGACCATAGGTAGACTACTTAGTTCGAATTCTGAAAGGTGAAAATGAAATGAATTTAAAAAAAATAATGGTAGAATTAGAAGTTTAAATTGTAAAATAAATAAAATAAGAATAAGTGAACAATTATTTATAAATTTTAGTAATAATAATAATAATAGAAACTATTTATAGTTTCAAAACAAGTGTTATATTTGGCACTAAGAATATAAAAACAGAAGGCCGATGCTGATGTTACAACTGATGCAAATGTATTTGAAATGAATACTGTACTACTTTTTTATGCTTGGTGTAGCAAATTTTGTGATGCAGTGAAATCGAATGGAGAGTAAGAGTTGAAAAAAAACAGTACATTTCAAAGGCATTTGAATTCAAGTACATTCAAAGTACAATTCAAAGTACATTATTTCAAAGGCGCATAGTCTCTATGTACAATTTAATGTTTAGCACTAGTTAGGTGATCAGGTAGGTGATCAAGTAGGTGTTTTGTGTCAGCCAGGGGGAAATCAGCTCATTCAGTTAGATTTCAACAGATATTAGACCATATTTTCTAACCAAAACATGTTTTACTTATGGTTAAGGAGGATAGAGTTTTTAGTTGGCTGTTATTTAAACATAGTAGATCTTGTTGGAGGTAATCCTTGTTATTAATACTAATGAACCGCTCACATTTTTCAGTTTTCAGAATTTAGTAATTTTGTTTTGGTGTTTACCAAAAAAGTTTGAAATTTAACTTGCTTGTAATTTTAGTTTTTTATTTACCTATCCATTAAATTGCTTAAAACTGAAGTTCAATGTACGGCTGTTCAGGATGTGAGTTATATAGGCATAATAAAAAAATTGTTGCGAATATATTGAAAGGTATACAAATAATATAAGCTTGTAAAATGTTTTTTTAAACTTTTTTAATCATAGATCTAGAATCGCCAACTTTCAGTTTTTATGTGAAGAGTGTTCAAAAAATTCTTTCTGTTCTCGTAGTAAATCATGTTTGTCGTTTCTCAACAAATGGAAATATATTACTCTACCTGTAAAAAAGCAATAAAGTCTGAAGCTGTGGCCAGTAGTATCTTTAAGCAGATTGTCACTATTGTCAAAATATTGAAAAAGCTCGATTTATGTATTTAAAAGTTCTAATAATAAGAAATAGCTAATTATTGATTGTATGAAACATGTAGTATTATTATTAATGTTGTAAGCAAAGTATATAAAATAAAAATATATTCTGGTTTACTGTACAGTTACATAGGGTGTCTGAAAAAGAACTCCTTAGTTTTAATGTACCATAGAATCTGTATGAAGTGACATACACTATTCTAGTTTGTGGTACTTAATTCATCAACTATTAAAGTTGTGCTCAAGTAAATGTGGGAATTCAGTTCCCAGGCCTGCATGACCTTGAGAATAACGGCGATAGCTCTCAGTTCAGACATTCAGTGCAGTGCAATGGTTACTCCGCAACAAAAGGTGCAGTGTGTTATTTGGCTTGTGCAAACTGAGTCTGTTATAACAGTATATTGTAATTTTTTGACGCAAGTATGGTGATGAACCACCTACAGCGACAAAAACCACCTACTGTTGTTATTGGCTAAAGTCTTTCAAGTAAACCAACAGTGTTTTAAAAGCGAAATCGCCTTCTGAAGCTACTGGTGAACGTATCCGTGTTTTGTGTGTTCGGAGCCCAAAGACGTCATTGGCTCCAATTGTCGTAGTCTACAATTAAGAGTGCTTAAAGGTACTTTGTACGGTTTGGTACATGAAAGACTTCATTTGTGCGCCTACAAATTACAACTGTTACATGAAATTAAACCCGGTGATAAAAACAAAAGATTGCAGTTTGCTGTTAATTTTCTACATAGAATTGATGAAAATATTTGTTTTTTTAATATCTGTTTTCTGGTGAAGCAACATTTCATGTTAGTGGAACAGTTAATTGTCATAACTACAGAATTTGGGGGGGGCAGAGTGACCACATGTCGTTATTCAGCATCAATAAGACTCTCCAAAACTTAATGTTTGGTGCAGTTTGATGGACGATCGAGTGATTGGTCCTTTCATTTTTGTAGAACAATAAATGGGGATGTGTACTGTGACATGTTGACAGAGTATGTCTTCCCCAAGTGGAAGATATTGAGATGAAAAAAAGCTTGTGTTTTTCCAATTAGATGGCGCCTCACCTGATTACAGTAATTGTGTGTGCGTGACTCTTGACACTCGCTTTCCAGGCAGGTGGATAGGCCCAATCTCTTGGCCAACACGGAGCCTGGATTTAACCCCACCTGACTTCTTCCTTTGGGAACACCAAAAATGTTATGTGCGCTAAAAAGATCTGTGACAGCAACCATTTATGAAAAAGAATCATCACAGCGGTTGAGACTGTTATATCTGCTATGTTGGTGAATACCTGACAAGAAGTGGAATATTGTTATGATGTGTGTAGGGCAACAAATGGATCTCATGGTGAAGTTAACTAACATTAAAAAAACTTGAACATATTCTCTTTCATTGTATATACTCATTAATTTCATCATTAAATTTACTCATAAAACTAGGGAGTTCTTTTTCAAAACCGTCTTTAGGACCTAAGCAAGGCTTTTGAGAGGGAAAAGGGGGTAAGTGCTAGAGCCTCGTGGTAAGAGATGAATTCTTCAAAGTTGGTTGTCCTTACAATAACAGTTGTATACATTTTACTTTACAATATGTAAGACTGAATGTTCATTTATTAGACTTATAACTTGTGCAATTAAGTTAAAGCTTGTTCAACTAAGCTGATTACTATTTATCATTTTTGCTTGTTTTGATTTCATGCTTTCATGTTTGTTGTATTGCAGGGTCACAATAAATGATTTTGTTGTCTACATTCTGTTCATTGTTTTACAGCTTTAGAGGAAAATTGTTTAGTAACATGCAGGGAAATTAGGGGTTGCAAATATTATTGAAGGGGTTTGTTCTGTTAAGTAATTTATAGGGCTTGATAGATGTATGGAAGGAACAGTAGTGTTTTTGGTTAACTACACTATAATACAGTACACTATAATATATAGGTTATCATCCCCTGAGCTACACTTTGATATATATAAAGAAAAACCTCACGACACGTCAGCTATAAGCTTTTCGTGTTCCCCTTTTAGTTCACCTTAAACTGATTCCAGTGTCCTTGATGAGCTCTTGAATCTTGTACAAGGTGTCCTTATTAAACTCCTGTTCTGGTTGTTGAGGTCCAAAAAGTCTCCTTCTTTTGGCTTCCAGAATGTCACATTGAGGAGTACATGTGCGGGTGTCATCTATCACAGCTGCCTGCACAGATGATACTCATGCAAGAATTGTAACAACTCCAACTTAAGTAGATGTCTCTGAATGTAGCTGTGCCTGGTAATCATGGTGATGACCTGCCTCAGTGATCGTGTGTTGAACTGAACAAGTGTCCTTGTCAGTACAAAGTCTGGTCCTGAAAGAAGGTGTTTCCCCAATCGTTTCTCAGGGAATTGCTTCCATTGCTTGATGTGCTCTTCCCTAGCTCATTTCCTTACTGCACCTCTCACAGTTGTACAACTAATTCCTACATGCGGCCTCTGGTCAGATAAGTGCATCAGCAGCTTCTCTCTTGGCCATCATGTCTGTTCTTTCGTTTCCTTGAATTCTGTAATGCCCAGGTATCCATCCCACTTGTACTACATTAGCATTTGACAGTATACAGAGGGAGCGGAGGGAATCCATACCATATATATATATATATATATATATATATATATCATTGATAAAGACATGCCGAGATTGTACAGATCTCAACTTGGAATACTTCGAAAAATATTCCTAGGCTAGTGTTAAATACAGCGCCCATGGTTTTGCAGTATCCTCCATATACAAACTGATGATCATGCAATGATCTGTATGCTGTAAACTGACCTGGATGTACCGGTCACTTGCCGGCTTCCCAATCTTTTTGTGAATAGAGACAAACTCTTAAAGGTCGAGTATACTGAATATACTCAGTATACTCTTTAAGGTCGAGTATATTGAGTATGCATGTTATCAGATAACATGTCTAACAGTGTCTTTTAGAACTTTTTTGACAGTCTCAGAGTGCCCGACCTCAAGGATGCTCCTCCTCCATTCATCATGGTTTTGAAGCCTATATGCCAGCCTGTCTCGCCTCTGACATGAATATGTCCAGAGGTGGCAGGTTAACAAAACCTCTAGAGCAGATGTAGGAGTGCTCCTAAAGACACCAATGATCAGCGTGCTTCCAAGCTATTGTAAGCTTGCCAATTTGTTGCCTGCTAGCCTATGTTGCTTTTGGTGACCATACCAGGGAACCATGTCAGTGAGGTCTGACTGTAGTCATGTTTATCATGACTAAGGGTAACACTCGGCTTTTGTCCCCAGTCATATCCGACAAGACACCTTGTTGCCAACAGTGACGATTTTGCCTTTAAAATAGCATGGTGTCCAGATGGATATTCCACATCAGCTTCCTATCCACGACCACACCCAGATATTTTACCGTCTCTGAAACACTCAGTCTGGTCTCCAGCCATAAATCCTTATTGTTCTTGACCATTTTATT
Organism: Callitettix versicolor; assembly: GCA_022606455.1. Taxonomy (NCBI): domain Eukaryota; kingdom Metazoa; phylum Arthropoda; class Insecta; order Hemiptera; family Cercopidae; genus Callitettix; species Callitettix versicolor. The sequence continues at coordinate 37,008,953 of CM040188.1, read as the reverse complement.
ACTAGATAATTTCTCCATGACTGTTTTGGAGGGTTTGACTAGAAGGTCTGCTCTCCTGCATCACTTGCTGATTCGTTTTAAATAGAAATTTCGTAGTCCCCTAATTGAGTTAGAAAACTTCCTTTGGACATGATGATGTCATCTTCGTATCCTTCTGCATATGCCCCAGCTCTAGATGCATTGAGATTCTCTAGGAAACTGTCCACCACCAGAGCCCACAGAAGATTCGAAAAATTCTCCCCGTAGACAACCTCAAGCCACACTGACACCGTAAGTGGCTCCCTTAAATGGTATGGTTTTTTGGTTTTTGAATGAATTGTATAGCTTAAGCTTAAATAAATGCGTGGTTCAAGATTTTATATCTACACTAATACCTTTGCCAATATGCTGAGCTTAGAAAACCATTGTTATTACAACGGGGGATCGTATGGAAGACATTACTGCCAAGTGTGAAGATTGGTATTTAGTAAACTGCATAAGCTGGTGACTAATTTTTTGCGAGAAACTTTTTACTGTTTGGTAATTTTTGTTTAGATTAGGAACGTTTTTGTAGAAGTATTATTGGTAGTGAATATTGTGATAAATTAAATTATGTAATAATTGCTGACTGAAATGGTGTGTATACTTAGAAATTATTTTAGTGCTTAAATTTGATTATAATAGCCTAAAACTGCATTTTTTGTAGGGTTGTAGAGAACTAAACTCATGTGGCAAAAGGGTGCTCACACTGAATAATTGTAGAGAAAACTGTTTTATTTTCTCTTTTAATTAATGTATCGTTTATTAGTGCAAATAATAACTTAATAAATATTTCATAGCTTTAAAACCCTGACATTTAGAAACACCCTTTATTGAAAGTTCTTTATTTTTGTTTCAAATTAAAATTTTAAAAACGATCTTATTTTAATGTCATATTTTATACAGTTTCCATAAAAAGGAAAAAAGTTGTAACAAACTGTTCGCTATCTTGCCGACTGGGCTACAGTGTAAACCTGTATATTTTTTAGAGACTGATCTAACAGAATGTATATTTCATTAGTTAAAGTTGAAAGCATCATTTTACTGAAGGTATAAAGTAGGCCAATTTCCTGTGAGGTATTTTCTGCTATCTGCTGTTATCAGAGTATGTTAAATGTTGAAGGGAATGTAAATCTCACGAAAGATAAGATTGTTACTTTCTGTGTACTTAGTAAAACTATCTCATTATTTCTTCCTGTGCTATTCACATTGCTGCTAACAATATTAAATAAAGTTATGACAGTATACACAGGAGATAGCAATAATTAATAATTAACGTCTAGATGTTTTTCATGCTCATCTATAAAATCCTGAATTTATTTAAAGTTGAAAGTTATAAACACTATTTTTTACTTTTATATGTTCAAACCTTTTCCGTCTTTGTTTCAAGTCTTTTGGGAATACTATTACACACTTTACAGAATAATAACTGTCCAAATTATGGAATGTAACTTAGATGTAGTCTAATTTTTCAGTTCATCTGTGTTTTGTAATATATTACATTACAATTGGTATATTATTATATCTTATATTACACCAATATTATATTATATTGGTGTTTTGTCTTTATTATTAATGGAATGACATCTCTAATTAAGAATAATATTATTATATTAAATAATAACAATACAGTTAATTAAAAATAAACTAGTAATAATAAATAAATATTTGATGATAATTAAATAACTTAAATAGTAATAATATTTAAAAATAATGGCAATAATATCTGACGATCAAGGAGGTGTGTTAGCCAATATGTGCTCTTTGTCAACTCACTATTCTGTGAACACCTCGGATCATGTAATTGTGTAGGCACACTACAGTATTACAGTATCAGGGGTTGTCAGCTTGTAAGGGCATGAAGGCTACATTAGAAACAGCATTCATGATTGCGAGTTGCACTTCAAAAACAGGCCAGTTTTTGTTCTGCAAATAGAACAGTGGTACCCGTATGATGCATGCATAGTTTAATTCACAAAGGTTTACTCATTGCTTGAAGTACTATTTTACGATTGCATAAAAGAGTGAAAAAATTTAAAATAAAAGCTATTATACTGGGAACAATTGAGTTTTTAAAAGCATTCAAGCACTGATTTGAATTTAATTTGGCAAATGGTAAAAAGAAAAAAAAAGAACCTAAACAGAAGTGAAAGTAATAATGTAATAAAAAAACAAAACTTAAAAAAAAGAACGAATTAGTCGAAGTAAGTTACATCCTCTAGCTATATCGAGTAAGCTACTGGATCAGCTACATCTTCTAATGAACGAATCTATCTTCAGTTATGTGATTTTATTACTAATCCAAGAAGATGCAGCAAGGAAGAATCTTCAAGTCGATTTCCGAACTAATTTTTAATATTTTTTTTAGTTTACACCTACATTTTACCTAATTTATGCAGATTTTAATGGTCTGTGTTGATGATATTAAATTTTCAAATGACTGCAAGATATAAAAAAAAATAATGTTAGGAATTTGCTTGCATCAAGTCGGATAGACGATTTCACATTATATCTCAAACATGTAAATTGTTTGCACGCAACTAAAACTCACGGCCATCAAATCAGACGGCCGAGGAAATTGCGCCGTTGTCAGATACGGAACCAGCAAAGCGAGGAATGGTCTAGATACGACTCCACCCTCGCACGAACTGGCAACACTGCTACAGGCCAATACTTTTAGGCGCCTATTCATCCAAATACGATTTACAAATTGAAGATTTGTAAAATAAATTGCACATATCTATTTGTATTTCTGATTTCTAAAATGTACATTATGTAAATATATAATTCTGTATTAAAATTTATATAATATATAAATATATAATTACAAATTGGGAACATAGGATTTTCTTATATAATATTTAAATGTAGAATGTGTGTGTGTGTGTGTGTGTGTGTGTGTGTGTGTGTGTGTGTGTGTGTGTGTGTGTGTGTGTGTGTGTGTGTGTGTGTGTGTGTGTGTGTGTGTGTGTGTGTGTGTGTGTGTGTGTGTGTGTGTGTGTGTGTGTGTGTGTGTGTGTGTGTGTGTGTGTGTGTGTGTGTGTGTGTGTGTGTGTGTGTGTGTGTGTGTGTGTGTGTGTGTGTGTGTGTGTGTGTGTGTGTGTGTGTGTGTGTGTGTGTGTGTGTGTGTGTGTGTGTGTGTGTGTGTGTGTGTGTGTGTGTGTGTGTGTGTGTGTGTGTGTGTGTGTGTGTGTGTGTGTGTGTGTGTGTGTGTGTGTGTGTGTGTGTGTGTGTGTGTGTGTGTGTGTGTGTGTGTGTGTGTGTGTGTGTGTGTGTGTGTGTGTGTGTGTGTGTGTGTGTGTGTGTGTGTGTGTGTGTGTGTGTGTGTGTGTGTGTGTGTGTGTGTGTGTGTGTGTGTGTGTGTGTGTTTGATTTGTTTGATTTGTTTGATCAAACAATTTGTATGTTTGATGCTTTGCTGTTATTGATTTAAGTCAGTAGACAAACTATAAAACTATATTACACAAAATGAAAGAAAAATGTCTCATATTAATGTCTTAATAATGCATGCAAAGCAAATAAACATATGCTACATGCTACCATAAACGTTTTAAATTTTTTAACTAAAGTTGTGTTATAAATAATCAATTTCTATCACACTGTGTCCAATTGCCCGCAGGTGATTTATATCTTATGCATTTTACGAGTACACTGAGAATCTTAAGACGAAATCTTCCTGAAAAAAAAAACAAAAGTCCTCGCTTACTGAAAAGTTCAATACACTGCGATTCCGATTAAATTTACTTTTTGGGCATTTTATTTATTCAAGTTATGCGCTGCCTTTAAAAAAATAAAAGCCGTTCGGTTGAAATGGATAGTATTCTTGAAGGCAGTGGTAAGTTACATTTTTTTCCAACGATGTTATATTAATAGGCTACAATCGTAAGTTTGAGAGGAAATACGCTATTCCAAAACCTTTGCTTGAACTGGAGTTGATTTCAGAAATAAGTGATCTAGAACTTCTTAGATTAATGGAAAATATATTTATTTTGAGAGTGGAAGACAAAATAGTGGGTATAGCGAGATTGGACCGTCTACGAAATAAGTGTTTTGTATAAAAAATTGTAAGACTAAATTCGAGGGGGAAATATTCTCCATATATTGATAGTTTTTTTTTAAGTAGAACCCTTGGGCGTCGACACACTTCTGCTAACGAGTTTCCCACGATTGGAAGGCGCCCTGGAAGTTCTTTTCCGGATTGTTTTTTAAGCATCGCGTCTAAGTCGCTTGGACCTCTGTTAAGGTGGTGTCCTTTGGGGACTGTCTTCACTCCGGGGAAGAGGAAAAGAGAGCTGAGGAAGCGTTGCAGTGATGTTTGAGGCCAAGTTGTCGTTCACCACGAAGCAGGTGCACCTTGGTGCATTGTCATGCCGCTTCCAATTAGCGACAATGCCCGGCCTTACTCGGTTGACCCTTCACTTTCTTTTCAGCTCTTCCTCGTTGAAAGCACCCGTGACGGTCTGTCCCACAGATACAAATTCGTGGTAGACCAAGTCCTTGGCGTCAAAGAAAGTAACGAGCGTGGCTTTGTCCTTCGAGTTACTCATTCGAGCCATTTTAGGCGTGCCATTCGGCACTGTCGTTACGGAGTCATACTAAAAAATCCACGTTTCTTCGCCGGTTACATTGTCAAAAACTGAGGGTCTGAACGCGCTGCAAAAGATCTCCGCAAACGAGCACACGGTTTTGCTTTTAGTCGTCTGTCAAAACTTTCAGGACGAATTTGGCATAGATTTTTTTTACCTGAAAATCCCAGGTAATGATGGTTTATAATCATTCGAACTAACCATCTGTCTGAGTTAAGTTACATCACGCACAAGTTTCACTTTGTTTTCGTTCCTGTTCGAGACGTCCTGCGCGGGATTTGTCTCTCTCTCTCTCTCTCTCTCTCTCTCTCTCTCTCTCTCTCTCACACACACACACACACACTCTCGATCTTCTTTGAAGTACGATCGACAGACAGCAGGAACCATCCGTGCATCTGAAAAGAGCAGAAAGGCTTTCACTCCGTAACACCTGCTGGATCATGCCAACGTCTCCATAGCCGATTTTACGAATGCCACAGAGAATTTACTGGCGTATCTGCATTTCTAAGCTTCGACCGAGCCTATAAACAGGGCTCCACTAAAGCAATACGATTCGCACGGAAGCTCGTAGGCGATTTATGCCTGGGTCGTGTCGAAGCTTATTTCCCCCTCCATCGAACCCGCCTAGAGCCAGCGCGCTGCGGCGTACAGTTGCATCAGAAAAAAATAGCTCTCATTACTTTTTATATAAAAAAGTAACGAAAATCATTCGCAATTACAATGTCAAAAAACTGATAGGCAGTGGTAGTAAAGAGCGGTCAACTCAAACAGTGTAGATTTACGTTTAAAGTAGCGAACACGGACAAAGCAGGGGACTTAAACATCCGGTAGCAGAGCTGTTGAAAAAAACTTATAACTTGGCTTAATTTCTCACAATTAATTCATCAGAATTTTGTCAAATTTTAGCCATTTAAGAGCTTTATCAAAACATTTGAGTACGTCTTGCTGGCATGATAGAAGCGAATTTACTAAGTATTTTTCGTTATAATATCTTCTTCGAAGTTTCTATTTCATCAACATAATCAGGAATAAAATCTGCATACATATTAGATTTTAAACTTTCGCATGCATTGAAATTACGAAAGTGAATCCTGACAGCCTTCAAAAAACTTTTTCAATTTCAACGTTTTTGAAGAGTCAAATTGCTGATGCAGTTTTTAAAGCTGATTACTATGGTAAAATCTGATTCAAAAGTAAAAGTTATGAATTTTTAAAGATTTGAATTCTCAGCCATTTTGAAACTATTGAGTGAATTTTGTTGGTTAACGAATCTGTCAAAGCTATTGCACAATCGATTTTTGTGCCGAGTTAGAATCAAATCTGACTAAAATTGGGAACTCGAACGTGCTTACAAAGAAAATTTTAATAAGACGTGATCTAGAAGACGTGATCGGTCTCATTTCAAGATCTTACCGTGATGGCTGCTTCAATGGTACATTTTTCCAATGAAAATTCGCTAATAAATGACATTGTCCGGGGATTAAAAAAAAACTTGATCGCTTTCAAGTTCTTTATCGTGTTTTCAGCGGATACCGATGGTGCAAAAAAAGCGGAAATATGAAAATGAGTCCTGGACGCCGTCACATTGGAATTGCAGCACTGACGGATGTGTGCTAAGCTAGATATAGACGTACAAGATGTACACTGTACTTTGCAGGAGTTGTAGGCTTATCGATTGCGCCGGCCTGACCCCTTCTTTCAATTTGTTTTGCCTGAATGGTTTCGCTAAACTCGGTCGCATTGCGCACATCGCTCTCTATGCAGTCCCGATTTTATATAGCAATATTTATTGAGACTATACTGTGTCATTTAACTTTCTGTCGTGTTTTTTTTTTGTAAAGAAAATCGTCTTTTGTTCTAAACTAAAAGGCTGAATATTGTAATGCATTACGCTAATTTTATCACATTCAATTTAAAATGGCCTTACTTTAAGCCCATAATTACTTGAACGAAAATGTTTAAATCGCTGTTATTTTTTTTGTAAAAAAAAGATTTCAGATAAAAACGAATCTGAAACGTATACCACATTTTAAATCAAATCAGTATGAAAATAAAATATTAAATTAATATAAATGTTGTAAAACTATGGAATCTAGGAGAAATAAAGTTGAATTAGCCTTCCAACTTACCAAGGACACACACAACAAGAAGTCCCTCTCCTGGAATACAAAGATAAGGCATTATCATACTGTAATTAAACCAGAAGCCTTATATGCAGCTGAAACATTATCTCTCACAACCCAGGGCCTACTTGAAAGGCTGGAGATCAAAGAAAGAAAGATATTACGAAAAATCTTAGGCCCCAAATTCCGTAACAACCAATTACTCCACATCAGTAATGAAACTCTTTACCAAAAAACTGAAACACTATCAGACACAATAAGAAAAAGGAGAATTGATTTTTATGGGCACATCCTCCGAATGGACAAAAATAGAATAACCAAAAAAATATTTGACTACTTTCGCAGTAGAAGAGCCAAACCACTTTGGTTTAGAGGAACGGAGAAAGACGTAACAGAACTGCAGATCACTGACACTATGCTCATGGACAGAACAGCCAAAACAATAACCAAAGAAAAGAAACAACGGTTCCAAGGCAAAGTCAAATACAAGCGAACGATCCAAATGTCTGACGAAGAAAGAAAAGCAAGATCACAACGTATGAAGCAATACTGGGCTACGAGGAAGGCACAGAACATTGAGAAGTGATTGATTTGGTGTACCCCAACGTTGGGTGAAACAAAGAGATAAATGTTGTAAGTATTAAAAAAAAAATAAATTACTGTTTATGATAAAACGAAAAAACAAATGAAATTCTACTACGGTCAACGATTATTTTTGTTTTTTCGTTTTACTCAAGAACTAAACGTCAGAGTTTGTACACTGCCTTCAATATTTCGATTTTTTGTTTACAGTCGCTGAACTGAATGTTTTAGAATATATGAACAGTTTCAGCAAAATCTAATGGATCTATTTTAAGACATTTTGCCGATTTTTCAGTTTTTTTCATAGCTTACGAACTGTGTTTTTTGGGTATATTACGAACCTGTACGTTTTGTTTGGATATTTACGGACTACATTTGAGCAAATTTTGTAAAAACCGTTAGATCAGATTTTGTAAAAAACTTGATTTTTAACGGTTTTTTTTAGACCAGAAATGGCTATTTTTAGAATGTAAACCAGATCTACGTACCAAATTTAAAAAAATCTGTGGGTTAAAATCGAAACAGAAAATATACATCCAAGAAACGTTGTTTATTCATTCTTTATAGCGTACTCACGGGACCTGAAATCGGATGGATCTATCAAAATCTCAAGATATTTTTTTTTCACGGTCAAAATATATTTACTTTGTATCAGAGGCGAGACTGAATTAATGTCTCACGTTTAACGGATTTTTTAATTTTAAAATCAGTTGTTTTAACAAATAAAAATCTAAATATTACGACAATCTGGTAATGCATAGATTGTGGAAACTCTCGTACTATCGTATTTTTTTATTATAGACTTTGATTCGTTTTTTTTTGTGTTTAACGTCCGACTATTGTGCACAGTTGGGCTAATGCAGACGTTGGGATGATTTATAGCGTATGAAAATGCCAAGCGTTGGCCGGGAATCGAACCCGGATCCTCGGGGTGAAAGCCTAGTACGCTATCCACTAGACCACCGAGGCGGCTTTGATTACAAACGAAAAGTAATATAAAAAATGTAATTACACGGTTACCTTAACTGTTTTTTAACAATTACACATGTAATTGTAGGTTTTTAGAATTATATGAAATTATTTTGAGAGTAATATGTTAAAAAAATTGTTTCGTGGTCTTTCTGCTTTTTTTGAACTTCATATCACGTCGGGAATTTTAGTGATAAAAAATTCTTTTGCAGCTATTAGTACCCGTAATGCCCATAATATAAGTGGAATTTTTCAATTTGATTTTATACTGTGTTATTAATATGTCTTCCGCATTACTGCTCATTAATCAAACGATATTTGCAGTACATAATCGGCATTATATCATTATTATAAATGTTTCACAAAAAAAAGAACCGGTGAAGGTACAGCCTGGGCTCAGCAACAACGGATAAGCACCGAGTCTTCGATTTGTAAAACGACTGGAGGTCGGACTTGTACAGTCGCAGTGTCGAGAAGTACGAGGGTTGATCAAATATAAACGAGACTGATTTTTTTAAAAATTTATTGCTTACTTACAAATTATTCTTGATACAACTTATTTTTCTACATAGTCTCCCGCACGAGTAACACATTTTTCCCACCGGATTGGAAGTTTTTTAATTCCATCTTCGTAAAAAGTTCTCTGGCGTTCATTGAGCCATTGGAGCACGAAGGTCTCCACCGCAGAATCGTCTTCGAAACGCTGGCCTCCAAGCGCCTCTTTGAGTGGCCCAAACAGGTGATAGTCGCAGGGTGATAAGTCTGGACTGTATGGGGGATGTTCCATTGGTTCCCAGCCAATTTGATCGAGTTTAAGCCTCGTAGCGTTCGCCGAATGTGGTCGGGCATTATCGTGAAGAAGAATGACGTTTCTCGCCGGTTTAGATTTCCTTTTCCTACGAAAAGACTGTTTTGCGGCCTCTAAAACATCGCAATAATATTGTGCATTTATTGTGCGTCGTTGATGGAGGAAATCGACGTGAAAGGCGCCTTGATTGTCGAAAAATACAGTGGCCATTACCTTCCCGGCCGACGATCGTGATTTGGCCTTCAGGTTTTCTACTGCTTCCCGTCCTTCGGCGAATTCCTTGTGCCGAGCTCTTGACAGGGTCCTGTCCCCGTATTGAGCCGTCAATCTACGAAAGATTTCAGTCGGATTGACCCCCTCATTGGCCAAAAACTTAATAATAATTCTCTGCTCCACGGAAACGTGCACTTCACTCTCACTCATTGTATAGTTTTATACTGAAAGGTCCGAACGGAAATGTTGCCCGTCTATGACCGTCCCAAACCTCCCAGGCTACCTGAAACCCCACCCTTTAGAGTTCAATGTCCAACGGAAAAGTTTTTAGAAAGTCAGTCTCGTTTATATTTGATCAACCCTCGTATAAACAGCACTGCAGATTTACCAAGATAAGATTTTTGGTTTGTTTTCGTAAATTACAGTCTAACAAATACAGAGATATTTGAATTTAAAACGCTGGGGATTTCAGTTTTAACCACTTGTATTTAACCGATACATGAAACAAAGCAACTCTGAGGATTGACTTGTCACAAGTCCCAAAGAAAAATGTTTATAACAGCGACACGCAGTAAGAATTAAAGAAAAACCAAAATTGACAATTTGAAGCGGACATAAGCACATGATAGTGGAAATGTGTGAGCGTGGGGTGGGAACGGCCCGCCACAATCACTTATAAACCAAAATCTTGTACTGTTACGTATATATGATACAGAATCTGTTTTGTATCATTTCTTCGAAATCGGGTTGTGTCTCGTTTCACACACACACACACACACACACACACACACACACACACACACACACGCACACACACACACACGCACACACACACGCACACACACACACACACACACACACACACACGCGCGCGCGCACGCACGCGCACACGCACACACACACACACACACACACACACGTCTTAATTAGACAGTCCAATAAGAAAAAGTAAAGATTTGTATTTCCTAGTGGTAGGTTGAGGTAAACGAAAACTAGGCTTGCGTATGTCATTCAACTCTAGTGATTTATACATTTGACTGTGTACTTTGTTTTGACGCTTGGCCACGATATGCCCAGTAAGACCCAGACTGTACTTCCGCCACTGAGCACGGCCTAGCGAAGCCGGTTTTTAATTTTTAATAATAATAATAATTCAGTTTTAAAAATATCGCTTTTTGAAATAACCTATAAGTAGCGTATGCGGACTAACGAAATTTCTGCGTGTAAAAACATGTCGAGAAAGTCAATAAATATGAAGTTAAGGATTATTCACAGAAAACGTAATAAGTGGGTAAGTAGTGTATATAAAGATTCCAATTTCTAGTGTTGCCTGTACTGTTCACTACAGAACTGTGTTCAGTTGCTGCAAAAGAAATGGTGTTATCCCTACAATTCTTGGTCTTGTAAAATCTGAAAAATTTAACAACAGCAAAAAGACTCTGAATTTTTTGTTGTTGTTATTTTAAGGCGAAAAGCACATTGAGGCTATTATCGCCTCCCTAAATGTAAGTGTGAGTGTAAAGTGTTAAAGTCGTAAATGTGGTGTTGTAAGTGTAAGTGTGTAAGACGTGGGTACCTCGAGGGACGTCTAAATCCTCTCAATAGGTGCAGCTAGTCTGCACCCCTGGTCTGAAAAAGACTCTGAAAAACAGTGTTTTTTTTAAAACAACATATAATTGTTCAAGATAAAATAGTTAAGGTAACCATGCAATTACGTTTATTGCAATACCAGGGCGCCCGTGCGAAATTTCGCGCTATATAAGTTCAAGTAAATACAGCCTTTTGAATAAGATTAGTCGTTGGGATGAGGGCGGTAGTTGGAAGGAGGGGAAAACAAGTTTAAAAAATAAAATCGAAAAGCGATCGGTTTGAAATATTAAACACAAATTTATGAGTCATTGTAGAATATACTTTTCAATACATATAATTGTGTTTCTAATAGCAATTTTTACAGGGCATTACAATACCTCGTTGTAAAAGATATTTGATGTAAGAATGTAATCTTCTTGTACTTTTTGTATTTCATTTTCTTTAATGGTCAAAAATGTTATTTGATTTAGTTACCCTTGAAAAGGCTACATACTTTTTGCCTACTTTTTGGCTACATACCAAATGCGTCTGTGGGTAAAGACGGCATTTGGTAAATACAATCCTGCTCTTTGAAGTGTTTGTCCCTGTGACTTGTTTATAGTGATAGCAAACGCAATTTTAATAGGTTTTTTAGTCAATTGAAATGGCGTGCTGATAACCTCTAACTGTATTTTGAAATTTTAATTGTACTTCATATTTTATGATGTTCGTATTAACAATAGATAAACGCACGATGAAAGGAGAAATCACAAATATATTTGTGTAAAAACAGTTTTCTAAACATGTGTTTGGTATTCGAAGTGCTTGTCCCGGCTTGTACGACGGGCAGGGATAGTAGGGCCACATAACGTATAAGTTTAATGACTTCTAGTAAATATTGAAATTGTTCTAAGCACGTTCTGCAAAAAAGTGGCATTTTTAATGGAATTGTCTATTCGTGATTAAAAGTTATCTTCGTAAAATATACAAAATATTATGTGATTTGTGATGCCGCTCATGCGCATTCATGACAGTTAAAAGTGTCTTTTATGTTAAAATTTTCCACAAACAGTAAATTTTAGCGCAAAATCGTTTTGCAGTGTCAAAAGCCAGTTCAATTTTTTTTTTTCTAGAGGTGATTTATCTCTACGAATAATATGTGCTGAGAAAAAGGGATGTTGACTCGAGAAATAATATATATGATGTTTCCTTTGTTTGTAGCAACGAGTTCAAGTCGGGGATCTGTATCAAAAAATCCGATAGTGTATGTGTGTATGGTACTAACGCCTGGTGGGACAGCTAATCTTAATAAATTACATACACTAAGGATTCCCGTAGTCCGTGCTGTGGTCGCCTTAATTTGAAGTGTAGCCGTTTCGTCATTACATAACTTTACAATGGCAATACTACACTGTATCAGTAGGCTTAACCTGATAACCTTGACACGGTTACATAGCCTGCGGACCGATAATACATCAAGGGATCCGTAGGCACATTCGTGTAGCCTACTAAAATATAATGGTAAAACCAGAGAGCTTTATGATTCGTTCGCTTTCTGACCGAGCGAAGCGAAGCCTCTGTTTCAACTCGTTCGGCACTTGGCTTGTGTATTTGTTATGCATTGACCGATTATTTTGAATTTTGGCACAGAAGTACCTCGCATAAGGCCCGAATGATGTATGTATAAAACTTTTTCCCATTTATCCATTTTTCCAGAGGCGGCCTTTTAGCCAAACCGATTATTGTACAATTTTTACGAAAATATCGTGTTTTAAAGGCTTTCAAATGACATATGTGTAACATTTCTTCCTATTTACGCCCGTTTCAAGATGGCGGCCTCTCATTCAGCGATGACGAGTGTACGCAATTTTAATAAAACGCATTGGCCGATTGTTTTGAAATTTGGTACAAAGGTACCATTTATAAACCCCGAAAGATGTATACAATTTTTTGCAGTTCACTTCGATTTCAGCGGGCTTGATTCAACGTTGGCAGTTTAGTTGCTGGTTATTTCCTGCAATATTGGTAATATTGCAATATTGAAAAATACGACATTGAAATAAAATTTTAAATAGCGACCACTATGAACGAATTTTGCTGAGTGACAGACTTGCCCAGTTTATTTTCTAAATCAATTTTTATGCCAAGTTTCATTAACACGCGCGCGCGCGCGCGCGCGCACACACACACACACACACACACACACACACACAAACACACGCGCGCGCACGCAAGAACAAAAACTGATTTTAGTAAAAGTTTGGGTATTATCACTGCGGAATCCTTAATATTTTTAAAAGTTTTAAAAATATTTTAATTTTTCTTAAGGTTTTTTTAAAAATCTGGCATATGAACGTTATATAGCTAACTTGCATTTTTGTGTACTTGCACGTGATTTAGAGCATTATTGATGCATTTGTTAATTATATTTTATAAATATACGAATATCATATTTGTATGGTGTCAGATTGTCTGCAGCTTTCAATAGTTACTTGGAAGTGTAATCTCGGCGATAACACCGACAGTACAGCATAGCTGTGGTATAAATAAGATACAGAGGTCGCGAGATCTGCAGACAAAAGAAAACAATTTAAAAAATTCTTATATCGTATGATCAACTTGTGACGTAATTACATTGTGTTTTTATGTTAACTGAATAGTGAATTAAAAAATAAAATAAACATAACCTCAATTATGAATAATCTGCTATGTATTGATATCATTTGTTGAAACAAAGATTTTAATGTTAGCTTTGGCGAAAGGAGTGAATAGAAAAAAAGTCCCCCTAACATTGAAAGGGGCAGCATATGTTCTGAGCAGAGCACAACTCAGGAGGATCATTGGGCTCATTACAGGGCACTGGTCTGAGGGTGCACATGAACAGGATAGGTATGTACCATGTAGAAACCGTGTGTAGGTTGTGCAGGAAGGAAGAGGGAACTGCAAGTCATGTAATTCATGATTGTGAGGCTCTTGCTAGTAGGAGGCTAGGGGCTTTTGGTTTCCAAGAACCTAGGGATCTTCAGCATAGTGAGCTAGTCAGTGGGTTGCTGGAACTTCTTAAGGGCACCAATCTGCTGAACTATGTATTTTTAAGAGGTTTAGTTACACAATAGGTCAGTCGATCGCATTGCCTGGGGTTGTACTACCCCTTCCTCTAGTCTCTAATCTAATCTTGCTTTGGCAAGAGGAGTGAAAAAAAATCTGCCAAAAGGAAGAATGTAACGGAAATATGGAACGAACGAGCAAACTAATTTCGTCTCTCTATTTGTGTCTTTCTTTTTCTTCTTTCTTTTCGATAACAGGACACGCGTATTATATGAAAACGTTGTGTTGCTAGAGGAATGAATAAAAAAATCTGCCAAAAGGAAGAATGTAACGGAAATATGGAACGAACAAGCAAACTAATTTCGTCTCTCTATTTGTGTCTTTCTTTTTCTTCTTTCTTTTCGATAACAGGACACGCGTATTATATGAAAACGTTGTGATGCTAGAGGAATGAATAAAAAATCTGCCAAAAGGAAGAATGTAACGGAAATATGGAAAATCTGCCAAAAGGAAGAATGTAACGGAAATATGGAACGAACGAGCAAACTAATTTCGTCTCTCTATTTGTGTCTTTCTTTTTCTTCTTTCTTTTCGATAACAGGACACGCGTATTATATGAAAACGTTGTGTTGCAAGAGGAATGAATAAAAAAAATCTGCCAAAAGGAAGAATGTAACGGAAATATGGAACGAACAAGCAAACAAATTTCGTCTCTCTATTTGTGTCTTTCTTTTTCTTCTTTCTTTTCGATAACAGTACACGCGTATTACATGAAAACGTTGTGTTGCTTTGGTTTCGGTATTTGTCCTTAGAAGAACACGTGCGCGTTGTAACTATAGCCTATCAGCTGTTCAATGAAAGCAGATCATTAAGACAATCTTTTAATATAACTACCATAAATAATATCTAAGCTAGGTTAGCGTATTTATTTATTTAAATAAAACAAGATATTTGTAAACATATCTTCAAACTAATTATATATTCAGCAAAGATGTTAACAAAAGCTTCTGTCGGTAATTCCCTGAGTTCCACACGTGTACTCTATGTGAGCATCTATTGTTTTTAACACCTTCTGTTGGGGCTATTTACATGGGTGATAATTAAGCAAATTACTTTAAAGATTTTCGTGCGAGAGTATACGAGTGTGTGTCTTTATGTGTCTACTTTATGTGGCACCCTTTGTACATGCCTGAACCTAAGGAAAATTCCGATGTTTTTTCAACAGCATTTTCAAGCGGTTTCAGTTTTTTTCAGAGTAACAATGAACTCGGAAATACTCTAATCTTGTGTTTCTCATTGATTAATTTGCAAGAAATAAACAATTTCTAATAAGTTATTTTTGGAAATACCGTTTTTCAAAATTTCATAATATAAACGAATTTTTTTATTAGGAAAATAGGCCTACTTGTTGGCTATCAAATATTAGTTTTTGTTTGACAATGACCTTATGATAGTCCTTATGACTTGAAAGTCCTTATGATAGTCTGTGTTAGTGTAGTTGATGTGTACATTTGCTTTTAAAATAATAACACGGTATTAATTAACTACCGTTACACTGGTTCAAGGCAAAAACAATCCAATGCATTTCCATTTAACAAAAATTAATTATATTTATACATTTACTATCAAAATAGTGAAAGGGTATTGTGTAATTTGAAATTATACAATAACGTAATAGTATTTTTATTGACACATTCATTAATCCTGCGTTTATGGGTAAGTTGTGTGCGTACCTTTTAGAGAAATAATATATGTACGCCTTTGCTTACGCCTATTTGATTACTGTAATATTCTTTGAATGTTGTGGTATTAACTTTCTTAGCATATTCTTATCTAGAAATTAATTATTCATTCAGATGCATGTGTTATATTAATTAACGTACACTATAGTCTGTCCCACGAAAGAAAACGTGAGTTTAGGACGTTATAACGTTCCAATCGGTTATTGTACATAAATTTCAGATACACCAAAGTAAATGTGTTCTTTTGTCTATAAATCTATGTTAATTCCGTTAATATATTTGAAAATATCAATTTTATATTTCTATAAATTTACTGAAAAACACGATTTTCACCCAGTTTTTTTACAAGCTACTTCGAAGTTTCATAACTTCGTGAATATTTTCTCCACAACAATGCTGTTCAAGTATGTTATAGTATAGACATTTATTTATGTTTTTGCCGAATTTGACAGACTTTTGACAAAAATTGAAATGCTGGTGAATTTCTTTTAAAAATATTTTTGAATTATTGAAAATAATTTTTTCATCAGACGTTTGTAATTGTGCAACAATATTATCAAGAATTACGTTCAGTCAGATTTATAATTATTTTTAATGAGTAAATGTGAAGTTAATTAAAGGAAATTTGAGTATTAATCTGAACACTTAGCACACCAGGAGTATAGTCACGTGGCACGCACTATAGACTTCCGGAGTTGTAAATAAAATTAAAAATGGAACAGTTGTCACGCTCTGTAGGTCTATAGTGTGAGCCACCCGACAGTACTTTGATACCAGTGCTACCAGAATTTAATTGAAATATCGTTCTAGTAACTTTACGTTTACTCATTAATCACAGTTTTAAGTCTGACTTAATTGTGTAAAGTCTAAAACAAATTCTGGTACACAAGTTTTAAATTCTAGACAAACATTGTTTGACTGGATCACTAGGCCTACGTTACCATAAGAAGCAATAAGTGTTTGTCTATATGTATTTCAGAATACTTAATAAAAATATATTTTTTATAAATATAAACAATGTGGTAGTATAGAACTTATTTCCGATCCTCGGATCACAGAAATTTCTGTGAAATGTTAAAGCCTGTGTGATGTGCGTTTTGTAAATATATTCTGTCAGTTTTCTTTTGAATAAAATTTGTTATTGTGGATGATGGTATTTCAGATATTTTATTTGAAGAGATTTGAAGTATATTTTAACTCGTATGTCACTACAATATACTGGTATTGCGATATAGGTCTACTGTTATAAAATAATTTTGGACTGCATTATTACAGCGGCAATAATATGAAGCATACCTGTGTTTGTAAACTTTATAAATGGTACAATAAGATATACACGTTGTCGTTTGTTTGCAATTGTTTATTGTGACTAGCCTATTATTTATAAACTTTCCTCAAACAATGCAATTATTTTTTGTTCGTTAGCTGATTGTCTTTGTAGTTAGACTAATAATATTGAAAAAGTATTAATAACAAACTTAAAAAAGTCAATTACAGAGCTATTAAAACTATTACAAGTGATTATTTGTTGATATCTTGAAGTGAACGTGACATGAATTGGAACAGAAGTAAGATGATTTAAGTTTGACTGCGTTTAAGAACTCTTAAATTAAGAAAAAAAATCAGCTGTGCCATATAAATTATACTTGTTTAATTTATTTGAAGTTATTTTATGTTACTGTATATCTTGAGAAATTAATGTATTTAAAAAATTTATTGAAGTTTTAAGTAACATTTGTATTAAATTATTGGTTGGAGCAATATGCTTTTATCTTGGTTGTTTTAATAATACAAATTCATAACTGAATACTTAATTTCTTGACTGAGTATACGAACGAAATCATTCCTTTTTTCCAAAACTTATACAAGGAACTTATATACAATAATCCTCAGTAGTTTCCTTCATTTGTTCACAGACTTTACATCGTACTTCATTTTTTATGTTTGTGCTATTATATATTATAATTAATTAAATAATTCTTTATTAATTTATTAAATGGAATACGGTATATCCTAGGTAAACGGATTATTGGAAATTGGGCTTACCAAAAATAAAATCCGTGAATACATTCATAAACAGATCCTACAAATAAGCGACAAATCTAAACCATCAACACTTTACGCCTTACATTCCTAAACAGACCCTACAGATAAGCGACAAATCTAAACCATCAACACTTTGCGCCTTACATTCATAAACAGATCCTACAGATAAACGACAAATCTAAACCATCAAACTTTGCATCTTACATTCATAAATCAATCCTACAGATAAGCGACAACTCTAAACCATCAACACTTTGAAACTCACATTGATAAAAAGATCCTACAGATAAGCGACAAATCTAAACCAGCAACACTTTGCACCTCACATTCATAAACAGATCCTACAGATAAGCGACAAATCTAAACCATCAACACTTTGCGCCTTACATTCATAAACAGATCATACAGATAAACGACAAATCTAAACCATCAAACTTTGCACCTTACATTCATAAATCAATCCTACAGATAAGCGACAACTCTAAACCATCAACACTTTGAAACTCACATTGATAAAAAGATCCTACAGATAAGCGACAAATCTAAACCAGCAACACTTTGCACCTCACATTCATAAACAGATCCTACAGATAAGCGACAAATCTAAACCATCAACACTTTGCGCCTTACATTCATAAACAGATCCTACAGATAAACGACAAATCTAAACCATCAAACTTTGCACCTTACATTCATAAATCAATCCTACAGATAAGCGACAACTCTAAACCATCAACACTTTGAAACTCACATTGATAAAAAGATCCTACAGATAAGCGACAAATCTAAACCAGCAACACTTTGCACGTCACATTCATAAACAGATCCTACAGATAAGCAAGAAATCTAAACCAGCAACTCTTTGCATTTCACATTCATAAAAAGAACCAACAGATAAGCGACAAATCTAAACCAGCAACACTTTGCAACTTACATTCATAAACAGATCCTATAGATAAACGACAAATGTAAACCATCAAACTTTGCACCTTACATTCATAAGCAGATCCTACAGATAAGCAACAACTCTAAACCATCAACACTTTGCACTTCACATTCATAAAAGATCCAACAGATAAGCGACAAATCTAAACCAGCAACACTTTGCACGTCACATTCATAAACAGATCCTACAGATAAGCAAGAAATCTAAACCAGCAACTCTTTGCATTTCACATTCATAAAAAGAACCAACAGATAAGCGACAAATCTAAACCAGCAACACTTTGCAACTTACATTCATAAACAGATCCTATAGATAAGCGAGAAATGTAAACCAACAACACTTTGCACCTCACATTCATAAACAGATCCTACAGATAAGCAGGAAATCTAAACCAGCAACTCTTTGCACTTCACATTCATAAAAAGCTCCAACAGATAAGCGACAAATCTAAACCAGCAACACTTTGTACCTCACATTCATAAACAGGTTATATAGATAAGCGACAAATCTAAACCAGCAACACTTTGCACCTCACATTCATAAACAGATCCTACAGATAAGCGACAAATCTAAACCAGCAACACTTTGCACCTCACATTCATAAACAGATCCTACAGATAAGCGACAAATTAAACCAGCAACACTTGCACTTCACATTCATAAACAGATCCTATAGATAAACGACAAATCTAAACCAGCAACACTTTGCACCTCATATTCATAAACAGATCCTACAGATAAACAACAAATTAAACCAGCAACACTTTGCACCTCACATTCATAAACAGATCCTACAGATAAGCGTCAAATCTAAACCAGCAACACTTTGCACCTCACATTCATAAACAGATCCTACAGATAAACGACAAATCAAACCTGCAACATTTTGCACTACACATTCATAAACAGATCCTACAGATAAGCGACAAATCAAACCAGCAACACTTTGCACCTCACATTCATAAACAGATCCTACAGATAAGCGACAAATTAAACCAGCAACATTTTGCACTTCACATTCATAAACAGATCCTACAGATAAGCGACAAATCAAACCAGCAACACTTTGCACCTCACATTCATAAACAGATCCTACAGATAAGCGACAAATCTAAACCAGCAACATTTTGCACTTCACATTCATAAACAGATCCTACAGATAAGCGACAAATTAAACCGGCAACACTTTGCACCTCACATTCATAAACAGATCCTACAGATAAGCGACAAATCAAACCAGCAACATTTTGCACCTCACATTCATAAACAGATCCTACAGATAAGCGACAAATTAAACCAGCAACACTTTGCACCTCACATTCATAAACAGATCCTACAGATAAGCGACAAATCAAACCAGCAACACTTTGCACTTCACATTCATAAACAGATCCTACAGATAAGCGACAAATCAAACCAGCAACACTTTGCACCTCACATTCATAAACAGATCCTACAGATAAGCGACAAATTAAACCAGCAACACTTTGCACTTCACATTCATAAACAGATCCTACAGATAAGCGACAAATTAAACCAGCAACACTTTGCACTTCACATTCATAAACAGATCCTACAGATAAGCGACAAATTAAACCAGCAACATTTTGCACTTCACATTCATAAACAGATCCTACAGATAAGCGACAAATCAAACCAGCAACACTTTGCACCTCACATTCATAAACAGATCCTACAGATAAGCGACAAATCAAACCAGATTTTCACTACACATTCATAAACAGCTACAGATAAGCGACAAATCAAACCAGCAACACTTTGCCCTCACATTCATAAACAGATCCTACAGATAAGCGACAAATTAAACCAGCAACATTTTGCACTTCACATTCATAAACAGATCCTACAGATAAGCGACAAATCAAACCAGCAACACTTTGCACCTCACATTCATAAACAGATCCTACAGATAAGCGACAAATTAAACCAGCAACACTTTGTACCGTAACAGTCCGTAACTATTATTCCTTACTGAAATATTCCAACATTTAAGTATGGAATGGACGTTTGAGTATATTAGTATAATGTTTTTTATTTGATAATTGAGACAAGTATTTTAGAAAATTAGTTTATCATATTACAAGTATTACGTACTTCTTTTTACGCACTGTATTCTGGCATCTTATTTATATTTTGATAAAAATTACAATGCAGTAACTCCTCAATATCCGCGATTTTTTTACCCGAGGTGGACGTATGGGAAACATTTATTTAAAGTAGATCCTTAAATTAAAACAAATTATGTTTACACTTCAAAGATTGGCCTAATCTTAATTGTTTGTTTATTTATTCTGTTTTCTTGTGTGTTGAAAAAAGCTTCTTTTTTATTTTTTCTGCGTTCCACCCTTTGTTTTTTTGAAAAGAAAACATCTGTTGTCAGACATTTTCCGTATCAGAAACGGGGTTCACTTTACAAGTTCGATAGTCGAGGTTCTGCGTAATATATATTATAATTGTACATTTTATTCGGTGAGTTATTGACAGATAAACACGAGTGTGATACGAGAACATTTACATAAGGAATTATAATAATTAATGTTAGTTAAATTGTAGCCGGTATGTTTATATTGCATACATGTTGTTATTGTTATGTTATTTTTAAAAAATGACAGAAAATAATTCAAAAATGTTTGTCACTTACTACATAGTTACCTTATATAATTTTCATTAATATACACACTAGCACACCTACACTTTTACATTTTATGGGTCATAATATGAATGAACATTTTGTATAGCAGGTACACGATCTGGTTAGCAGTTGTATTGTACACCGCGAGGGACAAGGAAAAGTTACAGATTTCCATTATCGCAAATTTCATATTTAATCGTGACAGCTGTCTCGCTGGCGTGATGGGAGTGAATGTAAAAAATGTAATAATGTTACATAAACGACCATTGTGCAAGTATATTATTTTACAATAAAAACAAATAAATTCTGACTGCTGTAAAATTTATAACTTTTTTTATTATGCTTTAAAAACATTGTATCTCACCGTCATAACCAGCATTCAAATTGTATTGTGGTTATTGCTTTTTAGTAATTAAAACTGGAACAATTCTGTAACAGTACTGTATGGCCTATATATAGGCTACATTGTTAAAAGAAATTATTAGGTTACAGTATACATTAAAAGTTAACAGTTGTGGCGTTAAGGTAGATGTAGGCAGTATGAAAACTGCTCTTTGTTAGCGAATTTACATTGGGAAAATGAGCTAATAGAGCGGCCATTAAGGTACGACCTAGACCCTGATCTTGAAATGAGCACTGATCCTGACTTCTTGGTCACTTCGTGAAGGGGGTCGTTAAAATTGTTATATATGTGTTAGCATGCTCACGTTCTTAAATGTTGGTCTGATTTAATTCAAACCTGGCATAATAATCGATTTTTGGTAAATACCTTGGTAAAGTTCATTAACCAGCGAAATTTGTTCAACAGTTTCAAAATGGCGGTCATTTCAAATCTTTAAAAATTCGTAACTTTTGTGTTTTTTTTTTTTTTTTTTGAAAATCTTATTTCACAGTTGTAAACAGCTTTAAAAACGGCGGCAAAGGAAGCAACTTTTCTGCCGCCATGCACTCAACGTGTAATCGTGTCTGACTTTCTTTGTCACGTAAAACATTTAATTCATCTACAGTGGGAAAATGAATGGGCAGCTACAAGCAATAATAAATTGAGGGTAATCAAAAGTACAGTTCGTCCTTGGGGGTCGTCAATACGTGCAAGTCGCAGAGAAGAGGTGGTGATCACCCGCCTTCGCATTGGTCACTCCATGTTAACGCATGGATTTCTGATGGGACGCGGGGACCCACCTGAATGCGAATTCTGTAGGGAAACCATCACAATTAAACATATACTGCTCGATTGTGATGGTTTTCAAAATGTGCGTGTTATGTGTGGTCTGAGCAACTGTTTGCAGACGATGTTGGGAGATAGTGCCTCGGCCGTTGACCGGGTTCTTGAATTCCTTCATCGTCTAAATGTTCTAAATAAAATTTAATTTATATAGTTGTTATTTCTTGTGTTATATTATTTATTTATTTTATCTATATAAATTTATTTCTGTTATGTTTTATATACCTTTACGAATTGTTATTAAATCTTATTCATTATTAATTGTTATTTAGTTCTTAAGTATTTATTATTAATATAGTTATACCTGCTACTTAAATTTTGTTAAATTTAATTTTACAAATATAGTTTGTTGTAGTTTTATTATATATATATATATATATATATATATATATATATATATATATATATATAAGTATATTATGTTAATTCCTTTTTTTTTATATATACTTTCATTTAGCATGACGGCGATGATAACCTGAACGGTTTTTCGCCGGAAAAAAAAATTTAAAAACGGCATAAATTAGCATTTTGAACTTTCAAAATCCGTTGAAATTAAGAAATGTTTTGACGGCGGTCAGGGTTCTTTTCGTATTATCAGAGTTTGAAAGTTTAGCTTCCTAATATGTGCATATTTTAATGCTGATTGTGATGGTGAAATCAGAATTTCAAAAGGGGGCAAGATATAAATACTTGTGGATATTCGTTTCTGTCATCTCATCGAGACAGCTGCGTGCCGCGATTAGTTCTGCTTAATTGGTACAGTTTATTGTTTTGAGAGAAAATGTATTGTTTTTAACTAAGTCTGTTTTAATAATACCACAATTTTTTAAAAATGCATTAAGGCTACAGGCTGTTGTGAATAAAGTTTACTTTCCTCCAGCTGATCAATACATGGGAAAACGTGATGTTTTCGGAAAAAACCTTGTATATACGAGGTTTGTCCAATAAATACGCGAACTGGTCGAATATGGTGGCCATTACGGAGAGTTAAGCCACGCCCACTGGCCTCACGTGTTGTCTGGGACCCAATGAGCCGTCAGTGCTTGGCAGAACGTTACGCTGTGCGGATCTTGCGAGTAGAGTTATTTTTAGTTTTGCATTATTTTTTTGTTCGTCGATATGGAAATTGACCAATTCACTGAACAACGAATTAACATCAAGTTTTTGGTAAAGCTTGGTAAAAATTACCAAGAAATTGCTGAAATGTTAAGAGTTGTTTATGGTGATAATGCTATGAAGAAAACCGCCATTTTCAAGTGGATTAAGCGCTTTAAAGAAGGTCGAGAAGACGCCACGGATGATGCAAGAATTGGACGACCTTCAACCTCTTGTGTGCATGAAAACATTGATCGTGTGCGGCGTCTTGTCCTTACTGATCGCCGAAAAACTGTCCGAATGATAGCTGAAGAACTAAATTTAGGAAAATCAACAGTGCACACAATCTTAACCGAGCATTTGGGCTTAAGAAAGGTTTGTGCGAAAATCGTGCCAAAACTGCTGACTCCGCATCAAAAGTTGAGAAGAGTCGAATGTGTTACTGACTGGAAAAATTCCATGGAAAATTATGTTGGATTCTTAAATAGGGTTATCACTGGTGATGAATCGTGGTTTTTCGAGTATGACCCCGAATCGAAATCGCAAAGCATGGAGTGGAAAGCAACAGGTGAAGCTCGAACAAAAAAATCAAGGAAAAGCCGATCAAAAATCAAAGTCATGCTCCTGGTTTTCTTTGATATCAAAGGTGTTGTTCATCATGAATTCCTTCCTGAGGGAAAAACGGTAAATTCTGAGTTCTACCTTAACGTTCTCAAGCGTTTGAGAGATCGAGTGCGTCGTGTGCGACCACATTTGACTCAAAACGATGTATTGATTCTTCATCAAGACAATGCACCCGCACATTCGGCTTTGATTGTTCGCCAGTTTCTGGCTAAAAATTCAATCACTATCCTTGATCATCCCCCTTATTCACCGGACCTCGCTCCCTGCGACTTTTTTCTATTCCCTAAATGCAAAAATGTGATGAGGGGACAGCATTGGGAAGATGTGGACACAATAAAACAAGAAACGACGAGGAGACTGAAAAGCCTGACTTCCGAGGACTTCCAAGGGTGCTTTGAAGAGTGGAAAAGGAGATGGGATAAGTGCATAGCAGTGAATGGAGAGTATTTTGAAGGGGACAAAATCAATGTAGATGAAATTTTGTAAAATAAAGTTTTTATGACCTTAGTTCGCGTATTTATTGGACAAACCTCGTATTTCACGGAGCGACGCTTTCGAATTGTGTACATCGTTTGGTTAATCTAGTGCCGTCAACATGCACCACACACGAGCGGAAGACGTTAGGTACATGCAACTGTTATAAAACACCATTAAGTTCCCATAATGTGGCACAAGGCCGGAAGTATATTCATACCGTTTAGCTTTGCAATGACGTAGTCCGTACACAAATTAAGTACGTTTGTATGTTACTTGTCTTCCCGAAACTTGACGCGATTTTTTTAGAATTCGGTCGGCAGATAAAATAAATGGTACTTTTTTATATGAGCAATGGCGATTTTTCATTTTTGTGTCTTGTGAACCGGATTTTTGGGGGCTATAATCGGTTTTTGGGTTCCATTCGTTTTGTTTAATTACTTATGGACTAAATTTTTGAGAAAAAATGGATTAAAATCGTTAAAGCCGATTTAGAGAAAATCCTATATTAAATAGTTTCTTGACAAATGCCAAAATTTATAATCAACTTTTTTCGATCCGGGAAAACTGAAAGCGTAAAGATATATCAAAATATCAAGATTGTCGTTTTTCACGATCATAAAATTGTTTTTGTAATAATTGAAATTCATAAGTTTTGCAACGACTTTATGGTCGACAATTCATTTTAAACGGTTGATAATGTAGAGTCGAAGAAAGTTAAAATATATTCACTGTATTTTCAATAAAATTGACTTTTTTTAATGACCCTCTAAAAAGGTCATTCCACATTAATTCAATTTAAAAATAATTTTGGACTTTACAGTTTTAGACTCTTGTTTTTTATATGTATGTTTTCGTCAGTATTAAGAAAAAACATTTTAGCAACTGAGCTTGCATTTTATATAAACTGAAATGTAAAAAATATTTTTTTATTAGGTTCCCGTAGCCATCCGATGATAAAATTTTGCATGCAAGTACATAAATAGTGCATGGAAAAAATACATTTTTCGAAAAGTTAAAAATGGGGTTTTTAGATTTACACCCTAAAATGATTTAAGTTGAATTTGTTTTCGTTGTAACATGGTCTTGTATATCAGGTTAAAGTACACAAAGCTGAATAAAATGGTGCACATTTCGGATTTCTAAGTTTAATGGTTTTAAAAATTAGAGCAATTTAGAAGAGTTCTTAACATGGTAACATTTATGCGATTTTCGTATTTTACAAAATTAATAACTCAAAAACTACAGGCCCGACAATCTAAAATTTTGTATTTCTTTTATTTTTCAACAAAGAAGAAATACACAAAATCAGGAAAATCTGAGATGATTAGGTCCAGACTTTGATTTGATGCGGAATGACCATTCACTTGCCAGAGGAGAACCTGTTGCATAGGGTGTGTGCAGAGCGAATTGAGAGTAAAAGTTTCATGTAGTTCAATCTTTAAATTTGAACATTTATTAATTTTTAAATCACAGACATGGCGCAACATTCACAACTTGCTATTACCCAGCGTAATCCAGAGTAGTTATTTGGTTTTACGTAATTTGTCTACTAAAAAAAACTTAAGACCTACTGCAAAACAAACAAGTAAATAACTTGACCGGAGTAAATTCGTGTTCGCTTTGCGGACCAACACTGCTCGCTGTGCTCACTAAACGTGAGTACAAGTTGTCATAGTTGCACAGCTCGGAAAGGGAAAAAATAATTTTGTTTTGTTTTATAAAAAATAAAATACGATTATTCGTATAACCATCGAAAAGCGCATCAAATGTAGATAAATGTTGATTAAATGTTAATAAAATGTTAAATGTAATAAATGTTTATTAAAGTAAATACAGTAAAATAAATGTTGCAAAATATTGCGCAATCTTTCTCACACGCAGTCATTATATACCACAAGTATCTGGTTCGGAAGTTACAGACAGAAAATTGGCCTAATTTCCAAAATATTTTGTCAGATTTTGCTCACACGCTGGTCACTAATGAAGAACGACATTGTAGAGTCGTTCAAAAAGGAAGTTTAAAATTTGAAAAATCACGAATCGTTTGTAAAAACGTTGGACGTTTGCTTGCCTCCCCCCCCCCGATTTATTACCGATTTATTTAAGTTCATATATTTAAAATTTGCTGCACTTACTTCAGTAAATTTATTCTTACAGTCAATCTTGAACATTTTTACGAGTTCAGTCTGAACATAAACGTACTAGAAGTACAGCCATTAGTATAAAATGTTTGCTAGATTTTAGCGGCTAAAGTCTAAGTAACTGATTTGCCTGCCGCTGCTAGGACGAAGGGTGGAGACGTTTGAGAAAATACACAGTACTATTTATTATTTCTTCTTCTTTTCGTTTCACCCTCTTTGGGGTACGCTGAATCAATCATTTCTTGCGCGCTGTGCTTTTCTTTGTTCCCAGTAGCTCTTCATTCTTTCTGATCTTCTTTTCCTCTCCTCTTCTGAAATGATAGCTTTAGGTTTTATTTTGGTTTTATCTTGGAATCTTATTCTTTCGTCTTTGGTAATTATCTTAGCAGTTTGGTCAAGCAGTGAATTTTCTGTAATTTTTAATTCTATTAGGTCTTTTTCAATTTCTTTAAACCAGTTCGGTTTTGTTTTACGATTATGGAAAAAATCAAACACTTGTTTCGTTAATCTATTAGAGTTCATTCTAAGAAGATGGCCGTAAAAATTTATTCTCCTTTTTCTCATAGTATCTGACAGTTTTTCAATTTTCTTGTAGAGAGCTTCATTTCTTATATATAAAGAAATAAGCTACCTTATTATCCTGAAATTTTGTTCCTGTAATTTTTCTTAAGATTTTCCTTTCCGTTATTTCAAGCTTTTCTATCTGGCCTATGCGATTCATGGTTAATGTTTCTGCTGCGTACAGTGCTTCCGGCCTGATCACTGTTTTATAATGTTTAATTTTGGACCCCCATGAAAGGGATTTCTTATTGTATGTTTCTTTCGTCAATTGAAAGGCCAATTCAAGTTTGTTTTTCCTGGATTCCATTGCCTTGTCTTCATCTGCATTCCAACTAATCCATTCACCAAGATATTTGAACTCTTTTACAATTTCTATTTTCTGTTCTTGGATTTTAAGGTATTTATTTGGGTATTTGTTGTTTGTCATGATTTTGGTCTTTTCAAAAGATATGTTTAGACCTATTTTAGCTGCTTGTTTCTTTAATTCAAGAATCTGCTCCCTTGCTTCCTCCATTGTTTGAGCAAACAAGGCCATATCATCTGCAAATGCAATACAGCTAATTCTGAGATTCTTCTTTTTGTAACCCAGTCCTATTCCACTTTTTATATTTTTCTTCCATTCCGTGACTATTTTCTCAAGTGCACAATTAAACAATAAAGGGGAGAGCCCATCTCCCTGCCTGACTCCCGTTTTTACTTCAAATGAATTATAAGTACTATTATTTATTTAAGTGTAGTTGAACACTTTGCCGCAAGATGCTACCACCAGTGAGCCTCACTTATCTCTCATAAAGGTTATCATTGTAGTACGTTTATATTCAGTGATTGGACGTATTTCAAAGAGCTCGTTTTATCCGTTATATAATGAAGTCGTGCTTTTTTGCAGATATAACAAATGTACTTACCTGTTAGTGAAATGTTTTAAAAAATATACAAACGAAAGATGTTAAAAAAATTTGTAACTGTTGCACCAGTTTTAAAAAAGAAAAAAGTAATTTTGTTTTTTATGGTTGTAGATAGTGTAATGTTGCATTGATATGAAACTTCTTTAGTTATGTTGTATGCAAAATTGAAAAAAACGTTATAATATATAAAAAATGCGGGTGTCTTAGGCTATTAGACCAATGTTTGACGAAATACTAATTTTTTACGGTTAACAAATGTTTAATACTTTACAAAATTCATACGCGTAATTATGTAAGAAGGTAAAAATCGTTGAAATTGGTTGTTGACGTAACGAAATCTATGATGCAGGTATTTTTGCGATGTCCAAAATTCTGCCACGTGGTTTGGTATGGACGTGTTTATGGGAATTTTTTTTACCACCAGTTGGTTTGTTTTACGAAGTTTTATTGATATAGAATAAAAATCCGATTTTGAGATTTTGTAATAATTTAATATAATATCGGTTTTCATAAGTGTGTGTTTTGAGTTTTTTCGTATCACTTTTATGTAAACTAGTATAACTTGCCTCTTCTCGACTTTGAAATGCACTTATAGTATCTGCCTATTAGCCGTCAGAGCCAAAGCCGCCTCGGTGGCCTAGTTGATAGCGTACTGGGCTTTCACCCCGAGGACCCGGGTTCGATTCCCGGCCAGGGCTTGGCATTTTCATACGCTATAAATCATCCCATCGTCTGAAAAAAAAAAAAAAAAAAAAATTATACGCCAGTACCACTTATAAAGCATATTTCACGGCGTTCACTTCATATCGGTGTTGTATAATTGATGACGAACAAATTTTGTATGTCCTGTTTTTTGTTTCAGGTTAGTGACTCTCTGATATCAGGCGAACCTGTAAGTTCAAATAGCCTTCTTTTATATTTTAAAGTAATTACATTTAGTCTAGATACTGTTAAGGAAACAAAAAGATTACTGCTGTATTTCCTGTTCTTGTTTATATTCAGTAATGTGTATCCTGTTTGTAGTTATTTTAGGCAGAGATAACGCTATGTCAGTAGGCCACGCAATGTATAGTCTGGCCTGCAAAGGAAAACACGTGAGTTTATGACGTTATAACGTTCAATCGGTTGTTGTGCACACCAAATTAAAGCGTCTTCTTGTGCCTATATTAATTTCGTTAATATATTTTCAGACATCGTTTTTATTTTTCAAGAAATTTACCAAACACGATTTTCGCGAAGTTTTTCTACTACGATGGAAGGTTCACAACTTTTTTCCTCCACAATATAATGCTGTTTGTATAAAACAATATAATTTTAAAAAAGAAATTGTTAATGTTTCTGCTGAATTTGATCAGCTTTTGACAAAAACTGATATTTTGGTGAATTTATTTAAAAAAAAGAATTATTGAAATAACTTTTTAACAGAGTAATTTTACAACAGTATTATCAAGACTTATGTTGAATCAGAATTATAATTATTTTTTATGAGTAAACTAAGACTTATGTTGAATCAGAATTATAATTATTTTTTGTGAGTAAACTAAGACTTATGTTGAATCAGAATTATAATTATTTTTTGTGAGTAAACTAAGACTTATGTTGAATCAGAATTATAATTATTTTTTTGAGTAAACTTAGACTAATGTTGGATCAGAATTGTAATTATTTTTTATGAGTAAACTAAGACTTATGTTGAATCAGAATTATAATTATATTTTATGAGTAAACTAAGACTTATGTTGAATTAGAATTATAGTTATTTTTTATGAGTAAACTTAAACGAAATTTGATTATTGATCTGAACACATAGCGCACCAGGAGTACAGTCACGTGATACGCACTATAGACTTATGGAATTGTAAATAAAATTTAAAATGGAACGGTTGTTACGCTCTGTAGGTATATAGCGTGAGCCACTCGACAGTACGTTGATACCGTACGCCATTGCAAAACACGGCGGCGAGTGCTGCCAGAATTTAATTGAAATATCGTTTCAATAACTTTACGTTTACTCATTAAATACCATTTCGAATCTGACTTAACGTAGATCTTGACAATACTGGTTGTAAATTTACACTCGTCTGTTAAACAGTTATGTCAGTAAAGTTGTTGGTAACAAAACGAGATGAGCCGCCTCGGTGGTCTAGTGGATAGCGTACTAGGCTTTCACCCCGAGGACCCGGGTTCGATTCTCGGCGAGGGCTTGGCATTTTCATACGCTATAAATCATCCCATCGTCTGCATTAGCCCAAGTGTGCACAATAGTCGGACGTTAAACAAAAAAAAAAAAAAAACGAGATTTTTTAAAAAAGAAATTTACCATAATTTCAGTTTTTGTCAAAATTGGTCAAATTCTGCAAAAACGTAACCAATGTCTGTACCATAACGTATTTTAACAGTTCTGTTGTGATGTAAAATTGACAAAATTATGAACCTTCAGAGTAGCTAGTAGTAGAAAAACTGCGTGAAAATCGTGTTTTCTGTAAATTTCTTGACGTTTGAAAATATATTAACCGAATTAACATAGATTTATAGACAATCACGCTTTAATTTGGTGTATCTGAAATTGCAATAACCGAATGCAATGTTGTAACGTCCTAAACTAAAGCGAAATAAGGAAAAAAGATACATCCATAAATAAATCTGTCAAACATATAGTGAAACAACATGTTAAGGGTCAGTCAGCACTGGGGGTATCTAAATAAAGAGGGCATAATTTCCCTGTCTGATATGCAAAAATACATATGCCTGTGACCTTCAATGCTGTACCAAACACGACATAATTTGTAAGCGTTATTTTTTACAACCCTGTTTAGAAAATACGAATGTATTGTAAAAGTTTTTTTAAAGTTTATATGTGAGAATTTAACCAAATTTGTTGACTACGAACGCTTCGGGTGTTGGCGGCAACTCGCGCTTGTACGTGTCAGTTGCAAGCGAGTTTGTTGACTACGAACGCTTCGGGTGTTGGCGGTAACTCGCGCTTGTACGTGTCTGTTGCAAGCGAGTTAGTTGACTACTAACGCTTCGGGTGTTGGCGGCAACTCGCGCTTGTACGTGTCTGTTGCAAGCGAGTTAGTTGACTACGAACGCTTCGGGTGTTGGCGGCAACTCACGCTTGTACGTGTCTGTTGCAAGCGAGTTTGTTGACTACGAACGCTTGTATGTGTCTGTTGCAAGCGAGTTTGTTGACTACGAACGCTTCGGGTGTTGACGGCAACTCGCGCTTGTACGTGTCTGTTGCAAGCGAGTTTGTTGACTACGAACGCTTCGGGTGTTGACGGCAACTCGCACTTGTACGTGTCTGTTGCAAGCGAGTTTGTTGACTACGAACGCTTCGGGTGTTGGCGGCAACTCGCGCTTGTACGTGTCTGTTGCAAGCGAGTTTGTTGGCTACGAACGCTTCGGGTGTTGGCGGCACTCGCACTTGTACGTGTCTGTTGCAAGCGAGTTTGTTAACTACGAACGCTTCGGGTGTTGGCGGCAACTCGCGCTTGTACGTGTCTGTTGCAAGCGAGTTTGTTGACTACGAACGCTTCGGGTATTGACGGCAACTCGCACTTGTACGTGTCTGTTGCAAGCGAGTTTGTTGACTACGAACGCTTCGGGTGTTGGCGGCAACTCGCGCTTGTACGTGTCTGTTGCAAGCGAGTTTGTTGGCGCTAGTTGTGAGGTTAGTGTTTACAAGTTTAGTTATTGAATCGTGTTGCTTATATTAACACTGAAATACATTTACGTGAAATTCCCGAACTTCTGTCCGGCTTTCAAACAACCTAGACCTGCAAACCAATTTTTCAATTCTCACGTCAACAAATACTCGCTTTTGATTGGTTCGCAGTGCTCGCGTATCTCGGATCTAAAGTACGCTAAATTGTTACATTTCTGCCCAGGTATTACTGCCGGTGCACCACCTCGCATTTCCCTTGCACAGTAACTTCATCCGGATTGGTGTGTTCTTTTTCTAGTTTTAACAATGAATTTTTGAAACATTATGGTTCCCACTATACTTTCGAGTATAATTACGGGTCGAAAATCGTTGTTCGGCAGAACATCGAAGAGGACCACCCACTACACGACAGCCTATCAACACCCGGAACAATTCTACTAGACACCACGTCTTGCTTGGGTAGAAAACGGAGGAACCCAGTCAACTTAAGGAAGCACAAAATACTTTTGGAAACGGAAGAATGCCTCGCCAGTCCGTGGCCGACATGGTAAACGCCCGGACTTCCACTGTTTCTCCCGGAGACTACAACAATTTAAAACTTTATTTTTTTGCATAATCGAGTAGCTGCTACATCAGAATTTTGGAGAAACAAGACGAACATAGGTTTTTTCTAATTTTGTCTAGGAATTTCCCAAATGTGGGCTGTACAAATTTCATCAGTTACTTCTTGCCGCAGTGTCGATGATTTTTTTGTACTGTAATGTTTGCACGTCATGTCAGCGGACGCAGATTTTGAGCCTTGAGTTACAACCTTACATTACCACAAGAACCAGCATCGGCTAGCTAAAGCAATCGGGTGTACAGCCGTGCTGCCACATTCGCAAGTAAAATTTTAATTGTAAACTGGCCTCTGAAACAGTTGAAATAATCGCGGCAAGCTCTTGGACGTGATGGAAGCTATTTTTTCAAAAATATTTTCTTACGTCACTGTATTGTGACTTCATAATCTTCACTATAATTGTAACTAGCTTAATGAACTTTTAATGGGCACGAAATTCATAACAAGCATTTAAAACTTACAAGTTGCATTTAAATTACGGAAGTAAACTGTCATATTTCAAGTGACTTAGGATGTATAAGAGCCTGATTACCGAGCTGGCCACCAAACAAGTAGCCCAAGGAGCCGAAGCGAGTAATCGGATCCGGATCGGGACTACAGAACGCTACAAATTATTTGTTAAGCCAATTTCACAATAATACTGGAAACATCAATGGACTACTTGTGGGTAGCTGGCGCCCTGCCAAAGTATTTTTATTTTTAAACGTCCCAGTGACGTTCAGAATATTTTGGCTAGGTCCGTTCCCTTTATTTATTAAAATATGTCCTGCCTGTGTCTTGCCTCTTGGCCAACTAAATCCCTTTACAGTGAAGGTACGGTACTAGGTGTTGTCGGGGTGAAGCTGCACTGTAATTTTAAAAACCGTAATTCGTTCTGCTTAGCGAGTTATCTAGTTAGTTATGTAATTGATATTTCAGCTGTATTTTTTTTTTTTTTTTTGATGAAATCTGTCCTGTCTCTTGGCAAACTATACTATACGAGGTTTGTCCAATAAATACGCGAACTAAGGTCATAAAAACTTTATTTTACAAAATTTCATCTACATTGATTTTGTCCCCTTCAAAATACTCTCCATTCACTGCTATGCACTTATCCCATCTTCTTTTCCACTCTTCAAAGCACCCTTGGAAGTCCTCGGAAGTCAGGCTTTTCAGTCTCCTCGTCGTTTCTTGTTTTATTGTGTCCACATCTTCCCAATGCTGTCCCCTCATCACATTTTTGCATTTAGGGAATAGAAAAAAGTCGCAGGGGGCGAGGTCCGGTGAATAAGGGGGATGATCAAGGATAGTGATTGAATTTTTAGCCAGAAACTGGCGAACAATCAAAGCCGAATGTGCGGGTGCATTGTCTTGATGAAGAATCCATCCATCGTTTTGAGTCAAATGTGGTCGCACACGACGCACTCGATCTCTCAAACGCTTGAGAACGTTAAGGTAGAACTCAGAATTTACCGTTTTTTCCTCAGGAAGGAATTCATGATGAACAACACCTTTGATATCAAAGAAAACCAAGAGCATGACTTTGATTTTTGATCGGCTTTTCCTTGATTTTTTTGTTCGAGCCTCACCTGTTGCTTTCCACTCCATGCTTTGCGATTTCGATTCGGGGTCATACTCGAAAAACCACGATTCATCACCAGTGATAACCCTATTTAAGAATCCAACATCATTTTCCATGGAATTTTTCCAGTCAGTAACACATTCGACTCTTCTCAACTTTTGATGCGGAGTCAGCAGTTTTGGCACGATTTTCGCACAAACCTTTCTTAAGCCCAAATGCTCGGTTAAGATTGTGTGCACTGTTGATTTTCCTAAATTTAGTTCTTCAGCTATCATTCGGACAGTTTTTCGGCGATCAGTAAGAACAAGACGCCGCACACGATCAATGTTTTCATACACACAAGAGGTTGAAGGTCGTCCAATTCTTGCATCATCCGTGGCGTCTTCTCGACCTTCTTTAAAGCGCTTAATCCACTTGAAAATGGCTGTTTTCTTCATAGCATTATCACCATAAACAACTCTCAACATTTCAGCAATTTCTTGGTAATTTTTACCAAGCTTTACCAAAAACTTGATGTTAATTCGTTGTTCAGTGAATTGGTCAATTTCCATATCGACGAACAAAAAAATAATGCAAAACTAAAAATAACTCTACTCGCAAGATCCGCACAGCGTAACGTTCTGCCAAGGACTGACGGCTCATTGGGTCCCAGACAACACGTGAGACCAGTGAGCGTGGCTTAACTCTCCGTAATGGCCACCATATTCGACCAGTTCGCGTATTTATTGGACAAACCTCGTATACTAGATGTGGCGTTCCCGGTGCCGGAATTTAAATCGTGCAGACTGCGCTGTCGCAGGGAGGACGATTTTTCTCTTGTTCGTCGATCTGACTCGTTCAATGGTCCATCTGAAACGAAAAGTGATGAAACTGGCGTCAAGTAGCTTCGGTATGACATATCCCACTACTTAAAGTGAGCTCGGTTAGTAAAATGTTACCAGTCATATGTCTACAGAGTTTTAGCGAGTCTTTTAAAAAATGTGTCTTTTGGATTTTTGAAGCTTTGCGTCTTTAGGCGCCGTTATGACACTTGTATATTGTGAGTCATCGTAACTTACGCGATGTGTGTGTGTGTGTGTGTGTGTGTGTGTGTGTGTGTGTGTGTGTGTGTGTGTGTGTGTGTGTGTGTGTGTGTGTGTGTGTGTGTGTGTGTGTGTGTGATTATGTGTGTGTGTGTGTGTGTGTGTGTGTGTGTGTGTGTGTGTGTGTGTGTGTGTGTGTGTGTGTGTGTGTGTGTGTGTGTGTGTGTGTGTGTGTGTGTGTGTGTGTGTGTGTGTGTGTGTGTGTGTGTGTGTGTGTGTGTGTGTGTGTGTGTGTGTGTGTGTGTGTGTGTGTGTGTGTGTGTGTGTGTGTGTGTGTGTGTGTGTGTGTGTGTGTGTGTGTGTGTGTGTGTGTGTGTGTGTGTGTGTGTGTGTGTGTGTGTGTGTGTGTGTGTGTGTGTGTGTGTGTGTGTGTGTGTGTGTGTGTGTGTGTGTGTGTGTGTGTGTGTGTGTGTGTGTGTGTGTGTGTGTGTGTGTGTGTGTGTGTGTGTGTGTGTGTGCGTGTGTGTGTGTGTGTGTGTCTTCGTCAATTCGTACGTGCGGTACGTGAATATATAGCACTTTTTGGATGGGTAAAAAGCATTGACTTTGCACCACGCTCGTGTTATATACGGTGAATAATCGTATATATATAGCACATATACTTACTACATCCATCAACACAGCTGCTAGCTGACGCCGTGGCCCGGCAGTAGCGGGGGGGGGAGAACGCCGTAAATACTACGTATATGTATATTAATTATTAATTAATTGTATTTGTATTTATTTGTAAATTGTATTCATTTGTACTGAATCGCACAGCTCATCGTGTTTTGATTAACGAATAAACTTATACACACGCGCGCGTGCATGCACACACACAAATGTATATTTGTTAATTGATGTAGAGATTAAAACATTATAAGAGAAAGATCTTGCATAAGAAATTTAAATTTTAAAAATTAATAAAAATGTCTTATTTTGGTTTTCTCTTGGAGGTTGTAAAATGAAAAATCTATAATCGAGTCAAAATAGTATTATCTATTGAACTATTAATGTATGTAAACTCATAGTTAGGTACTAAAAAAAAAAAAAAAAAAAAATGGATTTTATTTCTATATCAATAATTCTACAATGTTATGAGCACATATTATTTTCTATAACTATTAGTGCGAGTAAAGCTTCTGTCGGCTAGTACCCTGGCGGCCATTTTTTTTTTTTTTTTTTTTTATAGATTTGTTGACGGAGGACAATAGATTTCGTTTTGTTACCATTGACAAAATATTATTCGCGTACACGTAAAAATATTTAAAAACTGTTAGGGGTACACTTGTATTGTTCTTTTAAAAACACACTGAATTAATTTTATTTTTTGCTAACTCCGTTTATTTATTAAAATATCTTGCTGCTTCATCCCCTTCATAAACCTTCTGATAATTTGTAAGCAACGCGGGTATAGTGAAGGTATTTCTAAATCGCGAGGTACTTTCTTTCAAAAACGTTTCAGAATATCAGTACAATAATGTTCCTTGGTGATTTTAAAAATATACGTGTTAGTTTGATTAAAAATTTTTAATTTTATATATATAGTTTAAAATCCATAGTCATCATGGATTACACTTGAAAAGTAAAAAAATCCCTTCTCATGTATGCATAAATTACCGATGCAAAGTTTTTTAATGATTGTTGAGAATTTGTAAAAGAAAAGAGTGATCCATACATAAAATGTCACAACTTTTCGCACTACGTAACAATTACACTAGCACAATGTCGTCCTCATTTTGAGAGTAACTGTGTTATATTTCTAAACATTACCTGTTATGTTTCAAACTTTTCCGTACGAGAAGTGGTTCCCCGTAGTGACTCATCTATGTGTCGCGTGAAACGGAAATCTGAGCTATCTGTGGGCAGCCACTCATTCACTGACGCACACACTGCATTCCGGGGGTGAGGGAGTGAATACGTCGGAGAATACGAAATACATACACTTTTTTACTAAGGGTTATTACAGAGATCATTGTCCTAGCAACATTGAGAACATTTGTAATTACAAAAAAAAACAACAAAAAAAACATTAGTTTCACTGAGGATGATTGCAGAGGTCAATGTCCTAGCAACATTGAGAATATTTGTAATTACAAAAAAAAGAAATACATTAGTTTCACTAAGGATGATTGCAGAGGTCAATGTCCTAGCAACATTGAGAACATTTGTAATTACAAAAAAAACAACAAAAAAAACATTAGTTTCACTAAGGATGATTGCAGAGGTCAATGTCCTAGCAACATTGAGAATATTTGTAATTACAAAAAAGAAATACACTAGTTTCACTAAGGATGATTGCAGAGGTCAATGTCCTAGCAACATTGAGAACATTTGTAATTACAATAAATACACTAGTTTCACTAAGGATGATTGCAGAGGTCAATGTTCTAGCAACATTGAGAACATTTGTAATTACAAAAAAACAAAACAAAAAACATTAGTTTCACTAAGGATGATTGCAGAGGTCAATGTCCTAGCAGCATTGAGAACATTTGTAATTACAAAAAAAAACAACAAAAAAAACATTAGTTTCACTAAGGATGATTGCAGAGGTCAATGTCCTAGCAACATTGAGAATATTTGTAATTACAAAAAAGAAATACACTAGTTTCACTAGGGATGATTGCAGAGGTCAATGTCCTTGCAACATTGGGAACATTTGTAATTACAATACATACACTAGTTTCACTAAGGATGATTGCAGAGGTCAATGTTCTAGGGAAGAACATTTGTAATTACAAAAAAAAAAATACACTAGTTTCGCTAAGGATGATTGCAGAGGTCAATGTTCTAGCAACATTGAGAACATTTGTAATTACAATACATACACTAGTTTCACTAAGGATAATTGCAGAGGTCAATATCCTAGCAACATTGAGAACATTTGTAATTACAAAAAAAAAAGTTTCACTAAGGATGATTGCAGAGATCATTGTTCTAGCAACATTGAGAACATTTGTAATTACAAAAAAAAAAAAAAATAGTTTCACTAAGGATGATTGCAGAGGTCAATGTTCTAGCAACATTGAGAACACATTCAATGTTTCACTAAGGATGATTGCAGAGGTCAATGTTCTAGCAACATTGAGAACATTTGTAATTACAAAAAAAAAAAAAAAAAAAATAGTTTCACTAAGGATGATTGCAGAGGTCAATGTTCTAGCAACATTGAGAACATTTGTAATTACAAAAAAAAAAAAAAAAAAAAAATAGTTTCACTAAGGATGATTGCAGAGATCATTGTCCTTGCAACATTAAGAATATTTTTATTACAAAAAAAAAAAAAAATAGTTTCACTAAGGATGATTGCAGAGGTCATTGTCATAGCCATTAAGAACATTTGTAATTACAAAAAAAAAAAACTAGTTTCACTAAGGATGATTGCAGAGGTCAATATCCTAGCAACATTGAGAACATTTGTAATTACAAAAAAAAAAAAAATAGTTTCACTAAGGATGATTGCAGAGGTCAATGTTCTAGCAACATTGAGAACATACGAGGCTCCGATATTCAGAGTACTTATGCGCTGATCTCTGGAAATTTCACCATTTTACACGAACTATAATTTTTGCGACTTTCCATTGTCAAAAGAGGTAATAGAGGTGCCGTGACCTTGAAATGAGCACCGATCCTGATCTCTTTTTCAGTTGTTAATTTTTTTAATGATTGTATGTATTAAACCGCAAAATCAGTATAATTGGATTTCTGGAATGTTTATAGTTATCACGCAGCCATCGTCCATATACTCAATTCGGTGAGCTAATTTTGAACCCTGTGCGAGAATAGTAAACGTTTCCTTATTCGGACGAATGACGATAAAGGGCTCATCATTAATTTATCAGCTCTCAGAGACGATTATATATATATATATATATATATATATATATATATATATATATATATATATATATGCGCCAATTCACCTTATCGTTGGGGTGGGAGCAAGCACTCGAAGAATTCCTTATTGGGTTGGAAGAGGAAGGGGTTGAAATACCAAGCAATGGGATATCTTAGGTGGTAAATAGGGTGATCTTCCCCCTAGAAATATTGTGATGATATCACGTAAACGTTGGGATTAAATGTTCTAAACATAGGCTAAATATAATTTTACTTTTATAAGTTCATTTTAATCAAAATTAAAAGTAGTTACAGATGAGATTGTATTTAATTTTAAAAGTTGAAAGATTTATAGTAGATATTTTGGAAACTTATCAGTTCAGTAGGTAGCCTGTGCTTAATGTTTCAAGTGATACACACACACACACACACACACACACACACACACACACACACACACACACACACACACACAGGGCGCACAGTGGAAATTCGTTAATTAATATATTGTCGATTTAGGGTATAGACAACCACGTCACTGTGGTTTCAACACATTACACACAACACACACACACACACCGATCACAGTGGACACACACACACACATACTGCACTGTAGTAGGTCAATAGCTGTGAAGTACAGTGATTAAAACCATGACGGATGTATTTTGTATTTATGTTATAGTTTCTAATATTATATTATATCAGGAGGCCCGTGAGTAAACACAGCCTTTTGAATAAGAGTAGCCGTTGGGGGCGAGGACCGTAGTTGGAAGAAAGGGAAAATATGTTTGAATAATAAATCGAAAAGCGATCGATTAACAATTGATAAATGCACGGTGGAGGGAGAAATCACAAATATATTTGTGTAAAAGCAGTGTCCAAAACGTGTTTCGTATTCGAAATGTGTGTCCCAGCTTGTACGACGGGCAGGGATAGGGAACTGTCAGTATGGCCACATAACCTATAAGTTTAGTGACTTTTAAGTACATATTGAAGTTGTTCTAAGAACATTCTACAAAAAAGTCTATTCATCACACACACACACACACACACACACACACACACACACACATATATAGTATATACAAAATTTTATTTTTGAATGAAATATTTTAGAACTGTCGGCGAAACACTGTGTTTGTATACTGTGTTTAACTGTGTGTGTATAATTGGGAAAAATAATTTTACAATAGTCCGGATTTTTTTAAGTGTAATTTGAAAGTTAGAAATTTTTTAATAAATGCAGGTTTTAATACCAATTGTTATTGTGACACCAGATTTTCAAAAAAACCCGTTTTGTTTACTTTCGAATTTGTGAACGGAATTGGAAAAATTATATTTCTAATTTATGCAGATTTTAACGCTGATTACATTGGTGAAAACCAGATTTTTTAACAGTGTTGAAAGGTTAGAAATTATGTTCTAATTTAATAAGCCTACGCTGACACCAGTTATTTGACAAAGAATCTAAAACATTAGCGGTATGTAGATGCCATAAAAGAAACGGAAGATTAATACTTTGCTAAAAATATCTCTTAATACTGTCAATTGAAATTGGCTTAAATGTAGCCCTAAAGGATCACAAATAATATGTAGGCCAATTAGTGATATAGGCTACACGTCTCCAGTGCGAACCACAAACCCACAGGCTAGCACTGGTGGTTACTAACCAAAGTAAAAACATTTCTCTGAGTTACGTAGTTATGCAGTTGCAAGAATTTTGAAATTTTAAACAGTGACAGAAAAAGTACATTTTTATAGAACGCACATGAAGCAGTTTTGTGTGTTTAATCGTTGGCATTATATTCTGGTGTTACTGAATTTTAATAATTGTATACAAGTTGTATATAAACTTTATTTGTTGAATAGCTATTACTGATGATGAGCTATATTTGAAGTAATTCTTCAGCTCATAGAACACTCTTTCTTCAATCTAACATTTGTATAATTCTAATTCTAACTGAGCATACACACAAAAATTATATAAAAGTTATGTTATTGACTTGACAATCATGAACTTTCAAACTGCTTTACCCAATTAAGAAATTCTCAGTAGCGCGCGCGCGTGTGTGTGTGTGTGTGTGTGTGTGTGTGTGTGTGTGTGTGTGTGTGTGTGTGTGTGTGTGTGTGTGTGTGTGTGTGTGTGTGTGTGTGTGTGTGTGTGTTTTCCCCAATTTACTTCTGTTTCAAGATGGCGGCCTCTGATTTAATCATGACGCGTATACGCAGTTTTGGCCAAAAGCGTTGATCGATTGTTTTGGAATATGGTACGAAGATATCTTATGTAAAGCCCGGAAGATGTATGTGCAAGACATTTTCTCATTCACTTCCGTTTCAAGATGGCGGTATCCGATTTACAGCAACGTGTACGCAGTTTTGGCCAAACTCATTGACCGATTCTTTCGAAATTTGGTACAAAGATATCTTCTATAAAGCCCAAATGAAGTATGTGTAATATTTTCCTCTATTTATTTCCTTCGGAAATAGCGGCCTCTTATTTTAACTATGACAAGTGTACGCAATTTTAATCAAACGCACTGACCGATTGTTTTGAAATTTGGCACGAAGGTATCTTGTATAAAGCGTTTTATGTAAGGTTTTCTTTATTCACTTCCGTTTCAGTATGGCCGACTGTGATTCAACTTTTAAAGTGTAGTTGCGTGTTGTTTCCTATAATACTGGTTGAACGGCAAAACCTATCATAATTTTGACCGCTTCACGAAGAAAGACCATAAAATATCCAGTATTGTTGTTTCAGTAACATTTTTCGTTACCAGTGACAAATATCACGGTTACAGGTTACCTTGGCGGAAAAAGTCATGAGAGCTGCCGTAGAACGCGCTGAATGTTAATTAAGAATATACTGCGAGGTCTGCTGTTCTTTGAACTACTAGTAGAAATCGTATGCGTCAGCTGATCTTTATTACGATTGCTTCAAGTTTAGTGCGTGTTTATAAACAGTACTTATTTTTCAGTGTTCAGTAGTATTAAAATTAATTTTAATAATTTGTCGAGAGTTCCCATTATTTTTCGTGTAATGGACAGTTTTTATTCCGATTTTTCAAAAAATACTTCAGATATTTTGATGTGTTACCATTTTTAGATGTAAAATTCACTTTAAAATCCATTCTTCGACATCTGTTAGAAAGCGAAAACGTTCAGTGTGTAATACGCTTCTTGTATTAATTATTGTTACGGTTACGGTTTGGCAGTTATGTTAAATTGTTTCTTAAAGTAGCGTTCTTGTGAGTTTCATTATAGAAAAACAGTTAAGGTAAACCTTTAAAAAACAGCTCGAATATAGTAGAAATTAACTGTTTCAATTGTTTTTTTTTAAGTGATCTTTAATAACAATTTGCATATGGCGACAGCTTAAATATAAAAAAGTTATTATTTCGAAATGCTTTTCTAAATTGTAAACAGCGAATAACAAAAACCGTAAATAGCTTTCGAAAGAGCGTAAAATGAAATCATGATTCAAAAATATGCCTCTATGCAAATGTTCTCTCAATACGACACAACACGAGAAAGCTACAGGTGTTTGAATGTTTCCGAGAATTTTGGTTATTATAACACTAATAAGTTGGCAAAACTGACAGCGTTCAAGAGTCCACGTTAATTTAACCGATTTTGTACAAATAACTTTAGCCGTGAACCTTTAGTTAGATTAAAATTTGAGCTAAATCTATGAGAGAGAGAAATTCAATCTGTTTGAATTTCACCACTGATTGTTTTTGTTTTTGGTGACAGCTTCCGAACAAGTGGACATGCTAAGATAACTGTTACGTGTTCGGCTTTTAGAAAAATATTTGGTACAAAAAGTTTGCACAAGCTTTTTCTCACACGAGCTACAAAACCACTTTGTTCGATATCCAAAAAAATCTGATTTTAACGCGTTAGATTTTCCTAAAATTAGCTCATTAGATTTTATTAAAATCTTGGCCGTATACGAAAATACATAAATCAAGTGTACCAAATCTGAAAGAAACGAATTTTACTGTTTTAGAGTAAATTTGAAAAACTCCTGAATTGTTGTGAAACTTTATGTAAAAATTGGAGCAAAATATGATAAGCAGAAGTTAAGAAGTTATGCGGATATACAAGATTTTTGGGGAGGTAGTGATAGGTAGAGATAGTAGTGGGAGCCCTATACGTTTTGTTTGGGTACTTAAGGGACTGTGTAAGGTAAATGTAATTGCATCCAAATTTGAGGAATCTCATTTGAGATTTCATCCAATTTGAGACGTCATTCGGGTTTTATACAAGGTATTTTCTGACCAAATTTCAAAACAGTCGGCTAGTGCGTTTGATTAAAATTGCGTAACTCGTCATCGTTAAATCACAGACCGTCACCTCTAAACGGAAACAGGAAAAAATGTTACACACTTGTCATCGTTAAATCAGAAGTTGCCATTTGTAAGCGGAAGTAAATAGGGGAAAATGTTACACAACGTCATTTGGGTTTTATACAAGATATTTTCGTAACACATTTCGAAACAATCGGTCAATGCGTTTGGCCAAAACTGCGTACACTTGTTATTGTAAATCAGATGCCGCCATCTTGAAACGGAAATGAATGGGAACAAGGCTTATACATACATCTTCCGGGCTTTACACAAGATATCTTCGTACCAAATTTCAAAACAATCGGTCAATACGTTTCAAAAACTGTGACACACACACACACACACACACACACACACACACACACTTTTTTAGTCTCAAGGACATAAAAACAGATATAGGAGTCGATTATGAAAATGTAAAAATCGATTATTAAAATGTAAAAATAAATATCCTGGCAAAACGGCCGTCGC
This sequence comes from Callitettix versicolor, assembly GCA_022606455.1. Lineage (NCBI taxonomy): Eukaryota > Metazoa > Arthropoda > Insecta > Hemiptera > Cercopidae > Callitettix > Callitettix versicolor. The sequence continues at coordinate 36,965,054 of CM040188.1, read as the reverse complement.
TATTTACTGTTTCTGTTACCATCATATAAGCCGACTTTGTGTAAATCTTTAAGAGGGTTTAACAGCAGCACTGCTCTGTCTAGCTACTGTATAATACGTTGCCTACAGTTGCAAAAGGCCTGCGTCCATGTAACTTTGGAGAAAAGTACGGATGCTATGGCGGAGAATTAGTAACGCTATGTCCTCTGATTTTAAATGGGACTGCTGTCGGAATTATTCATTGATTAGTTGTTACAAGCAAAACATATAATATAATAAATGTAATTACACGAATAACTTAATTGTTTTATCTGAACTATTAGACATATAGTACGTTTTAATGCTAAAACTGACACTGGTAAGCCTACTTCACAATAGAAATGTGTGAAGTTAAGGTTGGGGGGGGAACGGTCAAATTAATGAGTCACGTCTACTACAGTTGTTCATAAACCAAAATCTTGTACTGTAACAAAAGCAGCGATGAGCGACTACGAGATGTTGTGATTGTTTCGATTGTAAAAACATCTCGATGCTTTCGACTGTATTGGATTCGTCAGTCGTTACTTAACGATTGTTGTTCTATCCTAGTTCTCCAACAGTTTGTGTGTGTGTGTTTTTGCGATGCCAAAAAAGGTGGAAAAAATCTTTTATAGACTACCTGGGGTAGGGTACGCACTACCCCAGAGTGTGGGACTCAAATTGAGTTCAAACTCAAGTGAAGATATATTGTTACCCACTAAAAAAACGACCAAAAGCATTCCTCTTCTGTAAACCTCCCCACGGAACCGCCGCAAGGCATTATTCATAGGAAGGTGGACTGGCTTTACGCCTACTCTTCTACAATTTGGCTCTTCTTTCTCGATCCTCAGCCCTGAATTTCTTCATGACCACTGCAGCAAATCCCGCAATGGCCCTCCAGTTGGTCTTTGAAGCCATTATAGTCGCAACCAGACTTTCCGGTGCAATGCTGCCTTGCAGATATGTTTGCAGCCTTTCCTTGTCGAATCTCCGACACCGGAAAAACACATGCTCCGCATCTTCCTCCACTACTGGAAGACTGAGGGGACAAGCCGAGTCCGTTTCCAGCCCGAAACGGAATAAGTAAGCTCGGAAGCAACCGTGCCCAGTGAGAATCTGTGTGAGGTAGAAATCCACCTCTCCATAATTCCTGTTGCACCAATCCTGGATGTTACCTATGAGTTGGTATGTCCATCGTCCATTTGTTGATTCGTCCCTCTGTCGCTGCCATGTCTCCAGGGTCCGATTTCGCTCCTCTGTAATTGCCATTGTATGACTATACCGCGGCTCAGCCTTTCGCTTACGCCAGTACAGCCTCGCTCTTTCATCAGCCATCAGCTCCATTGGCGGTTCGCCCGCCACTACGCATGCAGCGTTGTAGGAAACTGTTCGGTAACCACTCACGACACGCAGCAACGCACGGCGGTGCACCGCATTAACCTTGCACGCATAGCTCGCAACCATCATAGCCTGGCTCCAAATCGGCGCTCCGTAAAGGAGCACCGAGCTTACTACCCCAGCCAGGAGACGACGGCGTACCTGTCTTGGATCGTCCAGATTCGGCATGAGCCTGGAAAGGGCTCCTGCCACGTTCGCCGCCTTTTCACTAACTGCCTTGAGATGTTCCCTGAAGCAGAGTCTCACGTTAACCCACACGCCAAGGTATTGAAGGACTGGGACGGAACTTATCTGCATATCTCCAACTGTAAGAGTTACTGTTTCCCTCTTTTTCCTGCTGGTCACAATCACGACCTTCGTCTTCTGATCGACGAGCTGCAGACCGATAGATGTCAACCATCTCCGGATTGACATCAGCAAGGTCATCGGCGAATCCAAAGACTTTTACGCCTAATGGTACGCCGACCCGTAAGACCCCATCATACATGATGTTCCAAGGGTGTGTGTGTGTGTGTGTGTGTGTGTGTGTGTGTGTGTGTGTGTGTGTGTGTGTGTGTGTGTGTGTGTGTGTGTGTGCGTGCGTGCGTGCGTGCGTGCGTGCGTAACTGGTGGGGATAATTTGGTCATGTTCGTTAATCAGCAAAATTCATTCAACAGTTTAAAAATAGGGGTCATTTCAAATGTTTAAAAATCGTAATTTTTTTAATCTTAATTTTTTTTTGAAAATTCAATTTCTCCATCGTAGTCGGCGTTAAAAACTGCATAAATTACCATTTTGAATTTTTTTCAAAATACGTTAAAGTTGGTCTTAGTAGGCAGACCAATAAGCTTTCAGGATTTTTTATTCCGTAGTAACAGGTTGGAGTAAACAAAATCCGAACGCATTGTAATTGTGGCATTTATCAATCCACGTGATTGTCCATTTGTCTGTGTTGACTTGATGCTCGGCCAAAAATGTCAGGTGAGGTGCAAACTGTACCTCCACCACTAATCACAGCCTCTTAATAATAATTCAGTTTTTGCAATACCGCTGTGTGAAATAACTTATCACGGGCACGTACAGACTATCGAAATTCCAACGGTAATTATCGTTTAAAAAACATGTTGATATGTTAACAGTCAATCAGTAATTACAAAGTTAACATGCTTCACAAAAAAAACTTAATAACGGGGTAAGTAATAAGACCCTTGACTGTGATTGGTTGTTACAAACAAACAAACAATTGTGTAATGAGTGTAATTACAAAGTTACCTTTACCCTGAACAATTACACTTGCACAATTTTTTTAAAAGAATTACATACCATTTCTTTAAAAAAAATTCCGCTAATTGAAATAATACTGTACCAGCATATACAGATTAACAAAATTTCAACGGTTCGTGAAAACATGTCAAGAAATCAATACGTATGTAAAGTTAAGCATTATTCACAAAAAACATAACAAATTGGTAAATAATAGAGATAAAAATCTCATTCTAGTATACTTTTCACAGTAATAATGTGTTCAAGTGGCTGCACAAGAAATTTTATCTCAAATTCTTGGCCTAGTAATAAAACGTTAAAGTTCAGTAACAGCAAAAAGATTTCGGAAAACTGCTTTTTTAAAAATATTATTGTAAAAAACTATATAATTCTTAAAACTAATTGCATATTACTTGTTGAGGATGAAGCAATTAATTTTACCGTGTAATTGCATTTTTTTACATTATTTTTTGTTTGCTCGTAACAACAAATCAAAGTCAAGGGTTTGTAATTAAAAGTACAATAGTAATGACGAGGTACACGTATTTCACATTTCTAGATCCATACTTCGAGACCTTTTTATAATTAAAAAAAACTACGTGGTTTTAAACCCTTTTGTTCGGAACGAATTAAAAAACTTAATGGGGTCAGTTTATTTCCATAATTACACAATTAAAACATTTAAGTTTTGTGCATGTTGTATCCTCCTTCGACTGCCAGTTCTCAGTCTGGGTATCGTTTCAATTGCATTCTTAAATAAATAACTTTAAAAGCGAATACAACATAACATAATTACAAAACATGTTGTTAATTAAACACAGTTAATTATAATTAATACTTTAGTTGTCTGAATGTTTAAATATTGTAATATTAACAAAACATTTAATAATCACAGCCATGCGTCTGTTTCGCTACGTGATTGGAACTTTCAAATTGCCTACATCTAAAATTCTCACGCTTCAGGCTATTTGTATTTGCAATTCATTGTAAACATTTGAAATAATAATTTAACCGTGTTTATAGCGGTGAAAACAGATTTCCGAAAAAGTTTATTTTCATCCGAATAAAAAGTTCAGGTGTTTTAGGCCGGGCAAATTTGGAGCTGAACGGAATGAAGGGCAACAGGAAGTTGAGGTCAGTCAGTTTAAAAACGCATTTGTATCTTTTAAATCTAATTATTTAGGCGTAGTGTAACGGAATCTAAGAAACGAATATGTTTAAAAACCGTAACCTAACAATAATAACTTTGGAGGCGTGGTCAGAGTGGTGGGGGTATAGGAGTCAGCTTCAACCCGAACTAGACACAGTCGAAGCTACGTCTAGCGGAGTCCAATTACGCCGCCTTACTCAGCACAGCTTTCATTGGCCACAGTATATAAAAAGCAATATGTTGGCGCTGAATGCGTAATTCGCTCCGCTCTGTGCAACTCGTCTCCTCATTTGGTGGCCGCCCGGCTTTAAGATTTATAACGACCGACATTGTGAAACTGTTGAACGGATTTGCCTACAAACATCTACGTTGTTCCAATTTTGAATCACATTCGTTGTTGAAATGAATCGGACTTTTGAATGATAGGTCGGCGGTGGTTTTTTCAGGTGGCTGAGAGATTTCAATAGTACTTTACGCAATAATAGTTTTTAATAGTAACGCTAATAATGCTGTGTTTTCTATACTTAAGGCAAAAAATTAAACTTCGCTGAGTTATTTTTATTCGGCTCACCAAACGGAATAACGCACGTAAAACATAATCAAGTTGTCCTGCAAACATTAAAAAAGAAAATTTTATAAATACAAGCATAGGCCGGATGGCTACCAAATGCTGAGCGAAGCGGACTACGCATTCAAAACCGACCATAGTTTTAATGTAAGTGTGGCCACTGAAAGCGTCAGCGGAGTCAAGCGGAGTTGTTGGGCACTGCTTCGCGTAACTTCGACTCCGTCTAGTCGGTTTTGAAGCTGATTCCGATACCCCCACCACAATGACCACTCCTCCAAACGTATTATTTCTCGTTACCTAGGTTACGGGTTTTAAACATAACAGTTCGTAGAATCCGTTACGGTAGGCCTAAATATTTAGATTTAAAAGATGCAAACGCGTTATTTAAACTGACTGAACTCCGCTTTCAGTTGCTGTTAGTCTTGAATCCAGTCCGCTCCGCATTTGGTAACCGAGCCGCCTCGGTGGCCTAGGTGATAGAGTACTGGGCTTTCACTCCGAGGACCCGGGTTCGATTCCCGGCCAGGCTTGGCATTTTCATACGCTATAATAAATCATCCCATCGTCTGCATTAGCCCAAGTGTGCACAATAGCCGGACGTTAAAAAAAAAAAAAAAGAAGAATTGGTAACCGCCCGGCCTAATTTGTTGTTATATTTGGTATCATTAGTTGTCATATTTGTTCCTTTTATTAGAACACCAATTGTCCAAAGAACCGGTATGTACATACAGTACAACCAAACTTACGGCAATTCACGTGTTAATGCAGGCTACAAAGGTACGTATTAGTGCTATGTATTGGGCTTGAAAATTTCGATTCGGAAACTATAAAACCCAAAATATCTGCAAAAAACTTCTCGGCGGTTTAGTACCCCTTTTCAATTTACACTGACGTTATGATTTGATGTTAATAAAATTTAAGAAATTGTGTTTTTACTTGCTAGTTTATTATATTAGCCGCCTCGGTGGCCTAATTATTAGCTTTCACCCCGAGGACCCGGGTTCGATTCCCGGCCAGGGGCATTTTCATACGCTATAAATCATTCCATCTTCTGCATTAGCCCAAGTGTGCACAATAGTCGGACGTATTTTCGTTTACTTTTTAGACTGGACAGCTAATTTCAGAAGCATACTCGAGTGAAGTTTCAGAGATGGATGGTTTATTTTTCATTCAAATCGTAGCAGCAGATTTTGCTTTATGACGAACAATACACAGAAACAGACATTCATGTAAGATAATATTTTTATTACCTTTAGCCTAATGGTCATGGCACGTGAAGATAGGCTGTATTAAATATTTGTAGGCCTACATTGAATATTTGATGCGATTAAAATAGTTTCTGTACTGCAGCGAGGAAGTAAATGAGAGATACTGGTGGCTGCCAAATTTGCACGGCTATGCTTACTTGAAACAATGGTAAGAAACCCCCATAACGCTAAAGCAAGAGAATTTCCAAAAAGTTACAATATTACGTCACATAACAATAATATTTTTATTTTATAATTTCTTGAAAAACTGAGTTCATAGTTATAATCGGCATAAAAATTTGCATAAAGTTAGCAGTTTTCAAAACATTGAAAATGCATTTTTCACCGGCGTCAGGTTCATTTTTGTATTTTCATTGTAATTCTAAAATAAAAAAGAAGATTTAACAATGGCATCCATTTTGAAAATGTTGAGTTAATTTTGCTGGTAACGAACTTGTCTACGCTGTTTTCAGGATTCATTTTAGTGTAACGTTTGAATCAAATCTACATAGAATTAGCATGTTAAACTTCATCAAATTATACTGAAAATAAAAAATTGAATTCTACACTGCCGTCGGATTGTTTTTGTATTTTCAACGAATTTTTCTGTATATTTTAACGCTGATTTCGACGGACAGATCCGATTTTCAAACAGCTCAAGCATATATTAGTAACGATCCCTTATAAAGTGCTTTAGAGGTCAGGTATCTTTCAACGATGGCAGTACCAATGGAAATTTGCTAATAGAAGGTTTACAATGTATACAGTACTTTTTATATCTGTTTAATAATTGCGTACGTACAGAACACGTTTGATTACAGACTTCTATAAATATATAAATGCTAGTTTTCCCAATTATTTTCACCGCAACATTTATTTAAGTACCACATGTTCACTTTTTAACATGTCTGGATAAGGGTAATAATTTATGTCAGTGAGTTACCGTGTGCAGATTATATATTCTGTTTTGAAGTTTTTTTTAACGTCTCGATAAGCGGTTTCTGCACATTATTGAATATATGAGAAAGTTAGTGTTGCAAAATTATGGGTCATATGTTGTTGTTGAATGTTGACTTTGGTGCTTTTTAACCTTCGTTTTTCCAGTATATCCTGCTTAAAATGTATGTTGCATTTAGACATCTTATATAATTGTTTTGTCAATTGTCGAAGAAAATAAGTTGCTACAAATATAATTTCTTACTAACGGTTTATGTATGAATTTCTTACTAACGGTTTATGCATGAATTTCTTACTAACGGTTTATGTATGAATTTCTTACTAACTGTTTATGCATGAATTTCTTACTAACGGTATGCATTTTATAACGGTTTATGTATGAATTTCTTACTAACGGTTTATGTATGAATTTCTTACTAACGGTTTATGTATAAATTTCTTACTAACGGGTTTATGTATGAATTTCTTACTAACGGTTTATGTATAAATTTCTTACTAACGGTTTATGTATGAATTTCTTACTAACGGTTTATGTATGAATTTCTTACTAACGGTTTATGTATGAATTTCTTACTAACGGTTTATGTATGAATTTCTTACTAACGGTTTATGTATAAATTTCTTACTAACGGTTTATGTATGAATTTCTTACTAACGGTTTATGTATGAATTTCTTACTAACGGTTTATGTATAAATTTCTTACTAACGGTTTATGTATGAATTTCTTACTAACGGTTTATGTATAAATTTCTTAATAACGTTTTATGTATAAATTTCTTACTAACGGTTTATGTATGAATTTCTTACTAACGGTTTATGTATAAATTTCTTACTAACGGTTTATGTATGAATTTCTTACTAACGGCTTATGTATGAATTTCTTACTAACGGTTTATGTATGAATTTCTTACTAACGGTTTATGTATGAATTTCTTACTAACGGTTTATGTATGAATTTCTTACTAACGGTTTATGTATGAATTTCTTACTAACGGTTTATGTATGAATTTCTTACTAACGGTTTATGTATGAATTTCTTACTAACGGTTTATGTATGAATTTCTTACTAACGGCTTATGTATGAATTTCTTACTAACGGTTTATGTATGAATTTCTTACTAACGGTTTATGTATGAATTTCTTACTAACAGTTTATGTATGAATTTCTTACTAACGGTTTATGTATAAATTTCTTACTAACGGTTTATGTATGAATTTCTTACTAACGGCTTATGTATGAATTTCTTACTAACGGTTTATGTATGAATTTCTTACTAACGGTTTATGTATGAATTTCTTACTAACGGTTTATGTATGAATTTCTTACTAACGGTTTATGTATGAATTTCTTACTAACGGTTTATGTATGAATTTCTTACTAACGGTTTATGTATGAATTTCTTACTAACGGTTTATGTATGAATTTCTTACTAACGGTTTATGTATGAATTTCTTACTAACGGTTTATGTATGAATTTCTTACTAACGGTTTATGTATAAATTTCTTACTAACGGTTTATGTATGAATTTATTACTAACGGTTTATGTATGAATTTATTACTAACGGTTTATGTATGAATTTTCATTTCTCGCCTGTAATTTTGTATTAATTACACACGAGAACTTCCTGTAATCGTAACCAAATTATATTTTTTTGTCAATTATGTTGCCCCAGTATATATAAATGTAATTGCAATCATCAATTTGTCTGTAATCCTGTACGTACCAAAACAAAATATAGACTACGTTTTGGAAGTTAATTTTGTTTAAACTTTCTTTTTTACCGCCCTATTCTGAAAATTAAAATGTGCTTGCACAGTTACGTTTTTCCAAGGTTCGGGTTTGTACACCCAACGCAACTGCAAATTTCCTGTTTTTGCCATTTACTGTGTAACCTTTAAGTGGGATGTACAAACACGAGATTTATATACTATATAAAATCCGTTATTACTACTTCAAAGTAATTTTTCAGTCTGTATAAATGTCTGCTAGTAGACACAGAACCTTGAAGTGTGGTCACGCGGGTCCTGTACTGATACAGTAGTCAAAGTTTGGGTGGGGTTTTACTCCCTTGGGTACACCTACAATTCCTCAACAGAATGCTAGTTTTTTCAGCACGTCTGGTGAAATAATTCAGATATTTGGATTCAGAATGAATGGTTAGGATAGAAGAGGAGGAGTGAGGAGTGAGGAGTTAGCAGAGTAGCAGAGCCACCTTATTGATTGCGCTGAGGGGCCGCGCATGCGCCCGATCCTCTGTCATTGATTCACCCTCCAGCCATGCCAAATTTTAAATGTTGCCAAGTAAACTAAACGATTATTGCAACTCGCTAAGATTGTTGCATTGTTAACAGAATGCGCACGCATGTCATTAGGTCACGTGGGGTTCATCCGCTGCGGCAGGCCGTTGCCGTGTCTTCCCAAATATTGTGTTTCGTTAGATAACGACGAAAATCGGCAATGGGGGGGGAATTATAAGGGGTTTCTTCGAGCTTTATTGAAATTTTCACTATTTATGAACGTTCATAACTAGTTACTGAATCAAATTTGTTACGAAAAAAATAAATACATGTTTTTTGTCATCACAAAAAGAAGTTGTCCAGTATCCAGAGCTTAAAAAAATTATGTGTGTTATTAATACAAAAGGAGATTACCTTCTTGTATAGTATTGATCTCACTTTTTCACAGCTGTATTGAGAGAAAGTATTGCGATCGTCATAAGAATTTCATGCCAGTTTCAAGTAGATCCTCGCATTCCATGAAGACAACAAAATATTTCTACTTGGATGTTTAATACGTATATTTTGTTCTTGGGCAAATCCTACTGCGATTTGATTCAAATTTTGATCTACCGTGATACGTTTTATTAAGAGAAATTGGAAAAATGTTAAAAATTCTAACTTTCTGGATTGTATAATCTTAAGTTCTCTTGGATGTTAATGCAAATAATTTTTCTATGTAGACACTGAGAATTGAATCTGCAGTTCAAATTTTTAGCTGTTTAGGTTATGCGAAGTCCGGAAATATTGCTTTTCTAACGCTCAAATTAATCTCTGAGATAATTGTCTCCCGTACGTGTTAATAATAATAATAATAATAATAAAAGAGCAATGCGCACAAGAATTATCCAGTTTTTCAAAAAGTTTCAAAACATTTGTTTACAACAAATAAGTAAACATTGTGTTTATATGCAATGAAGTTTATATATATGAATCATCTGCTACAATGTACGATTTATTTGACATTTTTAACGATGTGTTTCGGCTAATCTTAAATGGTTTCAGATTTAGTACAATATGTTTACGAACAATCGTGTGTAAACAGTATGCAACGTAAATTTAACTGTAAATGCTATAACATTTTGTACTAGGTGGGCTGATTATGTACTAAGATAAAATTTTAGCGTAAATACTGCAATATTTTGTGCTGTCTGGGCTGAGTTTGAAGTAAGGTAAATTTTATTGTAAATGTATTAAAATTTTGTGATAACTGGGCTGTGTATAATGTGGCGGCCAAAGAGAAATCATTTCTTTAGTTTATCGCCGCTCTGTTTGAGCCGGTCCCTTTGGAAGGCTTAATTTCATTGAGTATATGTCCTTTTTTTCCTTTAACGTTCACACTTTATGCCAGTTAGACTGAGGACAAGGGATCAGTGTTAACGTAACGTTAAGGCAGAATATATATTACGTTAAGCGAAATATACATTAATAGAGTAAAAGTAAGTTTGTGTGTGTGTGTGTGTGTGTGTGTGTGTGTGTGTGTGTGTGTGTGTGTGTGTGTGTGTGTGTGTGTGTGTGTGTGTGTGTGTGTGTGTGTGTGTGTGTGTGTGTGTGTGTGTGTGTGTGTGTGTGTGTGTGTGTGTGTGTGTGTGTGTGTGTGTGTGTGTGTGTGTGTGTGTGTGTGTGTGTGTGTGTGTGTGTGTGTGTGTGTGTGTGTGTGTGTGTGTGTGTGTGTGTGTGTGTGTGTGTGTGTGTGTGTGTGTGTGTGTGTGTGTGTGTGTGTGTGTGTGTGTGTGTGTGTGTGTGTGTGTGTGTGCGCGCGCGCGCGCGCGCATGAGAAAAAGCCAGCGCATGTTCGAGCAGTAGCGAAGTGCCTGCTATTATACCGTCTGAACCACGATGTCCTCCCCGTGTCATTTATGAAACTTTAATGTCATTATCTCAAAATCATAAACAGCAGAGTCATTTTTCACTGTCTCCCTTTCGCGGTACATACTAAATTTCATAACAAAGTAATATTATCTTACACTTACCTATTGCACAATAGGTCAGTCGATCGCAGTGCCTAGGGTTGAATTATCCCTACTTCTAGTATCTTAACACTTTTTTTAAAAAAAATCTTTATCTTTACCATCATCAGTATCTTTAGCGCAAAGTCAGATTTATATTTTTTGCAGAAAATAATTTTGACGATTTTACGCTTTGCACATAATAATGTTGTTGTTGTTGTTGTAAGGTTCGATTGAAGTTAAGTTATGTAACGATGAATGATACTTCGGTATCATTAACGGAGTATTATTGGTTTTACCTAACACTGCTTTAATGATAGGTCGTATAACTGTAGAGGTTTCTGCGTCGAAGTCAAAGGTTTGTATTGTAGAAGAATTTGCGATATGTACGTATCATGTTACTATGGCAACTTGAAAACGTTATCCTGTGTACAGCATACAGGAGCAAGTCGGCATTGCCGAATCTATGGCAATCCAACCTTCTACCTGTAAAGTGACGTTGCACTTCTAGTCAGTTTATATTCCATTTTAAAGATATACAATATATTTTAAATGATGTATGCATGTTCTGATTTCCCAAGAAATTTGTTCATACATGAAAAAAATAACTGATTAATTTTGCTGTTATATTGCTTCTTGTATCGAGCTTGTGGCATATCTAAGAAAATTCATGAAAATTACAAGTTATGTATTCGCTATTTACAGACTGTAATAACAATTTGATTAGTTGGTTTGATTATAATTAAAAGTTCAAAAAGTTAGTTCTTTCCGTGTTATTTGTCTTTTTCAGTTTATAAGTTAAGCTTTAAAAAATATTTTATTTTTAAGGATCGGTAAAATCGAGTGTATAACAATAATCTGGAAAAAACTAATATACCGAAATGAAGCGTTAACAAAACCGAAATAACTTTATTATTATATCAGGATAAACATACCCATCTCTGACAACGGATTAAAAAGTTCGATACTTGAATTTGTGTAAACTTGCAGTTAGAGTTGCACGTACGTTATTTTAGTATTATAGTTTTGTTATTTATCTGTTTAATTACCTCTTACATTACTGGAATGTTATTGTATTATTTTTTATTAGTCGACTATTCCTAAACTGTATTGTATTATTTTTGTATTACTCGTCTTTACCTGAAACATTATGGTATTATTGTTGTGATACTTGACTTTGGCCTGTAACATTACTGTAATATTGTTGTGCTACTCATCTGTCCACTGGAACGTTATTTTACTATTATATCAGTGACTAATCTGAAATTTTATTGCATAATTTTTGTATTTTTTAGGTTTGCATGAAACATTGTTGTGCTACTCAGCTTGTCTTGTGACGTTTTTTACTGTTTTTTTTATGATTCGATTTTTTTTGAAACATTACTTTGTTATTGTTGTGTTACTCGGCTTTGCCCGGAAATGTTAATCTATTATTGTTGTGTTAGTTCTTTTTCTTTTAGATCATTAAGGTATTATTATAATGTCCTACTTACTTTGGTTTTGTTCTGGAACATTATTATGTTGTTATGCTACTCACCTTGAATGTTTGTATTACTGTTATTTTTTTGCCTTGGAACATTATTGTAATATTATTATGTTGCTCGGCTGTACATAGGAACATTTCTATGTTGTTGTATTACTGTTCTTTTTTCTTTAAGGTAGTTACGGTATTATTGTAATGTTACTACTCGGATTTGTTCTGGAACATATTGTATTATTATTATGCTACTTAACTTTGCTCTGAAATGTTTATATTGTTGTTATGCTACTCTACTTTGCACTGAAATGTTTATATTGTTGTTATGCTACTCTACTTTGCACTGAAATGTTTATATTGTTGTTATGCTACTCTACTTTGCACTGAAATGTTTGTATTATTGTTATGCTACTCTACTTTGCACTGAAATGTTTGTGTTATTGTTATGCTACTCTACTTTGCACTGAAGTGTTTGTGTTATTGTTATGCTACTCTACTTTGCACTGAAGTGTTTGTGTTATTGTTATGCTACTCTACTTTGCACTGAAGTGTTTGTGTTATTGTTATACTACTCTACTTTGCACTGAAATGTTTGTATTATTGTTATGCTACTCTACTTTGCATTGAAATGTTTGTATTATTGTTATCCTACTCGGATGTGCTCTGAAATGTTTGTATTATTATTATTATTATTATTATTATTATGCTACTCTACTTTGCACTGAAGTGTTTGTGTTTTTGTTATGCTACTCTACTTTGCACTGAAGTGTCTGTATTATTGTTATGCTACTCTACTTTGCACTGAAGTGTTTGTGTTATTGTTATGCTACTCTACTTTGCACTGAAGTGTTTGTGTTATTGTTATGCTACTCTACTTTGCACTGAAATGTTTGTGTTATTGTTATGCTACTCTACTTTGCACTGAAAGTGTTTGTATTATTGTTATGCTACTCTACTTTGCACTGAAGTGTTTGTGTTATTGTTATGCTACTCTACTTTGCACTGAAATGTTTGTGTTATTGTTATACTACTCTACTTTGCAATGAAATGTTTGTGTTATTGTTATCCTACTCTACTTTGCACTGAAGTGTTTGTGTTATTGTTATGCTACTCTACTTTGCACTGAAATGTTTGTGTTATTGTTATACTACTCTACTTTGCAATGAAATGTTTATTATTGTTATGCTACTCTACTTTGCATTTAAATGTTTGTGTTATTGTTATGCTACTCTACTTTGCACTGAAAAATTTGTGTTATTTTTATGCTACTCTACTTTGCACTGAAATGTTTGTGTTATTGTTATGCTACTGTACTTTGCACTGAAGTGTTTGTGTTATTGTTATGCTACTCTACTTTGCACTGAAGTGTTTGTGTTATTGTTATGCTACTGTACTTTGCACTGAAGTGTTTGTGTTATTGTTATGCTACTCTACTTTGCACTGAAATGTTTGTGTTATTGTTATGCTACTGTACTTTACACTGAAATGTTTGTGTTATTGTTATGCTACTCTACTTTGCACTGAAGTGTTTGTGTTATTGTTATGCTACTGTACTTTGCACTGAAGTGTTTGTGTTATTGTTATGCTACTCTACTTTGCACTGAAATGTTTGTGTTATTGTTATGCTACTCTACTTTGCACTGAAGTGTTTGTATTATTGTTATGCTACTCTACTTTGCACTGAAGTGTTTGTGTTATTGTTATGCTACTCTACTTTGCACTGAAATGTTTGTGTTATTGTTATACTACTCTACTTTGCATTGAAATGTTTATTATTGTTATGCTACTCTACTTTGCATTTAAATGTTTGTGTTATTGTTATGCTACTCTGCTTTGCAATGAAAAGTTTGTGTTATTGTTATGCTACTGTACTTTACACTGAAATGTTTGTGTTATTGTTATGCTACTCTACTTTGCACTGAAGTGTTTGTGTTATTGTTATGCTACTCTACTTTGCACTGAAATGTTTGTGTTATTGTTATACTACTCTACTTTGCAATGAAATGTTTATTGTTGTTATGCTACTGTAATTTGCACTGAAATGTTTGTGTTATTGTTAGGCTACTCTACTTTGCATTGAAGTGTTTGTGTTATTGTTATACTACTCTACTTTGCAATGAAATGTTTATTATTGTTATGCTACTCTACTTTGCATTTAAATGTTTGTGTTATTGTTATGCTACTCTACTCTGCACTGAAAAGTTTGTGTTATTTTTATGCTACTCTACTTTGCACTGAAATGTTTGTGTTATTGTTATGCTACTGTACTTTACACTGAAATGTTTGTGTTATTGTTATGCTACTCTACTTTGCACTGAAGTGTTTGTGTTATTGTTATGCTACTGTACTTTGCATTGAAATGTTTGTGTTATTGTTATGCTACTGTACTTTGCACTGAAATGTTTGTGTTATTGTTATGCTACTGTACTTTGCATTGAAATGTTTGTGTTATTGTTATGCTACTCTACTTTGCACTAAAGTATTTGTGTTATTGTTATGCTACTCTACTTTGCACTGAAATGTTTGTGTTATTGTTATACTACTCTACTTTGCAATGAAATGTTTATTATTGTTATGCTACTCTACTTTGCATTGAAATGTTTGTGTTATTGTTATGCTACTCTACTTTGCACTGAAAAGTTTGTGTTATTTTTATTCTACTCTACTTTGCACTGAAATGTTTGTGTTATTGTTATGCTACTGTACTTTGCACTGAAATGTTTGTGTTATTGTTATGCTACTCTACTTTGCACTGAAGTGTTTGTGTTATTGTTATGCTACTGTACTTTGCTTTGAAGTGTTTGTGTTATTGTTATGCTATTCTACTTTGCACTGAAATGTTTGTGTTATTGTTATTTACTCGGCTGTGCTCTGAAACGTTATTGATTATTGTTTTGCAATTCGGCATTACTTTGGAACGCTATTGTTTTACAGTACAGTGTAATATTGTGGGTTTGGCTTTGATCTGAACCTTACTTTATTAGCAGATTGCCGTTAGAATATTGGGAACAGCTTCTATGGTAAAACTTAGGCCTACCGTCGATCCTGACCTAATAGATCAATCACTTTTTAAGGAAACAACAGTTTTATAAAGTATAAAACATTTTAAAAAATACACCTTTCTTTCAAGTGTTGCATTTGCAAATTTCTAAATTTTTAAGGATTGTAAAAGGGTGTTATGAGTTTTAAAAATTAATGCATCGAATCATTATATCCTGTATACCACACAAAACAGGTAGAGTGATTCTTATTTAAAGTTGTTCAACATTTCTGAAAGAGATAGTATTCCTTGCTAGGGAATTTTAATTAATTGAAACGTGATATATTGGAGCTGCAATCATAGTTAACCCAGGCCCAGGATTTTGAAATGTGGGCTGATCACTTTTTTAGCAGTAGTAAGTACTTCATGTGTTCACGCACTCTCTCGTTTCGCGATTTTGGTCCGATTTGATTCAATTCACACTTGGCACAATAATGAGTTTGGTAATAGCTTGAACAAGTTCGATATGCAACAAAATCTACTCAACCGATAGTGGTCATCTATCTTTAAAAAAATTGTATAACTCTTTGTCTTACATTTTTTTGAAAATTTTTTTTCATCATCGTAATCAGCGCTAAAATATGCATAAATTAGCATTGTTTTTGTAAAACTTTCCATTGAAAATAAATCTGACGGCGTTCAGGGTTTATTTTTAAATTTTAAAGTAATTTCAATATTCAAAGTACTGGTCTTAACGCTGATTATTAATGAGATTTCAAAAAGTTTTCGATAAAATATTATTGTGATATAGTTACGTTTTGGAAATTTTCTTCCATCACGCCAACGAGACAGCTGTGTGCCGCTTTTACTGTTGTTTAATAGTAATAGTCTGTATATCTGAACTTGTATATTTGGACTCGTATATCTGAAGACAAAGTCTGAGTGATTGGTAAAAACATGAATTATTTAGATTTGTTGTTTGTGCTATCTAGAAACTGAGGTGACAATCTTCATTTCAAATCGTTTTGGTCTTTCAAAGTTATGAAGTTGTGCATGGCATATGTGCTTTAAACTGTATGTAAAATAGAGAAGAGCTCATATGACCAAAAGTTCATTCGACCAAATTATATTTTAATATAATCCATTATAATTTTGAGCTAATGAGCTTGGTATGTACTATAATGGCGTTAATTATAAAAATCTATACTCATTATTGAACTTTACGTTATGTATTTCATATACATAATACTATAGAATCCTCCTATACTAATGCAAATTTACTGTGTGGAAGCTTGCCAGGCGTATTTGGTCGAATGAACGTTTGGTCGTATGATCCACTCTGTTTAAAACATTGTTCGTATTACCAAAAGTTCATTCGACCAAAATATTAAAATATAATTTGGTCGAATGAACCTTTGGTTGTTTGATCTTTTGGTCATATGACCCATTGCGTAAAATATTTGAAGTGTGTTGCTGTGTATTATTTTACTGTAAGGTTGACATTTATTTTAAGGAAAGAAACAAGCAAACATGCTTAAAGAACCATCTCCTGTATTTGCGGTATTTAAAAAATATAATTAAAAATGAAGGTCTTTGACTGTTAACCCAGTGACTGTGGATAAATGATGACCTCTGCACAGATAACGCTGACACCAATATGCTTCTACATTATACAAATAGGCCTAACCTATAACAGATATTATGCTTTTAAATATTTTTTTATTATTGTTATACGGGTCGTTTATAATAATCGAAGATATACAAAACAACATATTTTCAGTGTTACAAAAAACTGTTAAAGCTTCATAGTCAGGCATACATACCAGTTAATAATAGTTATATGTACTTACTGTGTGTGTGTGTGTGTGTGTGTGTGTGTGTGTGTGTGTGTGTGTGTGTGTGTGTGTGTGTGTGTGTGTGTGTGTGTGTGTGTGTGTGTGTGTGTGTGTGTGTGTGTGTGTGTGTGTGTGTGTGTGTGTGTGTGTGTGTGTGTGTGTGTGTGTGTGTGTGTGTGTGTGTGTGTGTGTGTGTGTGTGTGTGTGTGTGTGTGTGTGTGTGTGTGTGTGTGTGTGTGTGTGTGTGTGTGTGTGTGTGTGTGTGTGTGTGTGTGTGTGTGTGTGTGTGTGTGTGTGTGTGTGTGTGTGTGTGTGTGTGTGTGTGTGTGTGTGTGTGTGTGTGTGTGTGTGTGTGTGTGTGTGTGTGTGTGTGTGTGTGTGTGTGTGTGTGTGTGTGTGTGTGTGTGTGGTGTGTGTGTGTGTGTGTGTGTGTGTGTGTGTGTGTGCGCGCGCGCGCGGGCGTGCGTGCGTGTGTGGCGCGCAGCCAACGTTCTTAAGGTATGAATTGTTAAATAATTATAGTTACAGTATAAATATTCATTATTAATTATAACCGTTTTCGCAGAATAGGGGTATATAGGTGCATCGTTTTTTCAATATATAACTAAGAATGCTAATAGTTTAAAAAGTTCCAAACGAAATAATGCACTAATGAAAACGTGGATATTTTTGATAAATAGATATTTAGATTTCATTTAAATGTAAATTTAAAATATGGTAACTTTTCCTCCGTTTGAGAATGTTGAATATTCATTTGAGGCTATTAAATTATACCATGAAGCTTCTGATGGCTGTTTCTCCGGCATACGGACAAGAAATCGGGGTTTTCTTTTATCCTTTTTTTGTGTTGTTTTTTTTTACTCTTTTTTTCGTAAACCATGTTCTGTAACTTTTATAATTTGTTTTTGTGACGCAAAGTAAGATAATTAAACGGACATGGAATTCTGATAAACATCTCTACAAGACGAGATAGGGTGTAGAGTCACGGCAGTTAAAGTCTGTATTCGAATAAAAAGAAAAATCAGAGTTGGATGTAAGTTACCAGTCAGCAGATATGTGCCATCATAATTACTGTTGCCACTGAATGTAAACGAACTAGAAGTACAGCCACCATTATAAAAAGCGTGCCCGATATAAGTGGCTAAAATCCAAGTAATTGGACTGTCTGCCGCTACGAACACTGCACGCTGCAAGGTCAGGGTGTGGAGACGTTTGGGAAAATAGACAGTACTATTAGCTATTTAACTGCAGTTGAACACTTTGCCGCAAGGTGTCGCCAGCAGCGAACGCTAACTTACCTGTCATAATGTTTATCATTCTAGTACGTTTATATCCAATCCTAGTACTAATAAAGACATTTGTCGTTTTGCTGAACAGATATTTGTTCAAAAATGAATTATATGCTGTATGTGCAGTCTATTGTAATATACTTAGACTCTTGCTCGATTGTGTAGTATTAGCCCTTCTTTTTTTTTTTGATGCTATATTTTAAACTATGTAGGAGCCTGCTGTCATGTTTTTTATGTACAAATACTCCCATCACGTATTTAAACACACAGGTGTAAAAAATAATGTATCAGTGCAAAGTTTATCTTTTTTACATTACTGATATTTAAAATTGATTTTTTATTAAAAATAAATTATAAAGTGTATCGGATATAACAACGTTATATATAGCCTAACAAAGACCAACTGTTATTTATAATTTTTGTGTATAATATATTGAATTATATATTTGGCAGTAGAAGAGCCAAACCACTTTGGTTTAGAGAAACGGAGAAAGACATAACAGAACTGCAGATCACTGACACTATGCTCGTGGACAGAACAGCCAAAACAATAACCAAGGACAAGAAGCAACGGTTCCAAGGCAAAGTCAAATCCAAGCGAACGATCCAAATCTCTGACGAAGAAAGAAAAGCAAGATCACAACGTATGAAGCAATACTGGGCTACGAGGAAGGCACAGAACATTGAGAAGTGATTGATTTGGTGTACTCCAAAGTTGGGTGAAAGAAATAAAGGTATTGAATTATACGTACCAAGACAACGGCCAGTCTGTTGCGTCCTAAACTGCGCACCTCAAGGTTGTGTGTTCGAGATGCAGTTATTACCCTTTCCATTAAGCCCATCCCTCGTCCTAGTTAGTCTTACTGGCTCCAAGTATGGACGTTAAGACAAAATAAAATACAGAATTTTAAATATTCGTGCATCGCGAAATTGAAATTTTGGTTAGGTTTGATACAAACTGCACAGAAATAGATTTTCTTAATGTCTTACGCGAATACGTTACCAAGCAGAATCCGTTCAATTTCAAAATGGTGGTCATTTCTCTCTCTTTATTTGCTTCACCCAACTTTGGGGTACACTAAATCAATCACTTCTTAATGTTCTGTGCCTTCCTTCTAGCCCAGTATTGCTTCATACGTTGTGATCTTGCTTTTCTTTCTTCGTCAGAGATTTGGATCGTTCGCTTGGATTTGACTTCGCCTTGGAACCGTTGCTTCTTGTCCTTGGTTATTGTTTTGGCTGTTCTGTCCATGGGCATAGTGTCAAGAGCATGGTGGTCATTTCAAATAATTGTAAAAAAAATCTTGATTGTGTTTGAATATCTGAATATGTTATTGTCGTAATCGGCGTTGAAATCAGCGTTAATTAGTTTTTTAGATTTTCAAATGCATTGAAAATACGAAAATGAACTTGACTGCGGCAGTTGTAAATATTTCAGTGGGTTTTTGAAAAATGAATAATTGTTTGCTTACTAATTGACAAAGGAATTCCTTTAAATATATGTGTGTAAAGGGCGTAGCCCAAGTCGTACAGACAGATGGGCGCGGCTTCACGTCTTGTCCGAACTAAGTGTTTGCTTAAATTTGAGATTTTTCCTATAGTCGATCAATACAGCTTATTAAAAGTAGATTTGTAGGAATGTATGTGTACATCGTAACTGGAATTAGAAAAACGTTATATAGCCATTGGCCTAACTCTCTTCCTCAGTGGTGACAATTTCTTGTAAGCGGTCATTGGTTTGTTCAGAATCTATACATTTGTTTGGAAATATTAGATAGACACGTGTGAATTTGGATATTAAAGGCAATTTCGGCTTTACGATAGACCAGACACATTTAGACTGACATATTCAGATATCATTGCCTACATTGGCGTAACTGTAGCAAACACATGTTCAGGCATCAGGCTATACAATGAAGTTACGATAGACGAAACATTGGCGTAGACAGTCGTGTGTTCACATGACCGATTTTACATTGCCGTGATAATAGACAAATATTTGTTTCGACGTCAGGATAGATAGCTAGATGTTCAGAGGTTATGGGGATTGTTAGCCTCTGGCACCGCGAACAAAGGGATTATTCTGCAATTATGCCTGCAGGTACTAATTCAGTAGATTGGTTATCTCATTGAGTTTGACCAGTTCACTAACTCATTTAATTGGGAGATCCTCAAGGTACTGGAAGACTAACATTTTTCAGACGTCGGGTTACACTTTGACGTAACGATTAGAGGTTACATTGACATAAATATGTGCCTTACAATCATATGTTATGTGACCTGCAGTTGCCTTGTTAATCGTGGATAACCTACGCATTGTTTCCCTATAGTATAATGTTCCTGCTGAGAGCTCTGTAGATTTGGTTTGCTATAAGAGGTTGTGGAAGTAGGTGGCTCGTGACACTGCGATCAAAAGCTACCGTGCTACTTGTTCAGCATACTGGTACCTCAGTGATTTCCAGCAGTCCACTGACTTTGAGATTTCCAGGGCCCTGAAATCCCCTTTTTGTCGCCTGCTGGCAAGAGCCTCACAGTCGTATATTATGTAGTTTGCAGTTTCCTTCTTCTTGCATTCCCATTGTTTATGTGCACTCTCAGGTCACAGTGTCTGAGTTGCCTCCTTTAATCAGGGGACCTTTATCTGGTGGAGAAGTATGGGGTTTTCGGGATCCAGACAATCACCTTCTCCATTTGGAACACAGCCCTGGCCAACATAACCTCCAATTTGAGGCCCTCAACTAAGTAAGTATAAGACACCTTGCTGTCAAGCTGCTTTTTGTTCCTATCATCTGCGCAAGTGGTCAGGAGAGCCTTGTTTCCATGGAAAGAGTTATGGTATTTGGGTACAGAATTCTCATCCTCAAAGGATAGGACCTCCCTTTGGGTCCTTCATTTACAGGGGGTCTGTAAGTGCCCTCTTAAAGGCACTTGTTCAGACTTGTAGGTTACATTTTGTTTCGGTAATTAGAGATGATGAGATTGGCGTGACGAATGGTACACGTGTTCACACGTCGGACAATACATTGACGTAACGATAGACACGTGTTTACACGTCGGATTGTAAACGATAGACACGTGTTCACACGTCGGACTATACATTGACGTAACGATAGACACGTGTTCAGACGTCGGATTATACATTGACGTAACAATAGTCAGGGTCTTGTTCAGACGTCAGAGGTTACATTTGCATTTCGATAGACACGTCTTCAGACATCAAAGGTTACATTGGCTGTAACGATACTCATGTTCAAGTGTAAGAGGTTACATTCATTAGCGTGGTAAGTTTTACTCACATCAGAGTGACGATAGACAACATGTCAAGGCATTGGGGGTTACATTAGTGTTCACGGTAGACAGACACAGGTTCAGGCGTTTGAGGTTACATTAGCGTTCACGGTAGACAGACACGTGTTCAGGCGTTAGGGGTTACATTAGCGTTCAACGGTAGACAGACACAGGTTCAGGCGTTTGAGGTTACATTGGAGGTAGCGTTCGGACGTCTGAGGTTACATAGGAGTGACGACAGACATATGCTCAGGCGTTAGGGGTTACATTAGCGTTCACAGTACACAGACACGTGTTCAGGCGTTTGAGGTTACATTGGAGGTAGCGTTCAGGCGTCTGAGGTTACATGGGAGAGACGAAACATGTTCAGGCGTTAGGGGTTACATTAGCGTTCACAGTAGACAGAGACGTGTTTAGGCGTCTGAGGTTACATTGGAGGTAGCGTTCAGGCGTCTGAGGTTACATGGGAGAGACGAAACATGTTCAGGCATTGGGGGTTACATTAGCGTTCACAGTAGACAGAGACGTGTTTAGGCGTCTGAGGTTACATTGGAGGTAGCGTTCAGATGTCGGAGGTTACATGGGCGTGACGATAGACACACGTTCAGGCCTCAGAGATAACAGCTGTTTTTTATAAACAAATATGGGGCTTTCAAATCTCTAAAATTAGCAACCATTTTTTAAAATTCTATCTAAGTTTAATTGTATCTAGAGCTAGATTGGAATTTATAAAGAAATTACAGCATTTTTACATTAGTGTAGGTTAGGGACGCATGTTTCTGAAGAATTATTTACTTTTCTTTAGTTTTATTGTTTATTAGTAATGAGGAAGGAAAGTTTTGATGCGGACTGTACATTCCTGCAAACTCGCCAAAACCTATGAATAGATTAGACTTGTGCTTAGCAAGTTCCACGGATATGTCTACTGACCGCGGCCCTCTAACGTCTAAACGTTGAGCAGCGTCTTGGTCCGTTTTTATCAAGCAGCCTGTGTACAGTAGGGAAATTTACACTCTTTCAAAACGAGAGGCTATAACAACCCTTTTAAAAAAAAAAATTGTGTTATGTAATATAATAAATAAAGCACTGACTAAGAAAATGTAGGATTATTATTTCAGGAAATTTCAAAAGCGTGCTTTCAGGCTTACACAACATCCTGTTTTTAATAAATGGTAGTCGAAACCACATCTTGCGCGCGCGCAATTGAAATTTCATTTAAACTAATAGTTTACATATTTAAAAAATATGTACTGTAAATTTTAAGACTATTATGAACTCGGGGCCCCCAAATAGTGAAGGTTTGTTATCTTGCATAAACCATTTTCGGTACTTCTATGGGTTCCTTGTTTGGTTCAAGATAATGTAAGTAGTTGCGTATTAAACATTTTCACTGTAAATGTCGTAACAAAACATCTTTAAAATCTTGAAGGTAAAAACACAGGACCAATTAAAATGGTGTTCAAGAACACCTGCACATTAATAAAAAAAAATAAAAGGACTACTTGGTGCCTGGATTGTACAGTTAATTGGGCCTTCTGTTCTGCTCAGTGGTACACGTTGGGATAACTTATTGTTATGTATATTGAATCCATCGTTATCGATAAAAGAAGAAGGCTATAGAAGGATGGATTTAAAAGAGTCCGCACCCGTCGTAGTAAGCATGGAAGCCGCCTCGGTGGCCTAGTGGATAGCGTACTAGGCTTTCACGCCGAGGACCCGGGTTCGATTCCCGATGAGGGCTTGGCATTTTCATACGATATAAATCATCCCATCGTCTGCATTAGCCCAAGTGTGCACAATAGTCGGACTTTAAACACTAAAAAAGTAAGCATGGAAACAGTTTACCAAACGGTCAGTCCTTACTGGCAGATGCTATTTTGTGTAAGACCTAACAGAATCACCAAGTGGAGTTACAAAGGAACAAAATTCTGGAAGACGTACTTGTTTATTCTAAAACATCATTTCACTCCAAAGTATCTGGTTTGGAAAACGTTCAGAGTACAAGCGGCGAGCTTTTTTTTGTACGATTACATTTTTATCAGATCCATATGAGATAATCCTCTTTTGAAAATTCTGCTGAAGTTTTATAAAGTAAGTGGTGCAGAAACATAGACAAACTTTGGTGCTTTCCTGTATTTATAATTAATCACATGATTCACAGCGGTCAGTGTTTATTTCTTTGTTCTTCTCGATTTACTTCGAAACAGTAAATTTCTTTTTATTACAAATTTGCTGCCATGTCTTGTACGGAATTTAATATTTGACCTAAATCTGACAAACGTGTTTGAGGATCACGTCAATGTTTTGAGTTTTCTTTCAATTAATTACACGGAGCTTTGTATAAGCTCCAGAGGCAGGTTTTTTTTGGAGCTGAAATGATCCATTCGGGTTCTTTGTGTGTGCACGGACTGTATTTCTAGATAAGGGTGTGTTGTACCGTTTCAAGGTGGCGAGCTCTGATTCAGCGTTAAGCGTGTAGTTGCTGGTTATTTCCTGTAATACTGGCTGAACGGCAAAACCTATCATAATTTTTAACGCTTCATGGAGAAAGCATTACATTTTTAATAAAATTGGACCATTAACATTTTTTTTTCGTAAATATTACGGTTACCAGTTAAATTGGCGGAAAAGTTACGAACCCTGTCGTAAAGCGCTGTGTGTATTAAGAATATACTGCGAGGTCAACTGTTCTTTGAAGTACTAGTTAAATTTCCATTAGTAGTTGGTAGACTATCTGACGTTATTAAATCCTGTCCCCCTCATGAGATACACGGACACAACCGCAGAACGTTAAAGGGTTCTGGTAGATCCGAGACAGTTGATCAACCATTGCCGCGTGCGTAAAAGCGGTTGCCCGTTGCGGTTTGTACGAGTGCATCGAGTTAAATAGGTCTGTTTATGGAAGCGGGAGCTCCCACTGTCACAACCCTACCCAACCTACTTGTCACTTTTCACACAGTTGCGAGTACAGTACATGAATCCTAAGTACAGTTGCCAGTTCTGTCCCCCCAACATTGTTAAGTAACGAAATAACGGGGATGTGTAATAGCTTAGAGATTTAATAACTTAGAGAATCGTTTTTCCATCGATGGTACTGTGTTATAAGATCAACCTGTGTAATAAGATAGAGGTTCCATACTGTGTATTAACTTAGAGACTACAGTTCCGTCAAGTGTGTTGCACCGTGTGTATATCTTGCTGATGCTGCTGCTTGCAGGCGCTTCAGTACCTTTACAGTTTACAGTTGAATATATTGTCAATACTATGGTCAGCAACATATCTAAATGTTTATTTTTGACAATTATCTGTATAGAAAGATAGAAATATTGGTGCTTTATCAAAAAAAAAAAACAACGTAAATTTATATGAATTCATAATTAATTCATTAATTATGTTTTTCTTAATTCAATTCGGATATGATTTGAATAAAGCATCCTTCAAACAATATTTTTATAATATTATTACTATTACTATTACTACTACATATGTAAATTAGTATACATTTACAGCTTTGCACATAAGCCTTTAAGAACAAAACCTATCCAAATGAACTTTATATTTTAATAATATATCTTTCTTTAATTAAGCGAGTTCTACTTGTTAGATAAAATATACTGAAGCGCCTGCAAGCAGTGGCGTCGGCAACATATACACACGGTGCAACACACTTGACGGAACTGTAGTCTCTAAGTTAATACACAGTATGGAACCTCTATCTTATTACACAGGTCGATCTCTAACTTATAACACGATACTGTCAAAAGAAAAACGAATCTCTAAGTTAATATATCTCTAAGGTATTACACCTTCCCGAAATAACAGACGTCACTCGTCCGTCCGAGGCGGGAGTTATACGGTTTAGGGTTTATTGACTTGTGTAAACTCTACATTATCGCTAACGACAGCAGAAAATTACTACAAATCAAATTTAAACGCTGAAATTATTCATAATTACAATGAAAATACAAAGTTATGTCAATAAAAGGAGACCATTTTACTTGGATTTACGTAAATTGAGTGCAAACAACTGTTCACGGTATACCTCGTAATCAAGGACCTTTTTTCACGAGAAAGCCTGTTTGTGTTTTATACACATCTCAAGCTTTTAAAGTATAAATCTAAAAAAATCTTATCTTCAAATCTAAATATATTCAGAACGCAGTCATTACACGTTTTTGTATTTTCAAAGTAGTAAAGTAAATATAGATGTAGTGCACAATTTTGCAACCATGAAACAGTGGTGATAAATATAACTTGAAAATTAACTATTTAACCCATTGGAAACTGGATTTTACTAACATGCTATTGGCTTTCAGTACTGAATTTTTTCAGTAGTTTACACTAAGATTATGTGCAATAATAAAAGCAAGTAACCTACCAATTTTATCCTACATAATGTTGTTGTAATTGTTAACACATATTTAGCCAACACTTTTAACACTATATTAACATTTTTTTATGTTTATATATTTACACTATGTACATTTTGTTTCCTTTTCAAAAATTTGTCCGACTATGATAAATTTCAAAACAATTTTCCAAATGCAAAGGAACACTACATTTTTTGCACTGGTAAATTGTTCCAGACCTTTTTCCTTTTGCAGTACATACTCTACACTTTCTAGATGGCCTTGCTTTGCTTGTTGGGGGGATTTTCCCTATAAAATGTCACCAGAATTTTACTTATATTTGGATTAGAAGTCCAATGCCAATCATTTACTTGTAGGTTATGTGTAGCATTGTCTGCAATTAGGCCTATTAACACAGATCTCATCATCACTGTTATCACTATCACTACTGTCATTTTCAATAATAACTTCTTGCTCTTCATTATCACTAATCTCACAACTACTTTCGTTTAAAATATCCCCAACAAACTTACTAAATGCACTCGAAGAAATAAACAATTCCTCACGAGAAGCCATGTTTCTACAACTGTCAAATTCGTACACAACTTCACAAAGAAACTGTCGGAAATTAACGGGTAACAACGGAAATAAACGAAGGAAAAATACCTCATAGATTGAAAATAGATTTATATAGATATATTCGACTTTTAGGCTAGAAACATACGGCAAAGAGATCAGTGAAGTAGAGGACGGACATTGCCCGTCTTTAGTACTTAAGCCATTGAGAGAGAAGGACGGGCAATATACGTCTTTCGTTACCAATGGGAGGGCGTATTTGTATGTACCAGCACAACCTTCCTGAAGGCAAACAGTCAAGGAGCCTGATTTTTATATGATTTCTTTTGTTTTTTTCTTTTTTTTTTTGTTGTTTTCTCTCCAGTTAGCTTTTATAACGTTTTATAATGTGTTTTATATGTGATTGATGGGTAGTCTTAGTTCTTCCTTTTTTTTTTTTTATTTGTTATAAACAAATAACAATAAAAAAATATCTGTTCGGAATTAGCTTTTTAATTATACTAAAGAAAATTATTTGCTGGCTCTTTTCTCAGTTTAAACAGCTTATATTGTAACAGTGTTCGTTTTAGTTAAAAAAAAAAACTTTGTTGAGTGTATAGTAAGAAACAGTTATACATGTTACACAAAACCTAAGATAAGATCCAGTATGCCGAAGTAAGACAGTCTAAAGTTGTAAGAAATCTGAATTTGAATGCAAACTAGTTTGCAGGCTAACAATTTATAACATTATATATGGTTGCTAGTCGCAAAATGTGATTGTTAGTTATTTACTGAAAAACGATCAAATTTAAAATCTTATAATTTTCATCAGTTTTTACCTTTCATACTTTAGAAATTTAATGGATTATCTGTTCTGTCAGAACTGCACTTCTTTTTGAGTATCCTTTGGAGTCTAAAATGTTTTACATGCATTTGGAGACTGAAAGAATTGACCAACCTTCATGAAATTTGGCAAGCAATTGTATGTAGTCCCTAGTTAACCTGTATATTGTTTTTTTTAATGTTTGCTAAAAATGTTTGGTTTTAAGCTCTTTTTTTGTTTAAAAATCAAAAAATTATGGAGTTTTCTATTCTATTCCTAAAGAAAAGATTTTGTCAAAACAGCCGCATGAATTTTCAGAATTTTTTAATAAGATTTCACCCAAATTTTAGTCACATATAAATACTCAGTGCACCAAATTTGAAATACTAAAATACGTTTCAGTAATAAATTGAAAATAGCACAAAAACAAACTATTGACTGTTTTAGGAATTTAACCCAATAATTTTTTGTTTTTGTGTGTGATTTGAGCCACTTCTAAATTAATTGAATGTGAGAGTATTGTACAATATTTTTGCACCATTTATTTAATTTTTATGAAATAATACTAAATTTAATATTGTAACAATATATTATTGTAATACAATAATATTGTATTACAAACAACTGTTTTTTCTTAGACATAGTGTCATTGCCCCTCTCCTGGGTTTCAAACAGCTTATGCATGCAAAACCTAATTCACTCCCTGTCAGCCAAATCTTGCTTCTGATTGGTTCGCAGTGCTCGCGTATCTTGGTTCTATAGTACGATAAATTATTACATTTCTGCCCATGCATTACTGCCGGCGCATCACCCGTAGACCAATTCATTCTAATTGGTACATTCATTCTCTAGTTTTAATAAAGGGTTTTCGAGAAATGATTGATCCCGCCATAATATCGAGTATAAATACAGGTCGAAAATCGTTATTCAGCAAAATATTGATGAGAACCATCCACTATACAACAGGTACAAGAGAGCTTACCAACACCCTGAACTATTCTACAAGACACCACAACTTGCTTGGGAGGAAATCGGAGGAATCCAACCAACTGTAAAGAAGATGCAAACTTCTTACTCACTATTCTGAACCAGAAAATTGCCTCGCCATCCCAGGGCTGAAATGATAAATGCCTCTACTACTTCTCCTAGATATTATAACAATGGACATTTTGTCCTGAGTGCAGGAAATAAAATATCCTTTCTATCTTTTTTCTCACTATACGAAATAGTTTATATAGGAAGAACTTTAAAGGTGAAACATTTATACTGAAATATTGATGATATATTTGTTTTTTTACCCTCCTCCCATCTTCTTAAAAACAACTTTCTGCATGCATGTCTGCCTCACTGTGTGTGGAGCACTAGAGGTTACATAATTGGCATATTGTAGGTGTAGGCATATAAATAGGGTGGCATATTGTTGACATATAAATAGGGAAATTCACAATGTAGGTGAATCTGGAGACAAACCGAATTTGTTTTCAAAAATTTTTACCATAAGCTACTGTAAATTTAAATACTATAAATTATTATTTTTTTTATTATTTAGGCAAAAATTTTGAACTGGCAAGCATTCAAAGTTTATGGAAATACTAACTTATACAGGTTTTTGCAGTTATTATGACGGGTAAAAGCAGATTTAAAACAAAAATACTATACAAAGTTAAGAATTTTATGAGCGTGGCCATACTGTTATTTTAAAGTACCACAGTGGTTGCATATTAAAAGTTTGTTTATGTGATGTAAATTTTTATAAATTCACGTCCATCATGCAGAAAAAGACGGTAATTCTGTGTGCATGATATTTATCTCTTTCAGCTTAATACTGATTAAGCAGGAGTGTTAAGCTGTGTTGACACAGAATGTGGTACGTGTGTGTGTTCATGGGCCACAGATGTGGATTAAGAAATAAAATTTAAAAAAATATGAATACAACTAAAATTTACAGATAGACTGTAAAATAATGTAGTTAAAAAAAAATCAGTATGCCTTCAGACTGACATCTGTTCTACATATACCTATTAGAAAAATAATACATTATTGAGAAAAACCAATAGGAAGTAAAATTAATATTTTACAAGAATTGTGCAAAAATTAAAACATACTACGGCACCATTTTACTTTTGTATTTTGTTAGAATGTATTCAACCAATAAATAAGAGGAAGCTTTTTTAGCTAAAATGAAACCGTGTTGGATCTCACGGTTATGATTCAGTTCCCTGTCAGTGCTGTTAATATTTTATATAGTGTAAACTAGAAGATACCTCTGTCCTTTTTGCAAGTCAAAAATACATGGTAGCAAATTTCAGAGAACAAATTTGCTGAAGTAGTCTGGTTGGTAAAAATAACAGTGGCACACAGATGTCATGCTTACATGATAAAAGTAAATTTCCTAAAATCTTTTTGTATATTTCCTTTTTGAAAATCTGATCTCATAACCATAACAGATTAAAGTCAGTATATATTAGCATTTTAAATTATCAAATTCAAACTATTGAAAATTTAAAAACCTGACTAAATCTGTATTATCTTAATTTCAATCGATTTTCAAAATTCTAATTTATGTAGAATATGACACTGATTATGATGATTGAAACCAGATGGTCAAAAAAGTGTCTGGAAACAGTTTGGGTAACTATGGAAGTTATCATAGCTGTTACAAAAATCGCTTTAAAATTTTAAGTGTACTAACACACATATGTATATACATATAGAGGCTATATACAATTTTTAGAAGACCTACCTACTGCCATTCAGTAGTACAGGTCAGCATTGGTATTTCCTCGAATTTTATTCTAATAATGTTTATCATATTTGCATAAATTAATGATTAGACTAATGCATCAAAAAGCTAAATGATAGATTGCTGTTATGTACTTCAAAAAGTGCGGTTTAAGTGCTTTCAACAAAAAATTCGTTTACAATATTTGGGGGGAAAATATTAAAAACATTAAATAAAAAAAAATATTAAAATAAGACAGTAATTGGTACATAAACTATGTACAGACTTTCTCAAATGCAATATTTACTTTTTAAAAGTTATTTAGATATTGTTTTCAGTTTTTTCCCTATCCACTTCTTTTTTGCCAAATCATAAATAACCAAAATTAGAATAACATTTCAAAAGAATCAGACCAGAATACTGGGGAGATGGCAAATCAATACTCATTTTTTGTTTGGGAGCTTGAATTTTATCACACATTTGTGTTAAATTTAATGAAAATATTTAGTTTATGAAAATATTTAGAACTGATTTTGGCTTATGTATAGGAGTTGTTTCGACATAAAGAATACAAAATCTAAAGTTTTAAAAATGTTCTTGAAAATATAGACGAACTTTACACCAAACTTCATCAAATTTGATCAATTTAGTTCCTTAAATTTAGCTACGTAGCTAATTCTAGAAATCCACCACAGGAATACAGTGTTTTCAAATTTGAACTTATGCCGAGTACAGTAGTGTCTTTTCATATATAACATGCAGACACCTATCGTAGGTGAAACAATACATTTTTTTTCTTTAGAGAGATCACTTATGAAATTTGTAACAAAATTGCAAACAAATTTCTTTTTAAACTCTTTAGAGCAAGGAGCAAGACAAAAATATTTGTGAGAATTTTGTATGAAATATACTGTAATTCAGTTCCAGTTTTTCAGAGCTGAAAAAGGTGCACCTTGTATGTAGTATGAGCATGTGAATCCATTAATAATTTTACAGCAATGGTTTGTTGGTTCCATTGGCAGAACCAAGAACTAGTGTGTTTCATTATTGTGACAACTTTGTACACTGTACTGCTTATTGTTTACCACACATTGTGTAGGCTATATAATTAATTGTCTATGAATAATGCAGAGTTGTTTTGCTGTTTGAGATGGAGCAGCGAATTAATTGCCTACACAAAGTGTGAGTAAGCATAGTGATCTGTGTTCATTGTCTCATCTCTAAATGTGTAAAGCTTGTAAAGAGTAGCCATCACATTGAAAACTGGTATCTATTTGACATAATTTGTTTATGTAAGAAATATTGTTCTGACGTTTCATCAAAATCGTATCTGGCATTCGATGTTTTCTCACTCCAAGTCTAAATTGAAGTGAGTTTTAATGTGATTCACATTTTTCCATACACGAAGAAATAAAAATGTGTGTGCGTGCGTGCACGCACGCATGTGTGTGTGTTTGCCATGTGTCAGCTGTACCGACTTTGACTTCTTCAATTTTTACAAAAAATAATCTCAACTCCCAAAAAATATGAAAACTGAATCAGGGGTAAATAAGGGTTGCTTGAATCAAAAATTCAGTTAAGGGGGAGAAAATTAGATGTGCATGTACTGTTGACAAAAAAGATATGGATGTAAACAAAAGAACGAGAATCACATTTTTAATGAAAAAAAGGAAAACTTTTTTTTGAAAAAAATGTAATTGAAATTCTTTTGATAAATTTCATTATTTAGAAACAATTAGATTTTTTGAAAATTGATGTCCTTCAACAAATTACCAACATTGCTGTACTTTACAAGTACAATTGACATCTGACAGAATGGATGATTTTATTCTGTGGTATAACGAAATGTCGTTTATTGTTTCTATATACACAAAATGATGGCAAATGTCTGAATAAAAAAGAATAACGTGATTATTTCATTAAGTAACAATTTTAAAAACATTAAGGAGTAATAAGAAGTCGCACATGTAGTGGAAGTTTGGTACTGCTAACTGAATGCAGCAGTTAAATTAACACTTGTATGTCAAATCTATAATTGTACTGCAATAACATACATACATTATACAGATACACTTGGTAGGATGAACCACGCTTTGTTAAAAATAGTCTAGTGACCAGGGATATTTTTATATAGATAGGATTAGGTAGTTTTAGAATGGGATTATTGTTTAATAAGATTTCCGATCTACTAACTTCATTGATTTAAATCTGCTGTTTTGTCATGTCTGTAATCCATGAAGCACACTCATTTAGCTAAGCTTAACAAAAGATATTTTAGAGCTATTAGAGGTACATGCAGGAAGTTACTAAATATTAATGTATACTAATACTCATGTAATATTGTTATTGTCACATTGTCATTCGGATTTCTGTTCTTGTTTTTTTCTTTTATTTCCACATCTTTGTTGAAACACACACACGTTTGGTAATACAGGATGAATGGTGAACAGTGTATAAAAAAATTAATGATAATTAGAAAGCCTAATTGGCTATCCATCTGATGCTAGTGGTCTCATTTAATTTCCAAAATGTATTTCTTTTGTGTTTTTTTAAAATACTGTAATTGTAAGTTTTCTTTATATTTATAAGTATGACTTTATACCACTGCACCTGTGGAAATTATCAACAAATTTGAATATTCACTTATAATACTGCAGTTTATGATGTATTTGTAAGGTGTAAAGAATTATATTTCAGTTTTCCAAAAAATTGAAGAAATTGAAATAACCTTTTTTGGAATTCTGTTAGTAGTTAACAGATTTAATTTTAATTATAAATTTATAGCAAATGAAATCAGTAGTATTAAAATATTAATAGTTTAACCTAGTTTTTGCACTTACAGATATTTTATTTTGTTTTTCAGAAGTACCATCATCAGAGCAAGAAGAACTGTTCATACGTAAACTGCGGCAGTGCTGTGTGGCCTTCGACTTTATGGATCCAATGGCCGACTTGAAGGGAAAGGAAATGAAGCGGGGGACACTAAACGAGTTAGTGGATTTCGTATCGAATGGGCGAGGAGTGCTTACTGAGCCTGTTTATCCCGAGATTATCAAAATGGTGAACAATTTTACATGTTTTTTAAAAAAAAATACTAACCCCTCAGTTGTTAGATTTATGAATCGTGACTCATTTGCTCTTTTTTTAAATAATGGAGTCCAAAATTTATGACTTTAAACTTTTCAAAACTTGTAATTAGCACGCTAAAGTTTAATTTGTAATAATCGATTGATAAGATTAGCTTTCTTCCAATAACAGTTCCTTATAATATTACACTGGCTATAACATAGTGTGTCAGCTATATATTGGGTCAGCTGTTGTCTCATTCCAAGAATAAGTTTGTCAGTTTTAGTGAGCTTCCTAACATTCTACCTTTAAGAAAAGAGTGAAGCTTTAATTACAAACCATTTGTGTAGTAACAGTATAAAATTTACATGAATAAATTCCAAGTTGCTCTAAAATCTATAAAAGAAATTAATTATTTATTTCTCCTTTAATTTGCTAAATATTGTTATGCTTGATCTATGCAATCATGAATTGATTATAATGCAAATAAGATTGCTAATTTCCTTGTTGCCTCAAATAACTTAGATTAGACTATTTTTATACAAACACTGCAAATGAAATATCTTTGGTTTTTAAAATTATTTAGTTATAAAATTATTAATTATTTAATTCGTAAGGAGTTAAAAAAAAAATACGTAATGACAACATTTTGTACATACCTAATCCGTGCACTTCACCTGTGGTCACCCATAACTTATCCTTGGCACACAGATATGTTTATAAAGAACATGGATGAAATCATACACAGCTGGATGTCCTGATACTATTAATTTATCGAATTCTGTGGCAGAAAAATTACATTTTAGTGGAGATATGGTTTATAAAACAGGAGCACATTGAATAATGGCTAGCTACTGCGACTGTCTGCACTAAGAACAGTGGCCCTTTTGTTGTAAGCTAAGTATAAATCAAATTTCGGTTTGAACTGAAATTGAGAAAGATATAGGTTAATAACAAACATTCAATAACACGAGTTAAATTGTGGTATTGTTGCCAGGTAACATTTTATTTATCTTTGTTAATCAGTATTTTTTGAGGTTAGTTGTCATTACATACATGCTTAACAATTGACCAACAAATATTAATTGTGAAAATACATTACAAATATTGTGAGTGTTAAGCAGAAACTGTACAGAAGCTTTGTATTGTTCTGGTTCATTATAACACATGTAATGAGTCAACAGTTCTTAGGCTAATGATAAAATTCAAGGTAATGGGTTTAATTGTCGACATCAAAACACTGGTGTGCTGTCTTTCCAGCCAGTCTGATCAAAATGTAACAGTTGTGCATGACAATGTTGCCATGGGTCCACAAAAGCCAATTAACCTTCGTTCACTAAAGTTCGGTACCCTTCAGCGAATTCTCACAAAGGATCTCCATAAACAGGCCTAAAAAATTGAGTTAACAACTGAAACTAATGGGCTTTTTGCAATGGAAATAGTTTATTTAATAGAATTTGGAGGTACAACTTGGAGTTGATAATTTTGCAAAGACTTTTCTGGTGGACATTTTCATTTAAACAGCTACGTTAATAAACAGAGCTATCACATTTAGGTGGACAGAAAATATGTGTAACCCGCCCCAAGATAATGTATCCGCAAAGAGTAACTATGTAATATGGATCTTGGGCTGGGTTTTTTGAAGATGAGGATGGCAATGCCATGCAGCACACAGGAATATGGTTGAAATGTTTTTATGGTTTTATCTTAATAATGTTGATGTTAAGCAGTTATGATTCCAACAGAATAGTGTTACCTGCCACACCTCATATGATATAATAGCCTTATTTCCGACCTGTCTTCACATGACAGTCAGAACTGGCCACAAGGTAATGCAACTCAACACCCTGTAACTTTTTTCTTTGTGGGTATTCAAAATCATAAGTTTGTTAGAATAATCCTCAAACAATAATAATCCATAACTAAAGGTAGAAATTTGCAATGTCATCGCCCAAATCAAGGAGAACACCTGTCTGTATGTTATAGCAAACTTCATTGATTTTTTTTTTTTTTTTTTTTTTTTTTTAACGTCCGACTATTGTGCACATTTGGGCTAATTCAGACAATGGAATGATTTATAGCGTATGAAAATGCCAAGCCCTCGCTGGAAATCGAACCCGGGTCCTCAGGGTGAAAGCCTAGTACGCTATCCACTAGGCCACCGAGGCGACCACTTCATTGATCGAGTGACAACATACAGTGCAAGTTATGAAGGGCATAAGTCACTTAATTTTTTATATGTAATGTTTTTGTATGTAATGGCAACATGTGTCATTTGTACTGATGTTGTAATATATTACATTTTATAAGTAAAGAGTAGGCCTACTTTATTTAACACTTAAAAACCAGTGTTCTTGTTAAATCACCCTTTACATAATTTGTAATAACCTCTAGAAAATTTTTAGAAGTCAGGAAAGATAGAAGTTACAATATTCTGTATCTGGTTCTGACCATGATTACTGTTACAATATCCCCAGGGGGGGGGGGTCAGACTAGCTGCACCTATTGAGAGGATTTAGATGTCCCTCGCGGTACCCGAGTCTAACACACACTTACAGCTTTAACACTTTACATTCACACTTAAATTGAGGGAGGCGATAATAGCCTCAATGTGCTTTCTGCCTTAAAATAAATAAAAATAATGTTACAATAGATAATTTTTCAATGGAAAATCACTAATAAAATTTCCTGCTATGATGGAAGCTTTCATATGTATTGTACTCATTTTGCTACGCAACTGGTAAATCCTATGTAGGTATTTTGAAAATTTTGTTTAAATTTTCCTTTTCATAATTTGTGAAATATGCTGTAAAAATTAAGCTATATGTTTGCAAATATTTTCTTTTCTCAACAGTATCTATCAGCAGACTTGTAATAGTCGGTGTTGCAGATTATTCATGGTGTACCATGAAAGTAGTTTTTATTTATAAATAATATTTTTGGTGAGAATCAAAATTACTGTAAATTCATATTGCTGTAAACTCATCTAATTACGAGGTACGTCCAGAAAGTAAGTTCCGTTTCAATTTCTCTATGCTGCAGCACTGCGATCGTAGTTCCACACATGTGCGGTAGATGCTCTGTATCAAGGAGAAGAAACGTGAGCCATTTTGAGATCGCTGTCAGCCACGTACGCTTTGTTGTGCTTGTTTACAATGTTGGTGTTGATTGAAAATCCCGCCGCTTGTGAAATCAGATCTATGATTCGTTTTCTGAATGGTGTATGAAAGTGAAACCAATTGAAATTTATCGGCAAATTTGCGAAGTTTACGGACAAAATGCGATGAGTGATTCAATGATGAGAAGATGGGTCCGACAGTTCAATGAAGGACGTAGTGAAGTGCACAATGAAGAACGAAGTGGGCGTCCATCTTTGGTTACAGAAGAACTGGTTCACGCGATTGATGACAAGATCCAGGAAAACCGCAAGTTTACAATTAGTGCTCTCGCTATGGAATTTCCTCAAATCTCACGATCACTAATTCATGAAATTGTTACCGAAAAACTGAAATTTCGTAAACTTTGCTCCCGTTGGGTACCAAAGATTCTTACTGAGCAACACAAAACAAACACTTCAGTTTTTGACCCGTTATGATGAAGGCGGCGAAGAATTTCTGACAAGGATAGTCACAGGAGATGAAAAAACCCCTGAAAGTGCAATCATGGAATGTTCATGGGAAACAAATCTGACATCTCGAAAAAATGTGCACAGTGTTCTGGGACTGGAAAGGCATCTTACTCATTGATTTCTTACCGTGTGGTCAAACAATCAAATGTTTATTGCGAGACACTTAGGAACTTGCGCCGTGCAATACAGAATAAGCGCCGAGGATTGCTGTCAAAAGGTGTTGTTTTTCTTCATGACAACACACGACCACACACTGCAAATGTGACGTAAAACCTCCTACAGGGATTTGGCTGGGACGTGTTTGACCATCCTCCATACAGCTCTGACCTCACTCTTAGCGACTTTCATCTGTTCTTACATCTCAAGTCTTTCCTTGGCGGTCATCACTTCAACAATGACGAAGAGCTGAAAGAAAATGTTTCCAACTGGTTGAAGATACAGGCGGCAAACTTCTATGAAGAATGTATACAAAAACTTGTGTCACGCTATGACAAATGCCTGCAAAATTTCGGCAGTTATGTGGAAAAGTAGTTTTAAGAATTGTAGAATTTTGTGCAATAAATATTTTTTCTGTATCTGTACACAATTTAATTTTATTACCAAACGGAACTTACTTTCTGGACATACCTCGTATTTTGTGTAGGCTTACAACATACTATACAATACATTACAGTAAGCAGATTAAATATAGTTTACGAGTGTTCTTGCTTGGAGAAGGTGAAGCTGTCTTCAAAGTAGGGCGTGAAATGAAATGAAGTGGGGAAATCCATAAATGTTCAGAAATATTGCTACTTCACATCTCATGATATTTCCAGTTATGATGCCTTCAGAATTAAAACTGCTTTCTCAATTTCTACTGCTTATCATGTCAGCAGACTGATGTTTTTATGCTTGTCTAGTACAGTAATACCCTGAAAATGTCACTCCAGGTACAATGGACATACCATACCATGGATGCCATGGTTTGGTTGGTTTTCATTTTGCTGCTTACAACTGTATTAACAATTTTTTGTTACAAGAAGACAAACACAAGTCACTGATTATTTTGGAATAGCCTAAACTATCAATTAAAAATCTGAAAAAATTTTGCTTTTGTAACTGTATTTTTTGATAAGTGTATGATTTTTACCTTGTTCTCTAAACTTTACTCGTTAGGACAATTACTGTAGTTTATTGGTTTATTTATGCTATAGTTTATTTTAAATATAAAATCAATTTATTATTTATTTAATTATTGTAGAAATCACCTTTTTAATCTATTTGCAGATTATGTGACAGATAACCTGTTCGCCCGCACAGATGATCGGAAATCTGTTGTGTTTTAAACACATATAGAATAGTCGGCCACTGTACTGTTCTGGTAGTGCAAATTTGTGTCATGCAATGTTAGATATTTATTGCCATGCCAATAAACAGTTATTACTTTACTAAGCATAAAAGTAACTTGCTTCCGTTTAAATAAAATATTTGATCAAGATAGAACAAATAAAACATTGTTTTACGACCATTGCGTGTGACAGTGTTGCCAACTCATTTAATGATTTCCAAGATAAAAGAGACTTTGAAAGTGGCTCATTGAATAGCCTAGGTTGTTAAAGAGTTGTACATAGTCTTTAGAAAAGTGAAATTGACAATGTGGAGAGAAGCAAGGGAGAACAACAAACTTGTTGCATATTTTATAGACATCGTTACAGCTGTCTTTTCATTTACATTAGAAGTATTTAGAGGAGTTTGTTGTTACAGAAGAAAAATAAACATGAGCTGTAGTTAAATTGCATTCTGTAGTTGTTTGGTTTTGTTGTATCAAAAGTTGGCACCATTGGCACTGCCATTAATAATTGTACACAAGTAGTTTTTCTGCTCAGTTAGGTCCATTATATCTCCATTATATCAGTTAGGTTTATAAAAGTAATTTCTCTATTCATACATTTTAAAGAGTTGTTAAGGTAGGCAAAGGTATATTTTAAAACCTGATTTAAAAAAAAGTTTTAACATGTTTAAAGTTAGATAAGGAAATAAGTTAAATTGCTTAAAAATAAAATATACAACTTTGTAAAAATATTTTGAAACTTATAACTCCATACATCAGCTACAAATGAACAATTTTCAGTCGCCACAGTAAGTTCTTTTGTGAACATCCTACTAATCATAAATTATTGTATGCAGTTGTAAGGTTGTTATAAAAAACAAAAAATAGATTTCCCATAAAAACAGTTTTGATAATTATTTTGAAGTAAAAAAAAAAAACTGGTTTGAACATCATACAAAATTGGTCCATTGTAATTCTAAAAATATGTTAGAATAAAAAGCTTTACCGTTTTAGGGCGTATTTTAATTTTTAAAGTTTGTCTAATGTTGCTGTTGGACTGCTTTATTTGTGTAATCCTTACCTAAAAATTAACTCTTTTTGGCAATATTATTTTTCATTTTTTTTTAGCCATATGTGATATTAAATTAAAAAAGTGTAGCTACAGATGTATTTTTCAGAGGTTATTTACTTGTTCATAACTGTACTGAATGTTGTTTAATATCTCTAAAATATCAAAGTACCAAAGTATATATACCATTTTCATCAATTTACACCTGTACAGTATAGGAGCCATTTTAACTTTGAGTGTTATTCAACCAATTCCGTGCGTTAATATCTCTAAATAAATTTACTTCTGTTTAGTACTTATTAATTTGTAGTGTGTGTCAATTAGAAAAATGATTTAATTGTATTCTAGAAACAAGAGTGACTTGCTGATTTTTTTTTTGATTTTTCAGATATCAGTAAACTTATTCCGAACTTTACCACCAAGCGAAAACCCAGACTTTGATCCTGAAGAAGATGATCCCACATTAGAAGCTTCATGGCCTCATTTAACAGTAAGTGTAGCTTGCTTCACATTGTAAACCATTTGTAATGTGCCACTAGAAAAAATTTTGAATAGTAGTTCTATTATTTCTTCTTCTACGTTTCACCCACTTTGGGGGACGATTGATCAATCAATGCTCAGTGTGTCGTGCTTTCCTGTCCGCCCAGTATTTCTTCATCCTTTCAGATCT
The DNA here is from genome assembly GCA_022606455.1 of Callitettix versicolor. NCBI lineage: Eukaryota > Metazoa > Arthropoda > Insecta > Hemiptera > Cercopidae > Callitettix > Callitettix versicolor. The sequence continues at coordinate 36,925,205 of CM040188.1, read as the reverse complement.
TGCCGTCCTCTCTGCCTCAGAAATCCTATATGGTATTTTGGTCTTGACCCTGTCCCGGAACCTCTTCATTTCACCTTGATTATACTCTTTGCGGATCTATCTGCAAGCAGTTCTATTATTTATTATAAAATGTTTTTTTTTAGTCGAATATTGGATGTTTAATTTTTAGTTACTGTTTACTTTTTACCTTTTAGTGTACAAAAAATTAACAAAATATACTAAATTATGGAATTATTCAAAATAAACTGAAATTTATGCTGATAACTGAAACTGAAAGTTATGACCCTATAACATGTGCCAGCTGATCGCTTTTGGTCAGTGTTGTTTACTTAAAATTGTGCAGTTTAGAGATTAAAATGTATTAACAATAGCAGCTAATATTTTTAGTGTGTATGTAGCACTATTTTCTCTCATTTGGAATTGATTGCGTAAAGAGTCGCATAGTTTAGTTCAGGAGTCTACTGACAAACAAATAATGCTCTTAGTCGTAGAAAAACCTTTACACAGTGTGAAGATTGTACCAGCCATCTAGTAACTGTAACAATTAAAAACAATTCTTGGATGGTTTCATAATTGTGCATTACAATCAAAACAGAAGCCTTTGATGAACTTCTCATGGTATTATTGATAACCTATATGAGTGCTATGAAAATTGCTTAGAGTGTATTAATGGAAATTGCTTTTATTATGTTATATTTAATTTCTAATGATATTCATTAACAACATCTTTAGGCTGTAAAACAAAGTTTCAGTGTCGTTTGATTTGGACTATATTGTATGAGGTGTGGCTATTAAATAACGAGACTGACACTGTGGCGGAACAAGTGCGCATGCACCAACCGCCATTGACCGACAGCTGTTTAGTGTGAAGCTTTCTCTTCAGAATGCAGTTAGTCTCGTTTGTGTAACCGACACCGTTTAGTCATAACCGTCATTTCCGTTAGTGTTATTATTTTGTTTTGCTGGAAAAAATGGTTAATGTAATAATAGAGCAACAAATTGTTGTTAAATTTCACTTCAAACTTGGAAAAGTTGATACTAAAACTTATAATTTATTGAAAGAAGTGTATGGTAGTGAATGTTTATTGCAGGCTCGTGTTTTTGAATGTTTTAAGCATTTTCAAGATGGCTGACAAGACGTTGAAGGTGATTCACAGCCAAGTCGCCCTTCAACGTCAAAAACGGATGACAATGTCGAAAAAGTTGCTAATTTGATTCAGTGTGACCGTCAATTAAGTATTCGTGCAATTAGTGAAACTGTAGGCATTGATAAAGAATGTGTAAGGCAAATTTTACATGACAGTTTGAACATGCGAAAAGTGTGTGCCAAAATGGTGCCAAAAATTCTCACATTTGAACAACAAACAGCTTGAAAAAATGTTTGTACTGACACTCTGGATGCCATTGAAAATGACCCAAATTTATTGGAAAGGATAATAACATGTGATGAATCATGGTTTTTTACATATGATTCGGAAACAAAGCTCTAATCCATGCATTGGAAAACCCCAACTTCACAGAGAGCCAAAAAAGCAAGAGTCAGCAAGTCAAAATTTAAAGCAATGATGATTGTTTTTTTCGATATTCATGGGATTGTGTACCTTCACTGGGTTCCTGAAGGTCAAACAATTAATCAATATTACTACCTTGAGGTACTTGGTAAACTACATGAAAGAGTAAGGAAAAAACGACCCAAAATGTGGAAGGACAAGTCATGGGTTTTCCACCAAGACAATGTGCCAGCTCATTCCACATTATCTGTCGAGGTTCCTGGCCAAGTACAGCATCCCAGTGTTACAACATCCACCTTACTCACCAGATCTTGCATCATGTGACTTTTATCTATTCCCTAAGGTGAAATCTGCATTAAAAGGGACAAGATTTGAGTCTGTGGAAGCTGTAAAAATGAAAGCAACAAGAGTCCTGAAGGAGTTGCCTTCCAGCACTGTTTCCAACAATGGAAAATTCGCATGGAGTGTTGTAAGGCTAGAGAAGGGATGTATTTTGAAAGTGATAATAAGTAATTATGTATAAAATGAAAATAAAATTTTTTGTCAGTCTCGTTATTTAATAGCCCACACCTCGTATACCTGCCTGGTACTATTTAAAAGAAACAGTATCTTTCAACTAATGTAAAGAAGAAAATTAATAAAGTGGCAATAAGTTCATTGGTATAGGAGTACATTAAGTCCTTTACCAAATTTTATGTATCTAAATTAAAAAAAAAAACATTTCATGAACTTTTATGGTCTCAGAAATCTTACATCAAAGTGGATAAGAATTACAAGTAATGAGTAATGGATGTGTGTTTGTTACAGCTTGTATACGAGTTGTTCTTGAGATTTCTAGAATCGTCTGATTTTCAGCCAACAATTGGGAAAAAAGTTATAGACCAAAAATTTGTTTTACAAGTAAGTAATATACCTGTTAATTTACAATGTATATACTAATTATGTTAACATTTAAAAAAAAATTACTATATTCCAATTGTTTTTGAAGGATTCCTGATCCTTTGTCTGTAGTGAATTCTATTTCAGGAGTGCCAACCCCTCTTATACAGATAATGATTAACATTTGGCTGTCAATATAATACCAGAGCTATACAGAAGGTAACTTTGGTTTTTGTGCTGTAAAAATAACATAAACTAAAGAACAATTTTACTTGCTCTGATGCTTTGGTTCTACAATAGCCCTGGCCTTCTTGGATATTCTCTTACCTCTCACATTCACATGTGCTGACTGCCATTTCTTTAATCCTATTGTCTGCAAATCCTGTTCCACATCCTCCAACCACTTTTCAGTTAGCCTTTTTTTCTGATTTTCATACAATAAGTCTCTTAGCTGTTTCCCCTTGCTCTTGGATATTCTCTTACCTCTCACATTCACATCTGCTGACTGCCATTTCTTTATACCTCTCACATTCACATCTGCTGACTGCCATTTCTTTAATCCTATTGTCTGCAAATCCTGTTCCACATCCTCCAACCACTTCTCAGTTAGCCTTTTTTTCTGATTTTCGTACAATAAGTCTCTTAGCTGTTTCCCCTTGCTCTTGGATATTCTCTTACCTCTCACATTCACATCTGCTGACTGCCATTTCTTTAATCCTATTGCCTGCAAATCCTGTTCCACATCCTCCAACCACTTCTCAGTTAGCCTTTTTTTCTGATTTTCGTACAATAAGTCTCTTAGCTGTTTCCCCTTGCTCTTGGATATTTTCCAATACTTTCCTCTTCAAGATATGCAGTGCTGTGTTTCATTCTTCTGTAGCATGCAAGGCTATTGGATGAGTTTAATGTAGTAGACCTAAATTATTTATTTTACTTTTCTGATGGTCATTTGAAATCTTTTTTTTCTATTACTTAAAGACCCTTGTGTCTTTACATGCACCAAAGCCAAAGCCTTCAGAAATAAAGTCTGTCCACACACTTTATTTTTAAACATTTTTCACTTAATGTTGAACTGGTAATATATATTTTAAACATTTTTATATTGCATATAATTGCAGTGAAATCTCCATTATTGTATCCTGATTTACTGTATTTCTTGCTGAACCATCAGGCACAAGTGATGTTTTTCCTGCTAAAATAATTGTTTTCAAGTAGTTGGTAGAACTCACAAGACAATAACAACATAAAAATATACAAATAACTTAGTGGGCAAGGCCAAACCCATAACCTAATGATGTGTAAATTTAATTAAAATACTCAATTATTTCAGATGTCAAAATATTCGGAATGTTCCGATTGTTAAGGTCATTTGGTTACAAATTCGGATTGAAATCATATCAGTGCGAGATATATAAATCGTATAGTAACTTTATATTAAAATGTTTTGTATATTTTAGTACATTTGTTTTTATTGTGTTTAGGGTCAATAAACATTGGCCTGTTTATTGGAATAGGTAGTTTTATTAATACATGATACTGAATTTTATTTTAGCATTATATTTCAAATAGTCCTATCCCATGCACATTAAAAAAAAAAAATACATTTTATGTAACATGAATGAAACAAAAATTTTTCATACTCGATTTACTTCATAAATGGTTACTCACAGGTTAAATGGTTTAAACTTAATGCTGTTTAAAATTAAGTTTGTATAAGTCATAATTTTCACATTTAAAATCTTATCAAGTTTTATAATATATACTAATATAGCAGTTTCTCTGTCCCATTGGATTACAGCCAGTGCTGGACTACAAAGGGTCTATAGGAAAACATACATTGTGTATATTACTGATAAAAATAATGTATGTAATACAATAATTTTCAGAAGTATAATTATTTAATTAAAAGGGTTTAATTAAAATACTAAATTTTATTAATATTTGTATTTAGATAGGAAATTCACTAGAACCAAAATGAAACTGAATTTCATTAATCCCTTTGCTACTTGTTTGAAAATTGTCTATTTCAATACATAATTTAAAATGTATAGAATACATTGAAACATTTAAAACATGGTAATATTATTTACAGTATTTAATTGAAATTGTAAAATAATGATTGTTTTTTCATGTATCATTCATTGCTTTGTTTTCAATGTCTTTTAGCATTAGAACTGTACAGTAGGCCCTACAGATTAACTCATCATTGAAAACTGGTGCTTTGGACTAACCCAGTAGTAGGGGGGGGTGTTGGTGTTGTGAGTGTCTGGACTAACAAAAAATTTAAAAAAATATCTATGACCAACTAGGTGAAGACCAGATAAATACATATAGAATCTCGATTTTATTGTATCTTAAAGAATTTTATTGAATTGTACATAAAGAAACAATCAAGAAAATATATTTGAATTTAAAACTACATACAGTTCAATTGTTTTATTTATTTATTTATCAATTTGATTTTATAAGTTTAGCTCTTAGTGTTCCAAATATGGTTCTTTATTCACTTTCAGTGTTCAAGTTTTCGGGTTTAATTAAAATACTAAATTTTATTAATATTTGTATCTAGATAGGGAATTCACTAGAACCAAAACGAAACTGAATTTCGTCAATCCCTTTGCTACTTGTTTGAAAATTGTCTATTTCACATATCACATCTTAATAACTGGCCTAACCTAACATTATTTCCAACTGCAGATAAGTAAATAAAAGTTACTAACTAAAATATCAATGAGAACATATAACATATTATTGGCGTTAAGGTAGTACTGTTCTTATGCATTAAGTTAACCATATTCATTATTTATCAGTAAGTTTTAGTGACATGCCATTAGGCTTGATAAATTTGCTAACATTTTATTCTGTTACAGTTGCTTGACCTGTTTGACAGCGAGGACCCTAGAGAACGAGATTTCCTAAAGACCGTCTTACATCGTATTTATGGCAAATTCCTCGGCCTACGAGCATTTATAAGAAAACAAATCAACAATATATTTCTCAGGTGGGAAATATTAAATTTTTCAATATTTTGATTTTCTATATCTACAGTAAAACCTACTTTTACGGAACAAACCAAAATGAATGAACAAATATAAAAAAAGTTTATATTGGTCACATACAGTAATTATGCAGTAATCGTTTTTCCTAATAAAAATGGAATGCTTACCAATCAAGAGACAAGACATGAAATGTCTCGGAAGTACAATGGATTTAAGAATGCATTCTATTCACTCTTAACACAGTTGATTATTATTCAATACTAACGTTTCTAAAACTGTTGATACAGCAGTGGAAAACATATGTTTTCATAGTCTTATCAATTACACAACAGAATTTTTTCTTAGAAATTTATATTATAGTGATTACCAAAACAACCTTACGCTAAGTTGCAGAATTATAGATATTAATTGTGTTACTGAACCGCGCTTATTCAGCTACATCAATAAATGCAGACCAGATTACTGCACAACCCTGCACTGTTTTTTGTATGTAGCAGATTAACAGTAGTATGTGTTTAGCCTAAAACCAATTTAACGCATCAGACAGTTTAACCAAATCAAACGATGATTGTCATAGTGTGCTATAATCAGGTGGCCTTGGGCACAACTTGTATTTACTCACAAACACAGCTTTTATCCTGTCATTTTTCAATTGCTTATTATTATTATTGTTGTTAGTGGTGATGCGATTTTAAGTGGCAAGTGTATCATTTCAGCAAAAAAGAAATTATGATTTTAATTCAAGGAAAAAGTATAAACTTTATTTATCCTTCTTTAATAGTACTTTTTTTGTGTATTGTATATAGCCTAATGTGAAAGGCTTTATGATGGTAATTTTATTATATAATATTCTTATAGACAGTAGTTTCTATAATATGAAATGTGGTAAATAATTTTTTTAAATTTAATATTAAAATTTTTCACAAATATATTTTAGTGTCTTTTTTGTATAATGTTTTTGTGAAATATAATTTTTAAATTTTTGAGATATTGTTTGAACCACTTATTCTACTTTAAAATACTGAGTTTGTTATTCCCCATTGCTGATAGTAGTCAGTCCAGGTACGTGGTGGTGGTGGTGGTGGTTCTGTAATAATAATAATAATACAAAGAAATCATGGACACATGAAATTATTAATAAGAAAGTTAGTGAGTTGATGCACCATCTTTAACCCCAATCCCAACATTATTTAAAAAACCTTTAGTTCTGAACTTTATTATTGCAAAATATAGAACTCAAATTAAAATGATACTTGATTAAAGCAAGCTTTAAGCCTTTGCACTATGCTTCTGCAAAGGAGTTGGAAAAACATATTAATCTCTTATATTCTGTGTCAGTTATTTATTAAAGTTGCATTATTTTGTTTAGGTTTGTGTATGAAACGGAACATTTTAATGGTGTTGGAGAACTTTTGGAAATATTAGGGAGGTGAGTAAACCCACATATAAGCTGTCAAGAAAATAATTTTGTTTTGGTTTTACAGTTTTTTGTAATTTATATTTAAACTTGAATTTTATTCATTACTCGCTTTTTGTTAGTGAAAATCAAGAAACTACACTTTCTTATCTAAATTTAATTGCTATTGAAACAACTTCGGATAGAGTTTATTTCTTTCTTCTTTTCGTTTCACCCTCTTTGGGGTACGCTGAATCAATCGTTTCTTGCGTGCTGTACTTTTCTTTGTTCCCAGTAGCTCTTCATTCTTTCCGATCTTCTTTTCCTCTCATCTTCCAAAATGACAGGTTTAGGTCTTATTTTGGTTTTATCTTGGAATCTTATTCTTTCGTCCTTGGTACTTATCTTAGCAGTTTGGTCAAGCAGTGAATTTTCTGTAATTTTTAATTCTATTAGGTCTTTTTCAATTTCTTTTAACCAGTTCGGTTTTGTTTTACGATTATGGAGAAAATCAAACACCTGTTTTGTCAATCTATTGGAGTTCATTCTAAGAAGATGGCCGTAAAAATTTATTCTCCTTTTTCTCATAGTATCTGACAGTTTTTCAATTTTCTTATAGAGAGCTTCATTTCTTATATATACTACCTTATTATCCTGAAATTTTGTTCCTATAATTTTTCTTAAGATTTTCCTTTCCGTTATTTTCTATCTGGCCTATGCGATTCATGGTTAATGTTTCTGCTGCGTACAGTGCTTCTGGATTGATCACTGTTTTATAATGTTTAATTTTGGACCCCCATGTAAGGGATTTCTTATTGTATGTTTCTTTCATCAATTGGAAGGCCAATTCAAGTTTGTTTTTCCTGGATTCCATTGCCTTGCCTTCATCTGCATTCCAACTAATCCATTCACCAAGATATTTGAACTCTTTTACAATTTCTATTTTCTGTTCTTGGATTTTAAGGTATTTATTTGGGTATTTGTTGTTTGTCATGATTTTCAGAGTTTATTTATAATACCACTTTTTGAACTAAAAAAATATGATTTTAGAAGAAAATTATCTTGCCAAACTGGTTAATATTTTTTTTGGGTGATTAATGTTCCACTTGTTCTTGAAATTTATATCTTCTATAATTTCTATTTCTTCTTCTCCCATTAGTAAAAACATCTTTTATCACTTGTTTTTTTTAATATAATTGTAAGGATGATAGATGTACAACAAATTTATTGTCTGAAGCTTTGGAATTTAAACAAATTGAAAATTGATGGTTTGCAAAAAATATACTTTGTGTTATGAAATTTTAAATCTGGTCTGTGTGATGCAGTATCATAAATGGGTTTGCATTACCATTGAAAGTGGAGCACAAGCAGTTCTTAGTAAAGGTGCTGATACCTCTACACAAAGTAAAGTGTCTATCCTTGTACCACGCCCAGCTGGCCTATTGTGTTGTACAGTTTCTGGAGAAGGATGCGAGCTTAACAGAACCTGTCGTCAAAGGTCTGCTCAAATATTGGCCCAAGACTTGCAGTCAGAAAGAGGTGCGTAATAAGTCTTGTAAAGAATTTTCCAAATCTTATTTAATATTTCATTTATCCAGAATATTTTTAATCTTAGTTATGTTTCATCTGAATATAAAAAATACCACAATCTAAAATAATTGAAGTAATTTTAAAAAGAAGTTTTGAGAAAGAAATAATTGTTTAAAAACATTGCACAAACATGATGGAATTCAATTTTTTTTTAAAAGGCTCCAGTTAAGTCTATCAGGTTCTTTTATAGAACTACTCTTTTTTATTTTAACTAATATGGGTTTGATACATTACAGGTAATGTTCCTGGGTGAGATTGAAGAAATCTTAGATGTGATTGAGCCTACACAGTTCATCAAGATTCAGGAGCCTCTGTTCCGGCAAATTGCACGATGTGTCTCTAGTCCTCATTTCCAGGTATAAAATGTATTCATAATAACAATTAAATAAAAATTTGGGTCAAAAGAATAAAAAAAAACTATTTTTACTTTCAAACAGATGAGCATAATTTTTTTTAGATTATTTAGATAAAATTATTTTCCCCAATACACTTTTATTTGCCGTTTTAAAAATTATAACTGAAATTTGTTTTCTAGATTCTAACAACAAAATTTTTAGTTAATCCATAGTTTTTCAACTTACTGGAGACAAAAGTTCATGCAAAACTTTTCTGAAAAAGAGTATTTTAATACTTGGTTATAATGGTTTCAGCTATTGTCAGCTTGTATATAGCGCCATTTTTTCTGGATTGTTGCAATGCATTCCTTGCCGTTGTGAATGCTGCAAGAACGGGGGAAATACACTCGAGAAAATAGACACTATTATCTGTTTAACTATAGTTTAACACTGCCACAAGATGCCACCAGCAGCGATTGCTCACATATCTCTCATGAGAGTTATTATTCTAGTATATTTATTTTATTTTTTAATTTTTTTTATTTATTTATTTTTTTTTTTTTTTTTTTTTTTTTTTTGTAACGTTCGACTATAGTGCACACTTGGGCTAATGCAGATGATGGGATGATTTATAGCGTATGAAAATGCCAAGCCTTAGCCAGGAATCGAACCCGGGTCCTCGGGGTGAAAGCCTACTACGCTATCAACTAGGCCACCGAGACAGCTCTATTATGTTTATTTTCAGTGATAGTACCTTAACTACAGCTTCAGAGTTTCTGAACGACAGTCAGTTAATTAAGAATTCAGTGTCCTTAAAAGATAAAGGATAAAGGAGCAGTTGCTCCATTGTAAAGAAAAATTAATCTAGCTTTTTGAAATTTAATGTAAACGTAAATTTATTAAATGTTCTAGTAACAAAAGTTTTGGTGAAGTGGTGTTGATGAATAATATCCACATCAGTGTAGATATGGTCATCAAATTCTTGTATTCTAAAATAAACAGTTGTATTCATTGCTTTATATTTGTAATGAAAAAATAAATTATCTGCCATAAGCTTGACAAGAATTAATTTTATATTAAAACAAAGTTTATAAGTAAAGAATTACATATATTTATATACCACTAGCGTGCCTCCCCCATTGTGGTTTCACCCACAAAATTTAAAATGGGAATCTGTATATTTGTATGCTATTATTTTGCCAATTTATTTTTTTCACAGTAAAGCTTATGCAAATTAACGCTTCTCCTATGAACACTTAACCTTTATAGTACTTGGGTTTTGATATTTTGACCATCCAGTGCACACAGGGTATTATTTCGCAGGAAAAATGCTGAAATATTTGTGTTTAGAATATTTATGTTTATACAAAACAAAAATATTTTTCTGTATTGCAAACATTCATACCTCTTTTTTCATTTTTGTTTTTCTAGGGGATGAATTTGGAAAAAAGTATGTGTTTCATAATTTGTTTAAAATTTTTGTTGTTGTTTAATATTAAGAAAATCCTATTTAAAATATTTTTCTCCAGTACCAGTAAAATATATAACATTTATACCTCATTTTTACATTTTTGTAATTTTAGGGGGTGAATTAGGAAAAATGCTGAAATATGTGTTTCATTATTTGTTTTTCAAAGTATGTATCTAGAATATAGAATAAAAAAAATTTCCAGTGCATTATTATATATCCCCTTTTTTTGTATTTTCTACCCCTTTGAATCTCTTTAGAGGTAAGTTTTGGAAAATGGAGAAAAATATATTTCATTACTTGTGTTTTAGAGTAACTCATCAATTTTATTTAACACTTTTGAGTAATTATGTTAAGTTCCAAGAAGGTGCCCGACCAAAAACATATATTTTCCAATTAACACAGTTTACCCCTTTAGGTGTTGAATATTGTAAAAAATTTTCTTAGTACTCCCCTATATGGTGGTAGTAAGGTACAGTAAAAATTTCGAGTCTCTAGCCGTTATAGTTCCAGCTGTGCTTTGATGAGCCAGTCGGGACTTTCTCTTTTATATATATATAGATATAGATGATAATACAGTATTATAATAGTTACATCTGGGTGGTTGAAAATACTATACCAGAAACCTTCGTGGTAGTGTACTTGACAACTTCTCAAAGTTTCATGGCGATTGGATGAATGGTATAGTAATGCATAAAGGACAAACAGATAGACATATATATAGATGATAATACAGTATTATAATAGAGTTACATCTGGGTGGTTGAAAATACTATGCCAGAAACCTTCGTGGTAGTGTACTTGACAACTTCTCAAAGTTTCATAGCTATTGGATAAATAGTATAGTAAACAGATAGACATACATACATTCGTTTATATATATATATATATATATATATGTGTGTGTGTGTGTGTGTGTATATGTATATGTGTAAGACTTGCCAACAGAATCCTTAAGTATATACAAAGAATCGAATCAACAACGTTGTGGATCACACAAGTCCGAATAGACCTACATGACGCAGAAATAGACTCAACAGACATTGAAGGCAGGAACGCATACAGGAGAAAGATGCTCGGGTGCAAAATCCCAGAGAATGAAATTCTAAAGAGAGCAGGGGTAAAATGAACGGAGGAGCGGAGGAGGATCCATGGGGACAGGATGAGGGAGGTGTGGAGGATTAGAAGGAATAAGACATGAGTCGGAGTGCTTTGTGTGATCCAACAGGGTCTATACGCAAATAATAATAATAATAATAATTATTATTATTATTATTATAATATATATATATATATATAATAACAATATTCTTCAATATTCTCACTACATATATAAGGGAAAATATGGGGCAAAGTATAGAACAACTTCATGTACTACTGAAAACGAATACAGTAAAATAAAGTGATTTGTTTTCTGAAAGTGCATTCATTTACTGTTATTCATTAAGACTCTCTTTGCCAAGTCTTTGTAGGTAATCTTTTTTTGCACAGCTTTAGAAATTGGATGAAATAGTAAACATGTGGTATACCAAAGTACTTTGTAACCAAAGACTCTGCATATCCTTTAATTAAGTATATTCTGCATGGATTGGTTATGTATATTGCTTCATATATGCTAACAAGACCCATTTTTTAGAGTTTTTAAAAAGAAAGTTTTAAAAGGATAAATGTAAAATTTTGATTTCTATAAATGACGTTCATTTTGTAACTCGTTTTAAAATGTTTAATTCTGAATGATATACAACTGTCATCACTGCAATGATTGTAGGTGGCTGAGAGAGCGTTGTACTTCTGGAACAATGAATACATAATGAGTTTAATGGAAGAGAACAATCACGTGATAATGCCGATCATGTTCCCAGCTCTGTACCGTATCAGCAAGGAGCACTGGAACCAAACTATAGTCGCTTTAGTATACAACGTACTCAAGACCTTTATGGAGATGAACAGCAAATTATTTGATGACCTTACTGCATCATACAAGGCGGAAAGACAAAAGTAAGTGCACAAACAGATTAGGACTGTGCAAAATACAATTATATTATTTTTTTTTAGCCATCAGTTAATTAACTTGTGTTAATATTTTTGGAAATTCCTTTTCATTAAATATTGTGAATAAATCAAAAATATTGGTTGCTTTTTAATCTTTTGTACTGTGTGCATTCTTTATGTTGGTAGTGCAGTGGAATCATTTTTCTGTCAAATCTTAATTGTTTGTGTGGTTATATTTGTTCTAGTGCAGAGGATTAAGAGTGGTTTTAAACTGCTTTTAGTTGGTCTAGTGAACGTCTTTGTTGTCTGAAATTTACTTGATCCTCTTGATTAACTCTTGAACATTAGAATAGTTTTAATTTAAATCGACCTTTTATACAAACTTGCTTTCAGTTTTGTCTAAATAACCTTGTCCTCTTCAGTCTCATTCTAATTACACATATATTAGCTCATATGTTATAATATTGTTGTAAAAACATTTATTGAATAATTAGTTTTATTAAACATGATGGATTTGCAATCAAATGAAATTAGAAGTGAATGAAATCGTTAATCTTATTTATGTATTATCTTATAATAGTATTTGGTTTTATTAATAATGAAGGGAAAGCCCATTCGTTATTTGCCATGACTAACACAAGTATTTTCAGAAATAGAAACATGTACTACAAAGAAATACTTAAAGAATACAAAGAAATAAATGAAATGTAAAAGTTCAAAAAATTCAAGTTACAAAAAAAAAATGTTCGGCAGTACATGAAACACATACATTAACAGCAGAAAATAAAAATCTACTCAGATTACATACTCAGTTATAACATTTACTCAGATCATACTTTTCTACGGAATTAATACAAAATCATGGATGCATGACTTACTGAAGTCCCAGTTAATAAATGTCCTGCAGGGGGTGCAGACTAGCTGCACCTATTGATAGGATTTATACTTCCCTCGCAGTACCCGAGTCTAACACACATACTTACAAAACTACACGTACGACTTAACACTTTACACTCACACTTACTTGAAGGGAAGCGATAATAGCCTCAATGTGCTTTACACCTTAAAATAAAATTTTAAAAAATTAATAAATGACAGTGATGTAAGTAAAATTTTTGGCTTTAGTTGTAGAACATTCCAATGCAATGTAGAAAGGAAAAGATGGCAAGCAACCAGGGAGCAGTGCCGCATTAGTTTAGACTTGAAACTAGAGAAAGAAATAAGACAACCCCCAGACACTGCGATCGACATACCTATAGTGCAACTAAACCTCTTGAGTACTAGTTTAGCAGATTAATGCTGATGCCCTTAGTAAGTTCTAACAATGCACTGACTAGCTCAATCTGCTGAAAATCCCTAGGGTTCTGGAAACCAAAACACCATAGCATTGTACTAGTAAGAGCCTCACAATCATGTATTATGTGTCATGCAGTGTCCTCTTTCCTGCGCAACCTACACAAGGTTTCTCCATGGTACATGCTTGTCTGTGCATCACTGGCTGTATGGACACTGCGCCAATGGCGGCCATGGAGATCATTCTTGGGTTCCCCCTATTGACCTTTTTGTCATGGGTCAATATTTCTTTTTGTCAGTATACAACAATATACCAGGCTGAAGTGATGGCCATCAATGACTGTGTTCAGGAGAACTTGGATCGGGGCTTCAAGAAGGTACATATTCATATTCATACCGATAGTCAGGAAGCAATAAAAATACTTGCAGGTCCTATAATACAATCCAAGCTATTCTGGGAGTGTCAGAAGAACCTTGATGCTCTGTCCCTGGGTAACCGGATAACTCTTCACTGGATTCTGGGGCATAGGAGAGTCGAGGGTAATGAGGAGGCAGACAGACTTGAATCTGCATCTGAGTTTTTTAGACCTGAGCCGGCTTTAGAGATTTCTCTATTGTTGGTCAGGTCTTCTATTAACAGGTCAATTACAAATCAACACCAGCTAAGATGGGACAACCATTATGGGCATTCTCATAGTAAACGTCTCTTAAGGAAAGTTCCTTTTGGAGGACTCAAAGGGGTAACAGATTTCCTGGGAGAGCACAACTCAGGAGGATCATGGGGCTCATTACAGTGTGGTCTGAGGGTGGAGAAACTGTGTGTAGATTGTGCAGGAAGGAGGAGGAAACTGCAGATCACATAATTTATGATTGTGAGGCTCTTGCTAGTAGGATGCTAGGGGCTTTTGGTTTCCTAGAAGATTCAGCAGAGTAAGCTAGTCAGTGAGTTGCTGGACTTATTAGGGGCACCAATCTGTTGAATTAGGTATTTTAAGAGGTTAAGTTGCACAACAGGTCAGTCGATCGCAGTACCTGGGGTTGAATTATCCCTTCCTCTAGTATATAATCTTAATCTTAATACCTATCGTGTTCATGTGCATCCTCAGACTACAGTGCTCAATAACGAGTTCCATGATTTTCCCATGAGTTGTGCTCTGCCCCAAGACGTTTGCTGCCCCTTTAAGCCCTCCATATGGAACCCTGCTTAAGAGGTGTTTATTATGGGAATGCCCATGAAGGTTATCCCATCTTGCCTGGTATTGTTTACAAACCCACCTATGAATAGCAGACCTAGCCAATGACAGAGATCCCTAAAGCGGGCTCAGGTCCAATGAACTCAGATGCATAAGCCTTCAGGTCAGTATATGATGCTCGCCCTGGCTTAGAAATAAAGACTACACATGCCGCTTTTCACCGCAGTGGTACATATCTGGTGGCTATGCTGACCCGGTACAATCTGTACAATTGACTCTTCTCCTCGCTGTATAAGAGCCGGGAATATTTCGTCAGAACCTGGTGATTGGAATGGGTGAAAGTAAGGTAGTCTCCCCTATTTGGTTTCCTGTAGGGAATATCTGACACTCGCTGTCTTCCTACATTCCTTACTTTGAGTCAGGAAAGTGTTCCCTTAGTAGGACTTCTACAGTGTCTTAGTTGTTTTCCTTGTCAGGACCTATGAGGGTCCCCATGGAGTTTAAAGGATCTGAGGCAGGACCTTGTGAAGTCATGCTCCCTGAGAAGCGCGGTCAACCTCCTCACAGAACTTGCTCCACAAATCCCGTCTTGCCCTTTTTAAAGGAGTATTATACTCGGTCAGGGCTTGCCTGCAGGCCTCCAACTTACCGTAATGTTTGGCCGCATTAAACAGCCTTCTAACCTGCCCTCTTTGCCCAGAAAGTGCCTGAGTCCACCACTTCACCCCAATCACTTTCCTCATAAGAGGGCAAATTCTCATGAAAAAGTCTGTAATTATCTCCACCAATCTACCAGCTGCATACTCCGATTCATGTGAGTTACCTGTCGGCCTCCTAAGATCCTGAAGGTCAGTCTTAACACTCTCTTCATAGGCCCCTCATCTGGTATTCCTGGGATTTCGATATGTATTTACTGATCTGTCCACTCCTCCAAGATCCATGACTGTGTGCCTATGGATGGCTTTTTAGACACATACCATCTTTCCATCAGTGAAAACGCGATCGGTCCCAGAGTAAGATCTAAAACCTCACTTCTTACCTTTGTTACGAAGGTCGGTGTGTTACCTTTATTAAGAATATAAAGTTTAGATGTTACAATAAAGGAAATTGCTCCCCTCTCTTGTTTGTGTCAGTGTTTACCCACACTGAGTGATGTGCTTTGATATTGGCTTCAATAAGTAGTGTCCCTACCACTACAGTGCTCCACCACCTTCCAAAAGAGGATGGGGGGGAAGCAGTCCATATCCTCGTATGGAAATTATACAGAGGTCAATACAACCTTTCTGCTGCGAGATCCCACAAGTAAATTAGAACTGATTACTGTGCAGCCCCTAATATTACTATCTCAGTATTATTCCTTACAACTATGCATGTCCTAGGCCTAGTTGCTGATCTAACTGAAACCAAACTAACCTCCACTTACAGCCAGTCCTGCTATTCTGCCTCCCGTCACCCAGGGTTCTTGCACTAGAGCAACACCAGCTTCTCCCTGTTCAAGCATCCTCTGTTAAACAGCAGTTGCCGCCTTACTGTGATGTACATTAATGTGAACTACTCAAATCCTTCTGTGGAGTGAAACTTCTATCACCATCTATCTATCATAGGTCGAATGGGTCTGCACAGCAATCCCACATTCTGCTGCAATCCACAACTGTTGGATTCCTTTTGATTTAGTTCCCCAGTTTTCTCCTTATCCAGATTCTCACCACCCAGGTCCACTTCTGCAAATCCCCCAGGGTTTTGAGTTTTATGTATTACAATTCGTTTAGTTTCTTTTGAAAAGATCTCATGAACAGCTAGGGAAAGAAAAGTGTCCAATCATACAGAGCCCCGCATGCATAGGTAAGCCTGCATTGAAACTGGAGGTCACTTGGTATCCAGAGTTTGCATAGTAAAAGCAAAGCTTCCCCTTAGCCATGAATCCCTCGGCATATGCTGTTACACCTTAGCTTGGGATAGGGATGCGTATTCGCTTCAACCGTATTGATGCTGCTCTTTTTTATAGGCCAGCATCAATCCGTTAGGATGCATCACGTGGAAGTGTATAAGTCCGCTCTTGAGTCTTAATACATTTCCCATCAACAATCCTTGTAAGGAATGTACGGTATGAGAAACAATGTACAGATTCAATTCACGGAACAGCAGTGCTGCATAGTGTAATATGTAATCTAGAAAGTTAAAAAGTTTTTTTAATGTATATATGTAGTTCAGGTATTTGTTTCACTTTGTTCATTGTAGACTATGTGAATACATCTAATATGAAAAAAGCAAAAATAAATGTCACCTATTTCCCCAATCTAAACCAAGCAATATTTGACACGGTTAGTTTTTGGATGGATGATCGCTCAGAAATAGTACCACAAAATATGTGCATGTTATAAATGTTAAGTTGCTTTTACAGAGAATATGGTTATTTTTAACAAGTGACATGGCAACTGGTGGATGGAGTAAGTAGGTGTTTTCATTTTTTTTATTTCTGTGAATTATATATTGTAAGACTTATGCGAGTTCTGGTAATCATGATAATAAGGCTCGTAATTAAGTAAATGGACCATATTTGATAAATATTTCATTGTAAAATTAGCCATTAATATATAAAAACAATTTGTTACTTTAATATTTTTAACTGAATTTGTATACGCTCAATTAGTCAATGAAATCACTAAAAACAATTTGTTACTTTAATATTTTTAACTAAATTTGTATACGCTCAATTAGTCAATGAAATCACTAAAAACAATTTGTTACTTTAATATTTTTAACTAAATTTGTATACGCTCAATTAGTCAATGAAATCACTAAAATCAATTTGTTACTTCAATATTTTTAAACTAAACTATCAATCAATTTTGAAATCACTAAAAACAATTTGTTACTTTGATATTTTTAACTAAATTTGTATACGCTCAATTAGTCAATGAAATCACTAAAATCAATGTGTTAAAATGAAAAATATCAATTAATTTTTTAAATCATGGTTCTTTTGTTTATCCAATTGTTTAAGCCTTACATTGTTTAGTTTTTGACATGAAAACCTTACAAGAACAAGTAAAGAAAGATACAAAATTTGCTTATTTTTCCTTCACATTCATTACTTCCGCTATGATGTGTGTAGTCACAAATGTTAAATAAAAAGTAACTAAAACACACACACACACACACACACACAGAGAGAGAAAAAGAGAAAGAGAGAGAGTTTCCGAGGACTTAGTTATTAAAATTTATTGAATTTAACCTTTCGTTATGTTTAATAAATGTGATACTTGCACCTCAGAAAATTGTATAAATAATTATGTATTCATGTTTCTGTGTTGGTATACTTTCTTAGACTTCCTTCTTTGTAGCCGAACCTCCTTCATTTTTACCTGTAGGTCTACTCTACTTCGTGCATTATCATTTTCTCACCTTGATCAGTTGTCAACCAAGTTTCTTGAAAATGATAGCTCGGAGTTCTACTATGATTATAGTTATCAATTTTTCTAAAAACATTTTTAATCTTCTTGTTTGTTAAAAAAGTTACATTATTGTTGTTTTCCAATGGATTCCGCTGGCTCACGCCATCTTTGATCTTGCTTCCCAGTAGAGGCCAGGTAGGTCTCTCTTCTCTGCTTCTCTTCATCTAATTTTGTGCAGACCAGGAGGGGGTCCTTGTTCATGATGGTGTCTGGGCATTCACACAATGTGCAGTTGTCATAGTTTAATATCTTAATTTTCTTCAGGTGTTCATTCAGACAGTCATGTCCAGTTGTCAGCCGAAAGACCACGACAGATGTCCTCCTCTGGAGATCCTTGACCTTCCCATACAAGTCGAATACATTCTCATAAGGCTTGTTCTTTATGTCTTCCTTGACTTTGTTTGTAAATTCAAGATAAGATGTTCGCTTAGGTGCACTAATCCTAGCCTCCAGTGTGAGCATTCTTTTTGGTTTCTGCACTATAAGGGTTCCTTGTTTGGCCAGCTTGTCTGCCCGCTCATTCCCTTGTATGCCTACATGTGACAGGATCCACTGCAGAACCAATTCCTTGGTAATGTGTTTAACTATTTTGTATTTCTTCTGGATCGATTCTATCATAGAGCCTGCAGATGTGTTGTCAGCAATTGCTTGTAATGCCGATTTAGAGTCAACTAATATCACTATGTTATTATTCAACCATGGCCTCGTTATTATTTGCCTCAATGCCTCATCGATTGCAAATAACTCCGTCTCAAAAACAGTGGCATCTGAGCTTAATGCAAAATAGTGAAAAAAATGCTCACAGAATATTCCCGCCTCTGTTTCACCTCCGATTTTAGATCCGTCAGTGTATATTCGCAACCAGTCGTCTGATGGGTATAGGTTGTTTATAGTCTCCAAAGTAATTTGTGCAACTGTGACTGGGTTGTCCTTGGCTTTATTTATTGTTTCCACAAGTTGAGTGCTTATGTTGTACCTGTCGTAGTCCAGAGGACTCTTCAGCTGTGTAGGCTCCTCGATCACCACACCACTTGATCTCCATTTAAGCATCAGGTGTTTGAAACTTGTTTGTGTTTTTAATGTTTGTTCTGCTGGTGGTTCTAGGATCCATGGGTACTTCCTGTGAAGAATCTTCTCATATGTTATCATAGCTTTGCACCTGTATTCATTATGCAATGGTTTGGTGTTGGGTGTTGGTGTCTCCTGGGTAGTGCTAAATGATCAGCAATAATGGCAAATGTTTCCAAAGTCAAAACAAAAGTTACATTATTAATGTTTGCAATTAATTCATATCGAACTTTGTAAATTTCAGCAACTACAGCTTCTAAGCAGTTAACAAACATACCAAAGAATAAAAAAGTACATGTGTGGAACTCGGGGAGTTACCAACAGAAACAAAGCTTTTGTTAGTGACATCTTTGCTGAATCTATAATTAATTTGAAGATATGTTTACAAATATCTTGTTTTATTTTAATAAATAAATATGTGAATTTAGCTTAAGATATTATTTACTGTAGTTATAAGAAAAAATTAATTGTTTTGTATTAAATCGTAACAGTCAGCTGATTTCATTGAACAACTGCTGGCTATAATAAGTTTCACGTTATTTACTAACAATGTTAACAATTATTATAAATGTTTATATTAATCTTGTATTATAAAAAGTGTGTGTTCTTTAATTAAGGAAATTAATAACAAAAACTAAATCAACATACCATTTTCTTATAATATGCATGTATTGTTATTGAAAAGAAGGAAGAAAAAGAAACAAACAAATAGAGACGTAGAAGTTACCAAAGATGTAAAAATGTTAACCAAAATATGCCTTCAAAAGGCAGTTATAAATTTGAATCGTTCTTATAATATTGTGCTTGCTATAGTGTGATTGGTGTGGTTCTTAAGCTATATGTACAAGTTGCTTGTATATATTGTATAAATTATATGTCGTACACTTTTAAAGGGATGATATTAAGTGGGTAGGTCAGAATTTCCAGTCCACAGGTCATTATTGGAAGCGAATGAGTCAGGATTGTAATTTTAAAAAAAATCAATAGTGGTGTATGTGTGCATGTGTGTGTGATAAAAATTAATGAACATAAAAGCTAATATTTGATTTAGACTGAGCAGCGTCAGGTAATGATAACCACAGCTAGTATTAATATAAAATAGATTGTAAGAATTGAAACTAATATTTCAGATTATTTTAATGAAAAATGAATTTAAAAAAAAATAACTTGTATGTATTTTTTCAGGGAGAAAAAAAGAGAGAAAGAAAGAGATGAGTTGTGGAAGAAGTTGTCCGAACTGGAGATATCTAACAAAGTGAAAAAAGAAAGCTACAAAAAGTGATATTTATAAATATAAAAATTGGGGAATGAAATGAAATTTGTACTTTTATTTTGCTGTTAAGTTAATTGTTGTGAAAAAGTGAGACGGACTGAGCTCCCTGGCCCTTCCTCCTGCACAAATTGTTGACCCTCGAGTTAAATATATATATATTGCCATAATGTTGACCTTTAAACCGTGTCATTGTGATTTCTTTAATTCCTTAACGTGGACAAAATTGTAAAGTAAGGTTAGGTCTATTTATTGGGCCGTCCGTTGACGCAAAGTCTTCTATCTTTGTACCTGTGAGGACTGCAAAAATTACTCATTAGGTTATATTTAATTAATCGTGTTAACCTGCTTGCTTACAACTAGCCCTGCAACAAGCCGACATATTTGCTTTTTATTTCTTTTAATGTTAGGACGGATTCTGTTGGTTTATTACCCCATTGTGTTTAAAACAGTGAAGGGTGGAATCAAGGAAGAACTGATTTAACAAGTCGGCTTGTAATATATATAATATTTATATATATATAAATATATTTTTATGTATATAGTTTAAATAAAATGCAGATATATTAAGACAAGGTGCTTGCTAGAAAGAACCTAAAATTTCAAGCATGCGTAATCAAAGATGATTGTTAACTAGTCTGACGGCGAGGTTGTGGCGTTTAACATAATAAAATAAAATCAGTTCATCCTTCAAAATGTATTTGAATCCCTTAAGTATAACTTATATATATTATAAATAAATTGTTAGAATACAAAAGTTGTCCTTATTTCTTGGACGTAAAAGTCTTATTAATTTTTGTTATACATTTAGTGCATATAAATGGGTGTGCAAGTGTTACCTATCTGATAATAGACGCATCTCAATTTTATATGAACAATTATTGACTAAAAGTATTAAGTTTTATTTATTTTAAAGCATAGATATTATATTATAAATCAAAAGGGGTGTGTGCTCTGGTGCTCAAGTAACCAGGGTGCTATAAGGATGAGAGATTATATCAACAGTGGCAGTGTACGCGAAGACCGAAGGTGATCCCGTCATGTCATGGTTCTCCGTTTAATAAAGTCAGTTTGGAAAAACTATTATTTTTTAAAAAACAAATTTAATTTAATGTTAGTTTTACTCTGTTAATGTTCTGCAATAAATGTGATCATTCACATTAAACTACTTCCTGCCAATTTATCTTGTTTCCTTTATCTTCCAGTGCAAGTGATTTGTTAAAAAAAAAGCCACACTGTTATACTCAACGACTTTGAAAGATCAATTGTGCAACTTCAGGAGATTAAGCAATAATTTTTTTTCATATGTCTAGTTTCGGCTTCCAAGTTTTTTCAAGGTGTATTTTTTATAGTGAGGACACAAACTCTCAATTTGAGGATTTAAACTAAAGAGTATCTTAAAATATCTTCCTTCAGAACAATAATAGTAATGCAGTAGAATATTGATTAACTGAATAATCAGATAATTAAAAGCAATGTAAAAAATACATTGTTGTTTTCTCTTAATTTATCTCCCCATCATTTATATACATGTGTTAAATAACAATAATCGGTGTTTGGTCTTTGGTACAACCTTCCGTCATGTTCATTCAGTTGCTTTCGGAAGAACATTCTTTCTTTTAAAAGGAAAAGTGGCTTCAAGTGAGAAGTGGCATTCAAAAAATATATTGTAATTAAGTGAAAAACAAAGTGCATTATAATTACTTTAGCAGTGCTTAATAAAAGTAAGTAGAACATTTTAAACATATTTTGTAGTCGCTGTGATTGATTGGAGCCATATTACCAAAAATGGTTTAAAAAATCGTCTGGACATGTATACAATTTTAATTGCTCTTTTTTATTATATATTAATAACTAAATTTAATAATAACAACAAAAAAATAGTTATTTTTACCCAACATGACTTAAGCTAAAAAGAAATGTAGAAAGTATGGTGTTGATTACTTGATGTTCGACTTATTAATTCCATCCCTGTCAAACATCTGTCCATGTGCCTTTTGTGCACTTTACTTATTGGCTCCTGTTTCGTTATGGATTAAGAAATTCACGAAAATCTGTTACTTGTGAGAACTTTGACCACAGATACAAAAGACAAATCAATACTGAAAAGTTTTGAATGATTATTTCATGGAAAAAGGGATAGCAGAAATCAAATATAATTGGTAGCAGTAGATGGAGAACCAGCTATGTTAAGCGCTATCGAGATTTCATGAGTCGTTTAAAACAAAATGTACCAGGGTGTTTACAATTCACTGACAAAATTTAGTAGCTAAAAATTTGAATGTTTGCAACAATCTCTTCGATTTGCTATAAATGCGATAAACAAGATTTGTAGGAACACTTTGAACACTAAATTGTTTTACACAATTGTGTGAAGAAAATGACAAGGGTTTCATAAACTACTTTACATGGAAGTTCATTGGCTGTTCAAAGGCTTGTGTTTGACAAGTTCTTTTCACTTTTTGAGACCGTCTTGAAGTTTTTGGATGCTAAAGATAACCTTTTGAAAGAAAGTTTAATTAAATAGAAACTAGACTCTGCTTATTTAACAGATTTAATAATTTTAATGAAGGTAACTTGCAGTTACAAAGTGACTGTCAGAATTTAATAAAAACCAAGTTCATAATTGCATAATTTCTTGCTTTAATAAATCTGATGAAACAAAATATTGGACGGTGTGAATTTTCCCCGTTCCTCAAATAGTTGACAAACATCCATCATGATGATATGGTCTACATTCAACTTTACGGGTCCTTCAAACAGATTTTAAAACCAAATTTGATTATGTGATGACTATAGAAATACTCTAGTGGATTATTAATCCATTCAATGAGATTGAAGAGTCAGATGTCAAATTGAAAAGAACTTGTCGGAATTAGACCAACAAAAACTGAAGGTAGAGTATTTAATATTTAATCAGTAAGGGGTTCACAAATTCTAGCTTCAGAAGGATATGCTGTACATTTTCCATCTTCTTACCTCGTGGAAAGACACTTTAGTGCTGTTGCTAATCTTACAAGAAAGAAAAAATCGCAAATCACTGAATGTGGAGATTTAAGACTATTCTTAACTAATTTAAAACCAAATATTGAAAAACTGTTATCAGGTTCATTTCTCTCATTAACATTAGCTGTGCATTAACATATTAATTTTATTTAGTTCTGATTTGTTTAATTCCGAATACAAATATTAAGTTGCATTTTTTTAACCCAAATAAGACATATTTGGGTACTAATATACCTATGTTGTTTAATTTTTCTACCCCATAAATTATCAATTTTTTTATACCATCTTTTCATGAAAAATTAATGATGAAAAAGCATTAAACAAACTAGAGACAATGCTTGATATTTGCCTTTGTGGCGGGGATGGGTCTGTCATTAAAATCACAGCAGTTATGATGAAAAAATAAAATTACCTTCGTTTTTATAGACTAGACTAATGGTAAACCAAGATATTTTTTTAACACAAAAGGATTATAAAATGTTCTTTTTTCTTACCATCCATTAGGAAAATCTTTGGCAGAATCTCTTTACCTGGAGTTTTTTCCTCTGATGAAAAACTTAACAAACTGTTGGCTATTCATTTTGTAAACAATATAATACTAATATTCCAATAAAACTAATCACTGGGTTTTAGATACGTAATAATTTAAAATAAATGGTTAATTTAAGAAATTACAATAATAACTAACCTTTTTCAATACACAGTTCAAACAAAAGTAGATTTTTTTTTATTTTATTACAATTGAAACTGAACATTAGTCCATATATCTATGAAATGAAAACGTTAGTTGGTTGCATATCCTATGACGCATTCCAAAATCCAAAAATCACTTGATCTTGTGACAGTTGTATCAATCTTGTCTTCGTACAAATCAAATGGTTTTATCCTGTCCAACCGCCGAACTTGAACTGAATTGTCGAGAACGTGTAGCACCTCAATGTTATGGTGCTTATGCAGTCTTGCTTCATGCTTCCTAGAAAATCGCCAAACCTCTTCATGAACTGTAGCAATTTGTAAATCCTTACGAAGATCATCATTGCGTATGTACCATGGGGCATTAACAATGCCTCTCAGTACTTTATTTTGAAACATTTGAATAATTTTAATATTGCTTCTTTTCGTGCAACACCAAAGCTGCACACCATATGTCCAGATGGGTTTTAGGACTTGTTTATAAAGTAATAGCTTATTGTGCACTGACAACTCAGAATGTTGCCCAAGAAGCCAATGCATTTTCCTTAGTTTCAGATTCAGTTCATTACGTTTCTTTTTGACATGTACCTTCCAACGCAGTCATGCCCAAGTATTTTGCATTATTATCTTGTGGGATCACTTGTTGATTGATAACCACGGGAAGATAATTGAATTTTCTGTTAGTAAAAGTAACATGAACATATTTTGTTTCATTCAGCTTTATTCGCCAGTCACAAATTCCATTGACAGCTATCTGCAGCCTTCGAGTAGACTCCTCAATGCACATCCTTCTAAGATAGCAGTATCATCCGCGAATGTAGCAATGATAGCCTTATCACAGACTGGAATATCACTTGTATAAAGCAAGTATAAGAAGGGCCCCAACACACTTCCTTGTGGAACTCCGGCAGATATCCACTTCAAATCAGAGTAACTATCTTCATACTTGATTTGAACGTGTCTTCCTGAAATATAGGACTTCAGCAATTGACTCTGTTGTTTTGGCAAGTATTTTTCCATTTTGTATTCCAATCCTTGATGCCACACCTTATCGAAAGCTTGGGAAACATCCAAAAACACAGCAGGACAGATTTGTTTTTCTTCAAGTGCATTTTCAAAAACGCTGGCAATTCTATGAACCTCGTCAATCGTTGAATGCTTGTCTCTGAAACCAAATTGATGGTTTGGAGTCAGATTCTTCCTTTCAGTAACTTGCTTAAGTTGCTTTAATAATAACTTTTCAAAGATCTTAGAAATTATGGGTAACAATGATATTGGTCGATATGATGTTTTATCATTAGGTGCTTTACCAGGCTTGGGTATCATTATAACCAGCAATTTTCCATTGCATTGGTACATAGCACAATCGAAATGCAGCATTGATAAAAAGAGTAAGTTTAACTATTCTTTTCTGTGGCATTTCCTTTACTGATTGTCCATTTATCAGATCATAGCCTGGAGCTTTTTTCAAGCTTAAATTGGAAATCTCTTTTGCTACCTCTTTAGGAGTAACAGGCTTCAACTTTGTCGTATCTCTATTCTGTATTCTTGGTAAGTACTCGTTTGCTGTTTGTCTGGTGTGCAGCTTAAAAGTGTCAGCCAAATATTCTTCAAACAACTCTGCTTTATCTGCATTACTCCTTGCCCATTTCCCATCTTCTTTATGGATTGGAGGTACATGATATTTTGGCCTCTTTAGATATTAAGTTGTCTTCCATACGGAGTAATCGGTATCCTTATCGTCAGTTAGATTGGACAGGTAACGTGTCAAACTTTCATTTTTTATATCTTGAAATAACTTCCTTCAGCTCGCTGCAGAGTTTATTCAAGAGTTGTTTATCTTATGGTAATCTAGTAACTTGTCACCTTTTTCTTGCTTTCCTCTTTTCTATAATCATTTCTCTAACCTCTTTAACAAAGTTAATGCCTGATGTTCTTGGTTTCAGCATTGGGGTGTTATTCCATGCTGCTTGTTGTATATCTATTACAAACTGTTCTGTTTCTTCATCAAGCTGCTTTCTAGTTTTTAATGGTACCTTCAGTTTGATTCTACATTCCAACTCTGTTCTGTATCCATCCCAATCAGTAAGTCGGTTTGATAATAAAGGAGGCTGTTGGGTTTTAATTACTGTTCCACTTATGGTTAGGACAATGCACCTGTGGTCAGATACTAAATCGTGGTTTTCCTCCATGCATGTATGTTTAGTTGATGTTCCTTTCATCACAAAGAAATAAATTAAATTAGGTATCTTCTTTTTTTCACTAGGCCAATAAGTATGTTTTCCTGTTGACAATACAATTCAAATCTTTGATTGCTCCATATAAACAAAAGTAGATAAGGTACATTACAGTTCTGGACTGGCCTAAACTTGTCCAACTGAATTGAAATATAGTCTTCTACGTTATCGATACTCTTTACGACAACCAGTAGGTATTATTAATAGTAATATGTATTATAGCAACCCTTCCCCCCCCCAAATAAAACGTATTGGTTGCTTTATTGAAAAAAAAATATGGAAGATTAAATATAGCTTGGTGTGGTGATTTGTGGCAATCACAGCAGCACTTGCTTGTACTGAAATTGAACTGTACAGTAATTATATCCAGTCGGGTATAACTCTATTGGGAAAAATAAAAATATGTTACAGTTCGTATTTATAAAAAACGTCCACACTCACTAGGAGCACTAGAGGTCGTAAACGGTCTATAACATTGAGTTGTAATTCTGTTTGTTATATAATCTGTGGTTATATCTACTGATGTTAATGTTGACAGATGTATAATTATCGTATTTGTATGTATTTTACATAATATATACAACCGGAACTTCTGGACCGTTCATAAATACATACGATTATATCGGTTTCTTGAGATCTGGTAATTTTATAACATATAGCACTATATCATTACAGAAGAGGAAAAGAATTATCGTGAAAAATTACAAATTACGGTCACATTTTATTCACCTACATAATTTTTTGTAGGTTAAACTTCCATACCTACCCGTACAGAAACTTATTGCAATTATTGGTTATAGTTACTGCAATTGGTTGTTAACATTAGTGTTAGTTTATATATATTGTTAATGGCGTGACGTTGACGTCTGCATCTGCATGCATTAAGTTAACAATGCATCAGTTAACAAATTTTCAATGAAAATTACCGTTAAAGAAAACTACAAGGTTGTATAATATTTCAATTCCAGAAGTCATTTGATTATATTTGAGTTTTTATGTTTTATAATTTCTTTAGATTTTATCATTTTGTAATAAAAATGTTATTTATCTAGTTTTCATACTTTCTTTTTTAATAAATGATATATGATCATACTCAGCCCTTATGTATTTAATTCTTAAATGTATCCATTTATACATAACACCATTGCCAATACTATTTTTTAAAATTTGCTTATAAAGATTTTAAAAAAATAAAAAATATTTATCATAGAAATTACCATAAATAGTCAATATAAAAATGTTATTTAGCTAGTTTTCACGCGTTTTCTTTGTTAATTCCTATTTAGTCCTTCTGCATTATACTTATTTTAATGTATACATCTACTCATTATACCAGTGCCAATATTAATTTTTGTATTTGCTTGTAAAGACTTAAATAAAATGTTTACCATAGAAGGTATCATAAATAGTCAAAATTACTCTAAATTATGTTAACGTGGGCTTTTTACCAACATTTTAAAATTAAATTTCAAACTTTATTTTGGCCAAATATTATGGTACGATAGTTTTTGGCCAAATGTACGATAATTCCAGTATCATTAACTGGCAAAACTGATAAATATATTTTCAATTAGTAAATGTATTAATATATATGAACCTATCCACAGATTTATAGAACAAATGTACATATCCGTAATCAGTAATCTGTGATAGGGATGGGCATTTCTCCTATTTTTACAAAATATCAAAGAACTGTTTGGAAAAACAGTTGGAAAAAAAACAGGTTTAGAAAAATGAAACTCGAAGTTGTATTAGCAGCTAAAACATAAATCACAAACGTTCAGTTTTCTAAGATTACTTTTTAATTCCCATTACCACCATGTCCTTAACTGTTTTTGGGTGTAAAGCATTTAGAGAAAAATAATCTTATAAGTGTAGTAATAATTAAATTACATTCTCAAAACGTAATATATATGTATGCAATTTTATATTTACAAAATGCAATGAATTTCTAATTGAAGCATTCTTTTTTTCTTACTTAAAAATTAAATAGTCCTTTGCACATTTACTGAAATGCAAACAAATTAGAATATTTTTAGTTGTTTTTTGAAAAATATTGATGATTGATAATAAATATAAAAAATACGTTTAAATAAAATTAGGTTATGTATTTACAAAATATGAGATGTTACTGTCATATTTTTATTTGGGAGAAAGTAGGTTTTCACTTTCCAACGCTGAAAAAAGTAACCTTAATAAGTAAAATATAGTAATAAGAACATAGGTCAAATATGTTTAAATAAAATTGGCTCTATATAGTTACAAAATTATAAGTTATTAACATTAGGTTATTATAGGTTAATGATAGGTTATTAACATTAGCATTAGCAAAAAAATAAGTTTTCCATTTTACAACACAGAAAAAATATAAAGTTTATTGTAATAACATATTTAACAAAACAAATGTTTTTAAAGAAAATTTTAGAAAAAGTACTAAAATAACCTAAAATTATTCAAGATATATGTGCAAGAGTAGATATTGTGAATTTTAAAAAGTCCACACATCCAATAAATAATTAAAAACTATGCATTTAATTTTAATTCTAAAAACATAAAAAGTGTAAAAGAACACTTTCAAAATTGTCCACTAAATATTTTTAAATTTCTAAACACAAAGTAAACTACGGAGAAAAACTAATATAAAACACAATTATGGCTGTTTTTACAGTTTAAAAAAATGTTTGAACAACAAATTTTACATTTAAAACTTTCAAACAACTCGCAACAAAATAGAAATAAACTTTGACAACGCCCAAACAGTTCTTACCTCACTACGTTGCAACAAGAAACTTTGAAATAGAGGGAAAAAATATAGCAGGTTAAAGAAAAGGTGTTTGCAGGAAAACAGTTAGCGGGAAAATAGAAGGAAAAAGTTGTAACGCAACGTTCGAATAGAACGTAGGTGGTGGGGAAGTCCAAACTGCTGTTCCTTGTTTAAAAAATCACGAACCAGTCCAATTCAAACTGCTTGTTTCTGTTTGGAAAAGCAGTTTGTTTTTCGTATATAGAAAAACAGTTTGTTTAAACTGTTTGCTGTTTTCTTACCCACCTCTAATCTATGATGTGTTTATGGTAAAAACAAGTAGTAAAAAAGTAATTAACTTATTAAATTTGTGATTATTAAAACAAATTTGAACATTATTTTGAAGAGAGGAAAGAAAGATAATTTCTATATTTCATTAAATTGTAACAGCGGATAATGTTTCACCAAATCTGTAAAACGTCTACTAAATGGAGTAGAATAGAAAATCCATTTCATTATTTTTTAAATTGTAAGCAAAATAGGATTCTTGAAAGTGTAAATCAGTTTGTTATTCCTTCCAGAGTAAGTATTGAATTAGGGCACCTGTATGTTGAACGTGCATAGCCTCAAATTTGCTACCGCGCGGAAGTAGGTAACCTGTTTTTTGAACGTTATTATTATTTTTTTTTAAAGCACCAATAATCTGACACGGTTGTTGTGTGATCAACCTAACAGGGTTGATGGGTGATAAAAATACTATTATTTTTTAAAAAAAGAATACTCAATAACCTAACTGATATGGTTTTTGGGTGGTGAACCTAACTTGGTTGTTGCATGAAAAAAATCATGTTTATTTAAAAGAAATAATACTTGATAACCTAACACACAGTCGGGTGAAAAATCTGTTTAATTGAATTAGTGGTTATCTTGTAGGTAGTGTGTTTTTGATGCTAAAACGATACAAAATCTTTAAAAAAAACAGTTGTTAGGTAGTGAACCTAAGAAAAAAAGAGGCAAATTATGAAGTTCACAAATAATGGATGCCATTTTAACTATGTTTTGATTATGACAATGAACCAGCAAAAAAAGGAATTAACCTTAACATTTAGTGATGGCTGTCAGAATGTGTAATGTGCATGAGCAGTATATACATGTAGTTAATTATGTGCACATGATTGCAGTGGAATGTAAACACAATGATGCCACAATATAGTTCTGTAAAAAACAGTCTAAAATCATAAGTAATCTTTAAAAAAAATTTTCCCTCGGGTGAATATGTGTTCATTAGATAATAAGGTATAAAATAAAGTAATATTCAGAAATCACTATTTTAACAGGACAACCTACACTGCATAAATTCCCAAAATATAAAGGCATGGAAGGTATGGGATTGATAAAATACGATAAAATCAAAAATAAAAATGACCCGCAGAACCACAAAATAGCTACCATGCTATAGTAGGCTTAATATATTTTTGATTTCTAAAACAATAAAAAAAACCTTTATTTAAAAAAAAAATTGTCATGGACCTAATTGAAACGGTTAGTGGGTGAAGAACCTGACATGGTTGTTGAGTGAAGAACCTGGACACAGTTATTAGGTGAAAAACCTATTTAATTAAACGGATGCCATGAATGAACATGGCGTTCACTACAAGAATGAACAAAGTTAAATGTATTAAATAATGCATAGTGAATGAACAAAGTAATATGTATTGAGTAATGCCTATTAGAATGTGATGATGTGTTTGTGTGAGCAATAAGTTGGAATAGTGTATGATTGCGTGTGTGAACAATAAGTTGGTGTAGGAAAACTAATAAGTTTCATGCAATGTAAATAGCAATGACATCATAACATAGTTCTATAAAAAAACAGCCTAAAATTATAAGTAATCTTAAACAAAAATATTTTTTGCGTGTGAATATCAGTTAATTGGATAATAAGGTATCTAATAATAGAAAAAAATTGCTATTTAAAAAAAAGATCTTACACTGTATAAATACCTAATTTTGTTAATTATGTACTTTATGTAATTAATAGATATTCACCTATGAAAGATTAAATTTCTTATGATGTTACATTTTTAAACCAATGTTAATAGCAAATTGTGATGTCATTGATGTTTACTATGTATGCAGCTTGCTAAATTTTCTATACAAGAGTACTATGCCAATGTGACCTACCGAGGGACTGCTCATGTGTGTTATTACATTATATTCAGTTATTATTTTACCAATTCTTGTAGTGAAAATTGTGTGTTTATGCACACTAGTTATATACCCAATACCATGTTAAGTTAGGTTCTTAAAATTAAAAAAAAGTTTATATTCTATACCCAATAACAGAGTTCGATCTTTTGAGTTTTTTTAAAAATAAGTTTATATTCTTTTCATTATTAATAACATGCATTTAATAATTGTTTTCATAATGAAAAACACATTACCTACTTTTGTGCAAGAGCAATTTTGAGGTTTTTTTAACTCTGTAGTTTTTGCATTTTTATATTTTGTATTATTACTTTTGTGCATGTGATAAAGCTTTTTGGCAAAAATAGTACAAAAATTCATAAATCACCTGAAAGTGCAGGTTTATCAAAATTTCGTATAACTTATATTTTTATCTATTTTTAACGAACTATACTATGATACCAATTGTTTACATTGCATGGAGCGTGCTACATTTATTATGCCAAAGTCAACAAGTCAGTGAAATGAGGTAATAATCTTCTTATGTGCATAAACACAACTCATTGTCAGTACCATATTAGTCTCTTTCATTCAAATCCTGTTAGGTTTTTTCACAAACAACTACATTAGGTTTTTAAGTTATTATTTTTTAAAACAGTTTTTATTGTTGTTATTATGAATTACACATATTTAATTAATCATTTTCATGATGAAAAACAATTTTTCTATTTTCACATGCAACAGTAATTTTTAGATTATGCACCTCATTTTTCTTTTAACTTCTTGTTATTTCTATAACAAGAAACTTTTATAGTTGCATTATTTCTAATGAGCATGTAATAAAGAATTTTGGCAAACAGTTATGAAAATTGTCAAAAGTACTTTAATGTCATAAGTTTTGTATGTTTGAAGGTATTTGTATAGGCCAGTGGTCGGCAACCTTGTCATCCAAAAGAGCCAAATATAAATTATAGAAAATTGAAGTTTATTCAAAGAGCCATTTTTTATACTTAAAGCTTTGCTTATTTTTATAGAAATATTTAGAATTAAAAGAACACTCTAGATATTGTTAAATATGTATTAGTTTAACGAACGGTACATTAAATAAAACTTAGTACCATAATTATATAAAGATAATATTTATTAAAAAATATAACAAGTTAAATAATATAAAAGGTTTCCTTAATAAAAACTACAAATACTCCACTAATGTGAACAATGGCTGTACATTTCCTTGGAAAGTAAGGGTGTCAGGTTTGTATGTTGTTGTCTCTAAATCGGTACAAAGACGCTCGAATTTTAAGCTCCACAATTCTTTATTTTTTAAATCCAGCAACTGCATTCTAAAGCTATGAATATCAATATTAAAGGGTGAAAACTTTATTTCTGTTACCATGGCATTCAGAGGTTTTTTAACAAATACTAATGTCACGTTGCTGTTTTTAAAGTCTTTGAACCTATTGAGAACATATTCATATTTAAGTGTTGTTCTGAAATAGCAAATGTCAATATTGGACTTATTTTCTCAACAATATTTCAATAGGCATGAAAATTGTATTAGAGTTTCTGTTTCAAATTGTTCGGCAAAAGACAACAATTTGTTTTGAAATGAAATTACTTCTTCTAACATCGAAAAAAATTTCTGTAGGCTTGCGTTTCAAAATGTTTACTCATCTCTTACAAGGCAAGTTAATAAATAATATTCCATGCCTTTACTAAAAATTTCGTGAAAGAGTTGCAGCCAAGGAGTTAAAGAGCCGCAGGCGCTGGTGTAGGCTGATTAATAGACACCACTTATTATCCTGTGATTATAGTGTTTTTTTCAATTACCTATTATTTCATGAAATTAGGTAATAATAATCCATTGAACATTTATTAAGTTAGGGCCTACAATTTTATGCAATTTTTACTGAAACTATTTATGCGTCAATAATGTTTTTACATTGTATAGAGCATGGATGATTTTCCTATGCAAAAATAATCCTTTAAATATTGTGTAGTCAAATCAAAGCAGGGGCTGCATTATACCCCTAGGTATTTATATTATTGTTTGATACTGCTTATTTTCATAATTTTAAAGTTTTTTTTTTGCTCTATTAGCGTACCTATTATTGAATTAAGTGATACTGATCATCAGAAAATTTAATATTTTGTAATAACTTGAAATTTTAACAGAAATATTTGTGACATCATTGCTGCCTAATTTGAATGAAGCTAGCGGGATTTCATATGCCTAGGTCTCCATAGTTGTATTAATTTGTTATCACAGCTTGCTGTTTTATACTTGTATAAAGCATAATTTTTTTTTAAAATTTGGTACAATGATATGAATTCTTCACATACTGTTTGAGTAAATTCTGCTTTTTTGAGTTTGGCTGATTTTTCATTTATTTTCCTAAACTGGAAATTTTGTTTAGGAGGTAATTTTTAGGACGTAGTATATTAATGACAACCTACATACAGTAATATTGCTTAGGTTATTCAGGTAATTTTTCCCCTTT
This sequence comes from Callitettix versicolor, assembly GCA_022606455.1. NCBI lineage: Eukaryota > Metazoa > Arthropoda > Insecta > Hemiptera > Cercopidae > Callitettix > Callitettix versicolor. The sequence continues at coordinate 36,891,389 of CM040188.1, read as the reverse complement.
TGAACTAGTAATTTCATTGTTTTTGTACTTTTATTATAGGCATTAATAAAGAGTTTGGTTCCTCCCCTACCTCCAACTTACATCTTACTGAAACATGTTATTACTTACGTGTTTTTTAGAAATTGTTTAAGAATTAATGTGAAAGCTCAAAAAATAATTTGTACCCTGAAAAATGAAAAAAAAGTAACCTTTATAATCTAACATTACTTTTGTGTAGTACATGAAGTGGCATGTTAAGAAGTTAGTTAAGTTTTTTTTCTTGCCATAACGCTTTATTCCTTGCTTATTAGTAATATATAAAAATGAGGAAAATACTGGAAGATTAAAAAAAAATTACCTCCTTAACCTAACAATTTACTGCTGTGCTAAAGTTGCTAACATTTGTTTCTCATGAAAATGATGTATCTAATCTTATTTAATGAGTGTAATTAATAATAACTAGAATAGAAACTTTAAAAAAATACCATAAGAACCTAACAAGGTCTTGTATGAAACTAGATTGCATGAAAGTTAGTAACGTTGTAATGACTGCTATGGTGGAATTACTACTGCACGAAAGTTGCAAAAGGGATTTTTATTGTGAAAACAATTTATTTAATGAATTTAATTAATAGTAAGAACAAAGTTATTTAAAATTACCTTAAGAACCAAACTAGTCATAAAAAAGTATTGTTGTGTGATAGTTATTAATACTTGTAGTAACTGTTAAGGCAGATATAAAGTTCAAAGCAGCCACTGATTTTTTTTTTAAAGGTGAATTTTTTGCTTATAGTTAAAAAATTTGATCTTCCATGGGTGAATGTCTTAATTGAATAATAAATAAATAAATGTTTTCATGAGGAAAAAATATTTAAACAACTTAAGCACAGTAATAATTATTAGATTATGGTATTATAACAGTCGTAAACTTAATAGTAACTTCCACAAAATTGCATTATTTAGGTTACTAATGTAATTAAAAAAAAATTGTTTAATTATTTAGTTTTTTTGTTATTAATTATATGAATGAATTAATTAATAAATGGATTTTTGAGAAAAAAACATATTAGAAACTTTGGCTCGGTAGTAATTGTTAGGAGCCGCCTCGGTGGTCTAGTGGATAGCGTACTAGGCTTTCACCCCGAGGACCCGGGTTCGATTCCCGACGAGGGCTTGGCATTTTCATACGCTATAAAATCATCCCACCGTCTGCATTAGCCCAAGTGTGCACAATAGTCGGACGTTAAAAAAAAAAAAAAAAAAAAAAAAAAAAAAAGTAATTGTTAGGTTAGGTTATGGAGATAACTTTATTGATTTTTTTTGATTTTTCAAGGTTTAGGTTGCTTTTTTGACCAATTCAGTTTAATTCCTAAAAGATTTCTAATATATAAAGAACATTTTTTGAGTCTAACAAGAAATGTTTTCATAGTAAATATTTACAAAAACTAATATTTTTTATGAATGTTTATAATTTTATGTTATGCTTTATTTATATTGACCTTTTTGTGCATTAAAAATGGAAAGGTTTAGAATTTTTCTGAAACTGGAAAAATAATTATTTGAAACATGAAGATGGTTTGAACGTACTTATTAGAAATTATACACTAGGCCCCCTAATATTATTATTTATTTATTCATTAAAATTTATTTTTCAAAAAAACAATATACTGTAATATGAATTGCTGAGTAGCTTAGATATACTCTTAATCGTCACTGTTTACTATAATATTCTGTTTTCTGTATTACTTGTAGAATACTTATGTTTTCAAAAGGAGAAAAGAACTACAACTGATGAAAAAAAATCAAGTTAAACCGGCTCTAGGACACAACGCTTATATTTATGATTTAATTGAACATGAAAGTACAAAAAAAAGAGAAGATATTGATGTTGTCTTAACAACTTATATTAAAGGTAGAAAAATATTAACTTTTGTAATTTATTTAGACTTATATACATTATTTAATTGAAGTTACAGTCACCGTATACTGTAGAACCTCACTCAAGGAAAAATCCTATTTCTGGAACAGCTAAAATGTACTATTTTTTTAATGTGTACAGTATTTTTAAAATATGTACTGTCTGACATTGTCAGTGCCTAAACTTTATCAGCCATTAGAAAAACCCTGTTGTTTTTGTGCCACATTTTTCAGTTATCATATTCTTCCTCAACTTATAAATCATTTTGGTCAGGTCTGTAAACACAAACAAGCTTTTATAAGTAGATTTATGTTTGGGATTTTTGACAGTACCATTACAGTCAGGGACCATAATTAAATAATAGTCTGATAAGAATAGTAAAATGGGTCTAACGTTTATAAACAGTAAGTTAATAACCTTTTGGATACTTATCAATAAAAAAAATATATGCCAGAAACAATTTTTATCTAATTACAAATATAAGAAAAGAATAAATTATTGACAGTAACACATAGATACTACTAACAAGGCCAACTGATTTGCATTTATAAAGGTTAAAAAAAGTATTGGTCTAACCAAATCTCTTCATAAGTTTTCATTATTTGAAAACTGTCTGGATTTTCAAGGTTTACAAATAAAATTTGCAGCTTACTTCATGATTTTTTGTGGTATTCATGAAATCCATAGCTTATTCATAATGGAGGTGTGTCATCCTGTAGTTACCGTATGTAATTTGCATTCACTAAAAAAATTCCAATACTGCAGATATACCACATTTCCCCAGATAGATACAGTGTAATAGAGTTCTGCGTTTGCATTTTTATTAATAAATTTGGTTACATGTTATCTAAAGTACTCCATAACCAAAATGGGATCAGACCTCTTTATTTGATGTGGATGCTTTACTGTAGAGCATGGCCACAGTATTTATAAATCTGGTATTTAAGTCTAAATAAGAATGCTGAGTGCACAGTTTCAGTTTAGCTGACACATTATTTCTTGGCTAATGCTTGTTTTCTGTTTATGCTGAGGTTAAATGATGCAAATTTTTTGACTTGGAAGTTAGATTAGATTAGGAAGCAATTAAAAATAAATTGTTCTTAAAAAAAGGCTAATAAGAAAGCAGTTAATTGTATCGATAATGTAGTTCTATTGATGGCATTGGCCTCCAAGCGCCTCTTTGAGTGGCCCAAAAAAAATTATGTGAATGTCATTTTAGATTTCCTTTTCCTACTTAAAAGTAGAAAAGATGGAGGAAATCGACGTGAAAGGCGCCTTGAAAAAAACAGTGATGGACTATTTCAGTTGCATGTTTCGTCACAGGTGACAACTATATGCCTCACCATCTCGTAAAACTGGACTTTTCACTCATTTATTTTTAATGTAATAGTTTATTACTGCATTTTCATTTATTTCTTGAGAACAGATGTTGAATACAGTGCATATATTTTATAAATGTAATACATAATCATACATGTAAAGTACAGTACATACTAATAAAATGTATTCTTTATTATTTTAGTTATGATAACTTTTGCCTGTCTTATTGCTTAGTTGTGATTTCAGTTATCTGTGTCTTTCCTCTCCTTAATTATCCCAGATAATGAAGGTTTTACTGTATTAGATATTGATAGTAAATTTTGTAAAAATAAATTTGTATAATTGTATACGCATTTCATCTTCTGTCATCCTGATTTATATCTTGTATTAAAGTTTTAAAAAAAAATATTTGTTTTATTTTTATCAAGGTTTAGGCCAACAAGGAGACTGTGTGAAAGTGAAAAGGTATTATGGTTATGCTAACCTACTGGTTCCTGGTCTCGCTGATTATGCTACACCAGAAAATATACAGTACTGGAAATCAGTTGAGGCACAGAAGGTAGATGATCAGAAGTTCAGTTCTGTTCATGTTGAAAGGGTAAGTTAACAAATAATAGTAATACTCAAAAGTATATCAGATTTTAAAAGCAGAAAGTTTTACATATAAGAAATAGATTTTGTATTCATACACAGCCTGTAATGAATGACGTACAAAATGAATGCAAGGTTTAGATTTTTTTTCTTTACATCCATACTTTATGTAAATTAAACTCTTGAGGACAAAGGATCAATATTAACAGAAATGGTAAAAACTGTTTCTCAAACCCATGACTTTGAGGTATGCAGTTCAGGAGATGCAGCAGTCTTATCTACATTGACCACCAAGCTGTGACACAGAGTTTTAATTTGCATAATAGGAATAGAGGGTGGAGGACAAAGACAACCACATGCTTTGTAGGTAACCAGTCAGTTTGTGGGTGTTCGGTTTTGAAATCCATAGCGCATGTAGCAATCATATTGTTTTCGTCTGTAGTTTAATATTGAGTATAATAGACAGATTTCTGATTGCAACTAGGTAGTCCATTGGGTTAATTATTTTTGCACAACTGGAACAGTTATGAATATAAACTGGAACTTGAAGTCATTTGGTCATTCACATACAGCTCGAACTACGCATATTGTTGACAGTGTGAGGTGTTTGAAAGCCTTTGCTGTTCCACCAGACATTGTGCTCTGATTTTCATTTGTTACTTGTTACAGTACATACTAAATGTGAGTTAAGATTCCATCCCGTCAAATTATTATTGTTTAACAGTGTTACAAACATGGTTTTGTCCAACTCAAAACTGTTTTGTATTGAATGCTTGCTGTTCTTGCTGCCAATATTGTTTTGTTAATGATGAGGGACGAATCTGACTTCCACTTAAGTGGTTTTGATAATAAGCAAAACTTTTGGTATTGGGCAATGGTTATATGAATTGTACTAGAAACTTTTCCATAGTGCTAAAATGACTGTGTGTGTGTTGGCGCACATGTGTGCATACACACGTGCTGTGCGTATGTACATATCCCATGCGTGGTGGTGTGGAATTTCCAAAGTGAGGATTGTTAGTCCTTACTTTTTTTGAAGAAGACGAGTCTTTTTTTTTTGAAAATATAATATGTTTTTCTGCTGCACCTAATTTTCTGTTTCACAAATTAAAAATTTTTTTTTTTAGTAATGCTCTCAAATTTGATAAAATCCTACTTTACATTCACAACACTCAAGTATAATATATTTTCACTTTTTTTTGTCTTGTTTATGTGTTTGCACATAAAAACATCTTTTTTGTAATTTTTTTCCTCCATCGGCAAACTTAATGACCAACAAAACGGTGTTGAAGAAAAATAATTTTTAATTGCAATTGATGACAACTAGATGATAATCACAACTAGCTATTTTTGTTAGAGGTATTAACAGCAGTTTAAGATTACAGAGGAGCTTTTATGTACTTATTTATTTTTCCTATGAAGGAACAACAAAAGAAAAAGATACTTTTAAAATAATCATAAAGTATGAAATAAATTTGATCTTCAGCTGCATAACCTTTCTGGAGTTGCTGGTGGTGGTTCTCCATGTAGCTTTATTACAGAAGAATAAAGTTAATATAACTTTGAGTTGGTATTGTGATGTTCATCAACAAAATTTATGCACAAGGTTTTGTGATGTTAGAAAATGTAATGAAAGTGGTCACAAAAACGGTAAGTTTTATTATATGATTACATAGTAGAGTGCCAACTATTTGTCAGAGTAATATATTGAGTACTGTTACATATTTTTGTGATGTTTGCTGATTGTATTGGAGCAAGATGGTGGAAAACTTTCTTAATTTGAAAGATAAAATTAAAATTTCCGTATAACAAAATGGAAAATTCATTAAGGAACTAATAATCCTGAATGGCTCTCTGATATTACTTGTCATCTAAAAACCTTGCAGTGACCTTTTTTTTAATATAGTCTTCTTGTGGTCGCGAGGTGTACGAGACTGAGAGGGGGAGTGGTTGTATTGGAGAATGCATTAGTCGGATGTTGCCTTACTATTGAAATTGGTGGTATAATGGTTATGAGTGGGGTGGTCAGAAAAGCTCCCTGTAACAAAACCTCTATTTTCCTTCCCAGAATTATGCAACTGCACTAGGAATATACCAAATATATTTTACAGTACTGTGTATTAAAAAAAAAACTCACCGTGGATAGGTGAACTCAGCTGTTGGCAAGGGATTATTGCAATTGTAAACAGATAATTTATTATATGAAGGAACATTTTTGTTAATAACACTTTTGTCTACCTGTTCAAAAGTATTGTAGCACTTATGTTTTAAGCTTGTTTACTCTGTATATATAACCACAAGTCATGTACACATAAGAGTTAGGTTATAACCAACCCATATGTTATGTTTCAAGCTTATTTACATTATATAATCACAAGCCATGTACAAAGGGTAAAACAATGTATATGAACATTAACACACTCAAAATAAATGAAGGAATATTTTTTTAATGAAAGTTATCAAATTAAAAGTAATTTTAAACTGTTATGCTATGGTAGTGGAAAGTATTATTTTTATTTTCAGACTTTGGGTTACTTAAGAAACCGTACTTTCAGTATTGTCATGAATAAAGAAGTGGAATGGACGTTAGAGCCCTGGCATGTGAAAGTATCTCTTCGCAAGGCAGGTGTACATGTGAATAGTGAAAATTGCATAACATTACCCCCACAAAAGATTCAAGGACCGAACATTGACTTAGAAGGAAAAGAATTTTATGTCACATTAACGGTATGTATAAATAATACATTTTTTTGTTTATTATGTTAATGTTTAATATATTTATTGAATACATGAGAAAAAACATCTTAATCAAGACTTAAGAGATTTGCAATTCATTACTAATACAGTAATATCTAACAAATTTCTATAATGCCTTCTTTTCTTTTTATTATTTTACTTTTTTTTTAGAAAGGAAAAGTTGAAAGCCATTGAAGAAAAAGAAATGAAATTTTATTATGTAGGAAATAAACAAGAAGTCATAGTTTATTTTGGTGTTTTAAATTCATGCTTGAGTTTTTAATATTTATATTTGAACAAAATCTCTGTCAGCTCAGCTCATTAATCTTATTCATATTTTTGTAACATCTGTTAACTATAGTTAGGTTTAATTACTGTTTACTGAACATGAGATTTAGGCACCTGAGATGGACATAGATTTAATCCAATTTTACAAATCTTAATCTATGTTTTATTTATTGCAAAATTATTGTTTTTAATGTTACATTTTCATCTAATAATCACAATCTGGTATTTTTCATTTAAGACTATTCAATGTTTTTAAAGCAGAGTGCAGAATATATATATTATATACAATTTTATTAGGATACTTTAATTGTAAGGTAGTATATATATATATTTGTGTAATTACATTACATGAAAAAATGGTAAATATGCATTGCAGCATCTATTGGAGTTTTCGATATTTTTCTTACTGAAATGCTTTATTATGTGCCCAAAAGCAAGAATCCAAAATATGAAAGCAGGAGAAGTACGATAAAAATCGAAAATAAAAGTGACCAACATAACCTCAAAATTGCTACCGGCGAAAATCAGTACCGTGTTGTACTGATTTTAGACGTATTTTTATTGTTTTACTGATCTACAGATCAGTAAACCAATAAAAATACGTCTAACACGGGTTTGGGTGATAGGAAACCCATTTTTAAAAAGAATAGTGGATAACCTAAGTGACACGGTTGTTAGGCCTATCACGGTTATGAGTGAAAAAAACTTAAAATTTTTTAAAAGAATACTAAGTATATTAACTGACACGGTTATTAGGCCTAACACGGTGATGTGTAAAAAAACTTTTATATTTTTTTAAAGAATACTACATATCCTAACTGATATGATTCTTGGGCCTATCATTGTGATGTGTGAAAAAAACCTTTATTTTTTTAAAGACAAACCTTAACTGACACGGTTGTCAGGCCTAACATAGTGATGCGTGATAAATCTTTATATTTTTTTAAAGAATACTCCATAAGCTAACTAACATAGTTGTTAGGCATAACACGGTGATGCATTAAAAGAACCTTTATTTTTTTTTTTCAAAAGGGTACTATATAACCTAACTGACACGGTTGTTGGGCCTAATACGGTTATGCATGAAAAAAAAATTTTATATTTTTTTTTAAAGAGTACTCCATAACTTAACTAACACGGTGATGCGTGAAAAAACCTTTATTTTTTTTTTAAAGAATACTGCATATCCTAACTGACACGGTTGTCACGGTGATGTGTGAAAAAACCTTTAATTTTTTTAAAAGAATACTAAGTATATTAACTGACACGGTTATTAGGCCTAACACGGTGATGTGTAAAAAAACTGTTATATTTTTTTTAAGAATACTACATATCTTAACTGATATGATTGTTGGGCCTATCATTGTGATGTGTGAAAAAAACCTTTATTTTTTTTAAAGAGTTTCCAAACCTTAACTGACACGGTTGTCAGGCCTAACATAGTGATGCGTGATAAATCTTTATATTTTTTTAAAGAATACTCCATAAGCTAACTAACATAGTTGTTAGGCCTAACACGGTGATGCATTAAAAGAACCTTTATTTATTTTTTTCAAAAGAGTACTCCATAACCTAACTGACACGGTTGTTGGGCCTAATACGGTTATGCATGGAAAAAAAACTTTATATTTTTTTAGAGTACTCCATAACTTAACTAACACGGTGATGCGTGAAAAAACCTTTATATTTTTTAAAGAGTACTACATATCCTGACACGTTTGTTGGACCTATCACGGTGATGCGTCAAAAACTTTTATATTTTTTAAAAATACTAGGCTACATATCCTGACACGGTTGTTAGGCCTAACATAGTGATGCGTGAAAATCTTTATATTTTTTACAGAATACTCCATTAGCAAACTAATATGGTTGTTAGGCCTAACACGGTGAAGCATTAAAAAACCTTTATTTATTTTTTAAAAAGAGTACTCTAAACGTAACTGACATGGTTGTTGGGTTAAACGGTGATGCAGGAAAAAACCTTAATTTTTCTTAAAGAGTACTCCAAAACTTAACTAACACGGTTGTTGGTTCTAACACGGTAATGCATGATCTTTAATGTATATTTAGTTATTATATAAATAAAAAAAACTTTTTAAAAAATCATGTTTTTAAAATGGATTAAATAGTATAAAATAAATTCTCATACATACAGATTGTCTTAAAAAATGTGACAGTGAATTTTTTATATATATGAAAATACTTGTGCAATTAAAACAAAAACAAAAAACATGGGGTGCATGAAATTAGGTAACTACTATTATCTAATAAGCGCCCCATGTTTTTTGTTTTTAATTGCACAAATATTTTCATATCTATAAAAATTCACTGTCACAAATTTTTAAGACAATCTGTGTGTGATTACGAATCTGTATAGGTTTATAAATCCTTGATAGATTGATGGATTTATGAGAATATATTTTATACTTTTTAGTCCATTTTAAAAACATGATTTTTATAAGTTTTTTTTATTTATATAAGTATTTTTTACTTTTTAGTCCTGTTAATTATTTTTAAAAAAAAAAAAACAGACGGAATGTCGTTATCGTACATATTTTTATTTACTGTAAACTTTGAATTTCCAAAGATAAAATTAGAACAATAGCGTACTGCCGAATCCTTGACAAGTCAATGCAACTATAAATACTTTTTAAAACATATAAGTTTTGAAAAAATCATATACTTCACAACAACAATGAACTATGTTTCTATTAAACTTGCCAAAATGCTATAAAAACTTGCGGTCAGGGGTTGGATTTTACGCATCAACCCACGCTCCCAACCTGGAACTATAGCTTAAAGCTGGTGGCCTTAGACCACTTGGTCAACCTGACTTGTATTGAACGATGATAGCATTACTACATATAGCAAGAAAAACAGACGGAATGTCGTTATCATACATTCAATCAAGCTAAAATAATGACCAAACAATTTCAGTAATAGTGCTCATGGCACCGTTCAATATTTATAAATAAGCCAATATTATTGTATTGTCGTCGAGTTTAGAGCCATACACAAAATTTCAAACTTCCAGCTCAGTGGGAAGTCAGTTTAAAATCGATTGCAAAATTCTATCTGGATAAAACCCAATTTCAGTAATAGTATCCATGGCACTGTTGAGTATTTATGAATAAGCCAATATTATTGTAGTGTCATCGAGTCAGAGCTGTACACAAAATTTGAAACCTCAGCTCATCGGGATGTTAGTTTAAAATCGATTGCAAAATTCCACCCAGACAGGACCCAAAGTGACTTAATAAAAACATGATAAAAAAAGTTTTTAGATTGTTGAAACTATTTTTATTTCAATTCATGGGTTGTTGATAACAACAATACCAGTGTATTCCTTTTTGTTTGTAAGAATGAAGCATCTTTTTACTATTAAAGTGAAACATGGATTTTCCTAGAGGCCTTGTTTATTATCTTCAGGAATTTCTCGCTTATTGTTACAAAATGTTCCTACAATAGCTAGGTTGTATGGCGGCTGTAATAAGACTTAAGCTAAATGCACACTGATAAACCAATTATCCACTATAGTGTCTCTGTTGGTACCATATATAGATTATTCAAATCTTTACAAAAATATTCTGCCTTAGGTAATCTAGTTGTTTGTATTGTTTTCTCTACATATGGGATAGCATTAAAAATAATTTGTCCCTAAATATGTCCCTAAAACTGTCAGAAGCTATGACAGTTTTGAAATCATACTTGGAAGGTTTGTGAGGAATATACACCCTCAAAGGAAATCTTCCATGAAACCTAGAAACTGTTCATAGTGACAAAAGATACTGGCTTGTGGCATGCAATTTCCATTGAATTTGTCTCACACATCACTAATTGCAGACAAATTGTTAATTTTTTTTTACAAAATGAACAACTCTTACAGCAAGTGTCTCTGTTATCAATACAAAGACAATTTGAAATAAAGTCAAATCTGTCAGCAAACATTGTTGACATGTACTTTGTTCTACAAAGCTTGTCATTAAATAATTTGTACTGTCAAGTGATTATTTTTTCATAGCTGTAAAAAATCATAGGTCTGTCAGAGCTAACAGAACTAAGTAAGTGTCTTCCTTTTGTAGTATGGCTTATGGACTACATGGAACTTTGTAATTAGTAGCAGCTAAATCAATTTTATACAGTGGTGAAGTGAAGAATAATTGAAATTATGGCGACATCTGAAAAAAAATTTCTTTAGCGTTGGTAGTTTTAGCATTACCCACAACACTATGATGACATTATGTTCCTTACTGGAGTGTGAACTTTTCTGTTGTAGCCGAAGTGCCCAATTTTCCATCATAATTTTTTTTTTAAAGAAGTTATTCATCTTCAATATCAGAGTCAGCACTTCATGATTTGAAATAGAAGAAATTGGCTCTGGAGGGTCAATACGCTTTTTTCCTTCTGTCGAATTAATTTTGAGATTTTCCCTGTCTGTTCATTTCGTTTGTAAACAAATTTGTCACTGTCATCACCATCTCTTGGATAGAATCACGAGCCTCTGTTCCAAGGAAATCTACTTCACTAACACATAATTCATTGTCTATTTTGTTGAACAAGTCATTCAGTCTTTCACTAAATCACAAATGTTTATATACATTGTGTCATTTAAAATTTGTGAAAACACACAAGGTTCACAATAAAAACTATGTACAAAATTGTTTATATGCATTACTGTTTACAAACAAAAGTTATGTACAAATCTAAAAATAGGAAATGCAGTACTGAAAACAGTACACTATTACTATACCTTTGTTAAACTGTCTATGTGAAAAAATAAACACAAGATAAAAAAAAAAAAAAAAAAAAAAATGAACATGCAAATCTATAAATTCTGAAGATATTGTTAATTTGCAAAAGTGTGTTGTACGAGAGTGGGAAACTCTCATACATATTCTACAGTGGGAAACTGTAGTCATAAGTTTTATGAAGCTTTAGAGTTCTATCACACTAACTTTTGTCCAAATTTAATTACTTATTTTTGTTGTTGTCCAAATATTGCTTTGACATTATTAAATTATTTTTTATAGATTAACAACAAAGAAAAAATTAAAATTCGATGTCGTATTCATCATTGGAGTACCGATCCAATAAATAAGCTACCATTTGTTCAGGACTATTGGTTGCAGCCAGCAGAACAAATGTTTGGTGAAGTTTCAGATAAGAAAACTACAGATGATACAACTTCTGTTTAGATTTTGTGAACGGTAGTTTATTAGTTTTTTTGTAATTAAAAATAAATTATTCACAGTAGTTTATTACTTATTACCTAGAATATGGATATAAAACAATTATATAACTGTCATTTCTATATGCCAGACAACTTTTTCATAGAACTTTCAAGGAAAGTGATGAAATAATCAAGGGCATGTAGATGGAAGCCAATTTATAACATTATTTTTGAAAACCTATAATCATTTTAAAATCTGATTTCACCATAATCAGAACTAAAATATGCATACATTAGTATTTTAAATTTAAAAATTAAATTGAGTACACAAAAATTAACCCTGATCAGCATTTTTTTCAGCATTTCTGATCATTTTTTAAATTTCAACTGATTTTGAAAATTGTAAATGCTAATTTTAACACTAATTATGCAGATTTTCACACTAATTATGATGGTAAATTAAAATTTTAAAAAGTACATTAAAAATTGTGACTTTCTAAAAAAAAATCAATTGGTTTCATTCTCCATAAACTTCTTTGATCTACATTTCCCAAAATTTACCAGAGATTCCAAAGTAACAATGGAAGTTCAATGGAAACTGAACATAGACCCAAAAATTAGAAGAGAACTCCACATTTCCTCAATACAACCCTTTTTACCATTCGAAATCCAACATGGCTGAATGCACAATTAGAGACGTGAAAACATGTAATGCACCAGAAATCACCAAAACATATACTGCGCCAGAACTCATCAATTTTTTTTTTTGTGTTTAACGTCCAACCAAAATTGGGCTTGTATCCTGGATATTAACACCATGTTAAACAAAGTATATGAAACCACAAATTTCACCCGTAATGAATTACAGCTAGACACACATTTTGGGAACCATATCTTCAAAATTATTTTAAAACAAAGTCCATTATAAATAAAATTATGTTTAGTACAACAACGCATTAAAAACAAAGTAAAGCGGGTTTCAAAAATGAATTTAAAACAGAAACCCACACAACATTTCACGTAGGAGTTTTAATCAATAACTTTGCGGTATTAAACACAACATATAGTAAAACAGCCAAATTGTTTGAAATTTTTAAAGGACTATATGGAGTTTTGACATATTTTGTTGAAGATGTAAATAATCATAACGTAGATCATATTATGTCACCATATTAAAACTTTACAAAACACAAAATTTTATTTCAAATACTGTGATAGATAATAAGACCCCTGTTGTGCTATAGTGAATGTGGTATGGAGGTTTAATGCCGAGTATAGGGGGTCAGGAAAACTTTGGCTAAGATGGCATCCGCTGATTTCTTTATCATGGTGGTGGCACATAAAGCAGCATATAACTTTCAGGAAGTTAAGTCTGGACAACAACCTTGAGGTATGTCAGAAACAGAAAAGGTCAGCTCGATCTGCTGTTGGAGACTGACAGGATGATTACTAAGCACTTGCTACTGAAGCCCTCAACGGTCAAAATAACATGGGTTGGACGATTGAGTGGAGGGAAACTCTGGAGACATTGTGTGGTATACAGATGGTTCCAAAACAAAGGAGGGAAATGGTGCTGTGGTATGTGATTTGAGACCAGGAGTGAAATGTATCATTACCCCGAGATATAACCTGGCAGAGCTAATGGATATAGCTGACTATGTTTGAGAAAATTTGAGAGTGGTTTAAGAAAATGCTAATTCATATTTATACAATCAGATATTTATGGGTACAATTACATCCTAAACTGGCCTCAGAATGCTGGAAGAATCTTAATGCTTTGCCCCTTAAAAACTACATTACTTTTCACTAGGTACAACGGCACAAGAGGCCAGGTGGACAGGCTGACGAGATTAGCTGTATCTGTGTTTATGGGGTTAGCCTGTGTTTATTGAGGCTTTTCTGTGTCTGGCTGGGTCACCTTAAGACCCATTCCCATAGTTAGTATCTTTTGAAAAAAGTTTCTCTAGATGGACAGTAGTAGAGGGCAACCATGGGACCCTGTAGGCACTGTGGTCTGAGGGTAAATTTGAATAGGTTGGAAATATACCACAAATGTGACAGATATGATTGTGAGGCTCATCAATTAGTTTTGTCAAGTTCACCCATTAAAATACAGTTTCAAAATAACAGCCATTTTAAATCCAGTAAAATCCATTAAACAATGTCAAATCTCAAAAAAAGTAATTTTTTTTTAATATCTGAAAATCTGATTTCACTATTGTAATCAATAATAAAATCTATTTATATCATTTTAAATTTTCAATGTAATTTATGCAGATTCTAACAACAATAATGAAATGATATGAAAAAAAAGTAAAATATAAAGCAATTATTTTTGGGAATTCATTACCACCCTGTGGCATCAAGAAAGTGGTGTTAATAATTAATGTAATTACTTTAATTTGATTCGTTACTGCCAACCTTTTAAGGCAGTTCAAATTTTCACTTGAAAAACTTTTTTATTAACTAACTTTTCAAAACCTAAAATTTAATATTATTATAGCAAGGAAACTGGTAATTTAAGTATTTGTTTATTGTATATAAATATTTTTTATTTAATTATTAACCAATAAATAGAAAGACATCTGATCTTAAATTATGTTTCTAACTTACTCTAAGTTTTAGATGTATCAATATTTTATCCTAATTTTTATTTCATATTTTTTTCCATTTTGACTGCTAGAAAGATTCCAAATCTAATCTCACTGAAGTTGAATAGGACATAAAATTCTCTGCAACACAACAAATTGGGTATTCATTAAAATGATTTTTAAAAAACTGTTATGTATCATTGATTAAGCAAAAACAGATCTTTTAACACTAGGGTATCTGTATATGGAAATTCTGTCCCACAGGGGTGTGAAGACTAGCTGCAAAATGACGTCCCTTTTTACTTACGACTTTAACACTTTACAAAGACGATAACTATTTTTGTCAATTTTGATGAAAAAAAAGGAAATATCTCATGTAGTTTTGCGATCTGAAAAGAGTCAGCTTGCATTGAAAGGATGATACATGAGCGTAGAGCTGGGATATCAGTTGATTTTTGCCTTGAATCCGTGTGTTCAAGACATTCAAATGATTTGTAATGTCAACTAAAAAGCCAAATTCATTTCTCATTTCTGATTGCACTAGTTTATTAAAGATGATGCACAGCCTGTATATGGAAATATCTCCAGGGGGTGAAGACTAGCTGCACCTATTGAGAGGATTTAGACGTCCCTCACTGTACCCGAGTCTAACACACACACACACACACACACACTTACGACTTTAACACTTTACACCCACACTTACATTTAGGGAGACGATAATAGCCTCAATGTGCTTTTTGCCTTAAAAAAAAGGAAATATCTCATGTAGTTTTGAGTTCATTTCTCATTTCTGTGCACAGATTAAAATATAGCCATGTCCATTGTATGCCACAACTACAAGAGCAACACATCTCTTGGCCTTCAGGACATCATCAATGTAAATGGCTTCAGTCCTTGGTACATGCATAAGGAAAACATTCAGTAAGTTTGCCAAATTAAAGCGCTAAGTTATAGAACAAAGAAGTGGTGTACTCTTGCTGCCAAAACATACGGCATATTCCATAAGATATGGCTATGGAAATATGTTACAGGCAAGAGGTCAGGATAGTGTGGGAAATAACTGGACTGATATACTGGATGTGTACACAAAGAGGTTGTTATTTTTAAATAAATTGACATATGGAACACTACAAAACTTGACACTTCACACTGAGTTATGTTACATAGATACGTAAAAAAGAACCCTTACATTTTTTTATGGTAATTCAAAACAATATGTTGGAATAACAAAAAGAACATTAACCTTCTGGGAAGAACCACTTTCTCCCATAATGCAATGTAATTAAAATGTTCGCTGCCATTTGTTGGGTATCAAGCTGAATATTCTCCAGTGAGGATTTGAAATGCTAAATATTCTTTAGCGAGAATAGGAATGCTAAAAACTATAAATTTTATTCAGCAAAAATAGGAATGCTAAATGAATAGGAATGCTATTTCGCAGTAGGGAACACCTCTGTACGTGGAGCTGGAAATAAGACTGTTCAATTTTCTCTAATAGGGAATACTGTTTCATAGCAGAAAACCTCTTTACAGAAGAGCCGCAAATAGACTGATCCCTTACTCTCCAGCGAGAAATGGTATATTTTGTAGCAGAATAACTTTTCATATCAGAAGAAGGACTGTCTCGCAGCAGAATCAGCCTACTTTTAAACACAATAGTGCTGCACATGCACAGAAACCACCTTTTGGTAGATTCGGCAGTATGTCTTGGTTTTGGCTAATGGAAGCTGCAAAGTTTATACATGAGAACAGCACCCACGTGGGAAAACCAAGTTTTTGACAATCAACACACTGTTGTGGTTGCCTGCCACAACTCCTAGGCTATATAGGAGTAGCAGTGTGAATTGTAATAAGGTAAAAAAAAAATTAACCTGTTACAAACAACTTAATACGATTATATTATATGTTTACTAATTTATATTCATGTAAAATATTTGATCCAATAAGGATTTAATTGTTTATTATTACATTAACATTTTATACTCAATATTGTTAAAAACTTCAAACAGATGATGTGGGCTAAATAATTTATAAGATTGACTTTTAAACTCACCTCTCCACAGCATGGACACTCGCCAGAAATTAAATTAAAACTAGGTTCATTTGTTGGTACAGCTTGGAACCACTGAAAAATAAATACAATATTATTGGTAAGCTGGTAATATGCTTTGTTAATAATTTAGTGAATCAGTTACAATTTTTGATTAGTTATAACATATAACTACCATGATCTGACGACTGTCTGCAACAAAATTAGCCATTCACTCAAGCATACAAAGCGATTTGACTTAAACATAATAAGTTTACACTTAACAAAAACAAAATTAAACTTTCATATCCTTAATCAGGTCGAGGTACAAATATACTCCCAATAATTAAATAAATATTTCATAACTGTTCTCAAATACAATTGATATTCAGAAAAAATAAATTTTTAATTCATACATACAAGCAATCACATTCTTAATATTTAACTGAACTAAACCCTAATAAGTGCAAAATTAAAATTTTATAAAATTTAAATTCACATGCACTCATACATAACTTATTGGGGATTACATATTTTGAATGCAATAATTGACAATAATATTACTCGGCAGATAGGATACATGATACACACTGGGGTTCTTGGTGTGGCCTAGCGTCATATTCCACAACTCTGATCTGCAAAACATAAATATACCCACAGACTTAATTTATAAAATATGCTAGATGTGTTAAAATTTTTGGTTGTTTCTGTACAATTTACTGAGAGTTTTTCAAGGGTCCAGCCTTTCAGTACAAATTATATAATTTTACGAATTATGGAGAAGTAAATTATCAAGTTGCAACTGTATTTTCTTTCTGTATCTTACTTGTACAGTATTTTGTTCAAATTCAACTGATTTGAATCAACTGAATATAACTTTACTTCTTGGTAAAACATAGTATAAGACATTTGCATGCTCTTCTGTTTCTGGGCAGTGTGCATATTTTATTAATACATAGCAAATTTGTGAATTTTGAGACTATCTTCCCATATAAAAATGATGGTTAAGCTTTTATACAATTTTTTACAGTAGAAAAAAAATAAAATGCAAAAAAACCTGTTTATTAAAAATTAAAATGTAGATAAATGTATACAATTTACATGTATGTGTCTTTTTATGTACCAATTTACATGTATCTACATTGTAAATTTACAATGTAGGCAACTGTATACAAATTACACTATTGCAGCTAATATATAAAAATTATTTGCTAGTTGCTGGCTGAAAATATTTAGCAGATTGTCAATGTGGATTAAAGCTACAAATGAAGGTCTTAATAAGGTATTTTTTCCCATCTCATGAATAAAACATTAAACCCTTCCAGAAACCCAAATGTGTCATCCATGCTTTGTTTACCAAAAAACAAGCAACTGGTTTTTATCTTTACCAATGAAAGGTAAGAATTTTTCAAAGTATAAATTAGTACTGGATTGACCTAAAAATTTCCTTTAAACATTTTTGTTGGCTTTAAACCACAAACTGAGCTTTTACTGGATTTTTGACAATAAATAACACTTTTTATTGTATACTCTATATGTAGGTATTTTATTTTAAAAATTCTCTATAAAAAAATCGTTAACTATCCTCGTTGAGTACTTGCAAATTTTAAGTTCTTTTTCATTTGTCACTTCATAAATGTTACATCTGTTTAATGTGAATGTTACATTTGTTAAGGCCGGAATGTAAAACTAATAACATAACTAAAAATTATTTGATTAGTCGTGTGTATCAAGCTTGGCCAGCGGTTTGAAACTTTATAGTTTAATTTTAATGATGAATATTTTAAATGTGTAATTGTGCTTAGTGTTTGTGATGTATGTTTTAATGTTTTGTTTGACTTTGTGACGACCTCGACAGAGGGATTTAACATTTTGTATGGCCTGAAGATGAAACTATAAAGTTTTGAAACCACGGTAGCCTTTATGAGGTGAGTTCATAGACCACTGATGGGAAGAATAGGTATATAATCCTAATCATTTGAATATGTGGTCCGGTGGCTATGTTACAATAATGAAAAATTATTTGGTAAAAAGTTAAAACAGTTTAATAATGGTTTATAGTTTTCTTTAAAAACTTACTTGAGACAGACATGTCAGGTGGTAGAATGAGCTACATTTAGGATTGTTACATATTTTAGTGGGCAAAAGATCATCTTCCAAACGTAGAGTAAAACATATGCAACATTCACCAGGTTGGAAAAGAGCACCACTTATAACTTCCTCTTCTGTACGCTGAGGGAATGAGTCCAAGCCCAGAATAACAAGTAGATTACTGTATACATTGAGATCTTCATCCCATCCATATTCCTATTTTAAAACACAACTTACTTCTTTTAACCAAAATGACATAAAATATTCTTTCTGCATATAGAAAAAATGAAGGATTACAAACCAAAACTACTGGGCACAAAGTTTTGGAATGGTTGGGGATATGGCCAAACTTTATTGAAATATTTTTATTAATAAGATTTGGCCCCGCAGGGTGGGTGCAAACTAGCTGCACCTATTGAGAGGATTTAGATGTCCCTCGTGGTACCCAAGTCTAAAACACACACTTACAACGCTACACTTACAATTTAAACACCTTACACTCACATTTACATTTAGGGATTTGCTGTTCTTGTCCAGTTAAGTCGAGGAGGTGAAACTGCTTAGTTTCCTTTGGTGGGGCCAAGAATGTAGAACCTGATGTGAGCCTAGCACTGCCGAAGACCTTTGATTGGACAAGTTCTGGGACCGAGCAGCCCACATGTGCTTGGCAAGCAAATGGGTGTTTAATTAGGGTGTCGGAACCTGTAATTGGGTCAACTGAAACACACGGTTACAATCTGTGAGTACATGGATGGTGGATATCAATAGTATTTGGATTTGGGGAACCATAACTTTGTACCGTAACTCATTTCTAAGTATCAAGGAGTGCTCAAGACATGTATTTTGGCTCCAAGATATTGGAAATCTTGCTTTAGCTCGAATCTCCTGGGTTACTGGTGACACTGGGTGCACCCTGTACATCCTGTACCTTTTGTTCCAAATATCAACACTCCATGGAATCGCTCAGCAATAAAACTATGGAAACATTAAAAAACAATGTGTTGAAGAGGCCTTGTTCGACGTTGTTAAACAAGTCTGACAATAGCACTGGGAGTATAGACAATCAGTAAAAGGAGATAGGTGCTGTACCTCTTTAGCTCTCATCTCCTAGATTTTTAATCTTTAGAAATTTTGAGGAAGGTGCAGACTTGTCCCTTCCTCATAAATAAAGCTATCGTGGAAAGAGCAGGTACCGTAGTTTCTATCAAGAAGCTACAAAACAGGATGCTGTTAGTACAGGACAAGTAACACTTTGAAAGCACTGCACTGCATTTAAATACAGTAGACACATGATTGACAGTACAATTGTAAAGGATGTGTTGACAACTGATCTACGGCGCACATGAACAGGATAGGAATGTACCACAGAGAAATCCTGTGTAGCTTATGGAGGAAGAAAAAGGAAACTGTAGACTATATAAGATTGTAGGGTTTTTGCCAGCAGGAGGCTTCTAGGACTCTGAGGACTCTCAGCAGAACAACTTAGCTGGTGGACTGCTGAAACTCATTAAACCAGTCTGCTGAACTGGCAAACAAGAGGCTTAGTTGAACAATAGACCTTTTGATCACAGTACCTGGAGTTTAGAATCACTTTACCTTTAGTACTTTTAATATGAATTGTAACTGTTCTGATTGGTTATATAACACATCCTTTACAGTTGTACTCTATTTAAATGCAGTGTAATATTTTCTTACAATTGTTCCTAATGTTTAATAGAAAAGTGATTAAAAAAATGTTGTCCTGGATTTTTGAATTTGTCAACTTTCCTTTTTTAATTCCAAGTTTTATATATTTAAATCTTTCTGAAGTTTTCCCTTCAGCTTCAAATTATTCAGAGTTTGTAGTAAATTTAAATAATGTATATTATCACAATTCAGCTTTCTAAGTTGTACAGTTACTGAGAAAATAGACCATGTCTTTAGTCTGGATGAAAAATATTTGAAGTCTAGGCGTTTACTAGGTTTGGTAGTGTGCTGGTGAGGCATTCTTCCTGGTCGAAACGGTGACAAATCACAAGTTTGTACTTTAAATTTGGTTGGATTTCTCCTACTTCCACCTGAGCAAGTCGGTGTAATCTGAGAAATGTTCCTGTAGTTGGCCGCCTATCGTATAGTTGTAGTGTACTGGGCAGTCCTCCTCGATGTTCTGCTTAATGATTTTTGACCTGTACTTACACTCAACTTATGGTGGGAACCATAATTTTTCAGAAGTCTATTGGTAAAACCAGTGAAGAACATACCAATCAGGATGAATGCCTGAGCAAAAATGTGATTATCCATGATACGCAAGCACTGTGAACCAATCAGAAGCGAGTACAGGAGAACTGTAAACTTGGTTCGGTTACTCCAACCAGGAACCAAACTGAGAAAGAAGTTCCGGATTTAGTGTGGATGTTTTTTGGTGTTAGGAAACATAACTAGTTGCGTAACTCAGTTCCATTTAGGTGACTACTGCAGGCAAACACTGCATTAGTTCTGAAAGTGTTACAGTTTCCATATTTGCTGACACAGAAAACTAAAATTTTTAAGTAATGTTGATTGGATGTTAGAAATTTGTAGACAGTTCTTATGCCATTACATTCTGTGAATGTGTTTTGCAACTTACTTTCAAATTTTCTCAACAGTAGTTCTTAAAGGCAGGACTGCGTTGTCAGAACCTAAGAACTTTAAGTCTGGACAAGACGTAACTTCAAGTGGATTTAATGTGAGTAACACAGAAACACTATCATCTGAAACAAACCATGTAAATATTTAATTTAAAAAAAAATAAATAAAAAGGCTTAGTCTTAATATTAAGCAGTATTTTTACATCTGTACTTATACATACGAAATATAAACAATAAAATTTGATACATATAAATAATAATAAAACAAAAATATTTTTTTAACACGTACAGTACATGGTTTTAAACAGCAACACATTTTTTTATCCGACAACTAGTAAAAAAATGTTTACTTTGGAAAAAATTCTGGTTTTGCCTGTAAGCTAATGGTAGTTTTTCTACTCGTATTCATAGTAACACTGGGTAGTATTACTAGTATATAATATGCCTAATTTATAAACATATTGCAGAAACATTTACTAACACTGAGCTAAATGAAAAACAATTTAAAAATTAATTAATTCATCCAAGGAAAATCGAGAGTTTAAAAATGGCACTTCATACAATTTTCCATTTTTGTTTGTGAAATAGATGAAGTTTAGCCAGAACTACTAAAGAATTTTGAAATGAGGAGTCCCAGTATAATTTCTACTTTTGTATAGGAACATATTTTTGGAAAAAACATAAATTAATAACATTTTCTGTTTAAATTTTCATGGTCTAAATATTGATTTTCAACATTTTTGGAAAGTAAACAGGTTTATTTTAAAAGTTTAACTGATTTATATCTCGATAAATTTTGCGCAACAAAACTTAAGGACATACTATTTTCTTTAACAACAAACTATAAAGTTAACTTCAGAAACAAATTTAATCAGTTTTTAGTACAATTAAAAAAAAGTTCAGTTCTAATTACAGAGTGGTTGCCAGTTATAACATGCATTTTTACAGACAAATGTAACTCATAAATGCTAACCATTGCTTATTGGATGAAGAAAAAAATTCTGTAGATAAGCCTGTAGTGCTACACAGGCTAATCCAAAACACATTAGCTGCAAAATTACTACATTATATTTGTTTATCTCTACTCACCTCAAGTATTAATATGGAATAAACAGTAGAAGTACTGTTCACGAGACTACAGGTAAAACCTGACATGTTTAAATGCTATGTTGACTTATTAGACTGTGTTTTTATATCACAAGAACGGGACAGAGAGAGGCATTGTCTATTATCAATGGTAACATTCCTTTGGAAGCAATATTTTTCGAAGTCATCACACGTTAAGAAGGGATCCGCATTATATCTAATACTGCAGTAAATCTAGGGTAGTATAAGCGGTGATCACTGTACACTGAATTTACTTTAAAATAAAAATATCCACCAAGGGCCAATGCAGCTGATGGGCTTAGCAATTCCATACTACTTTTAGCTCATACTACTCTAACTCAATTCTAAAGCAGGCTATCCAACCATCAACTCAACCATCAACCTAAGAAGACTTAGGAAAAAAAGAGCCAATCCACAGATGCTGACCCTGAATTTCTTGTTGAAAATGAACTTCTAGAAAAACACTCTAGGGAACTAGGGGTTGAAAAGCCTAAATTTACAAGGGCTGAATACATTAAATACTTTAAAGAAAAATTTAGAAATGACTACAAACCTTCCTTGACAAAAAAAAGGAAAAGTTGACTGAAAAGATTCACTTGACAGTGTTCCATTGACAGCACTCTTACTTTAACCTCAGTGCGCCCCAGTGATGATGGGAGGGTGCATGAAGTGCTTACACCCAAATGTATAGTGGTTTTTATAATGATAGCAAATGTACACCAAAATGTATCAAAATGGTTCTTGTCTAGAGGCTGAATCCACAGACAGACAGTTTATTAGCCTCAGGCGTGTACTTGTTACTAATAGCTGAAGTTGAAGTACCAAATGAGTCTTCCAGCATTCAAGTAAGGGCAAATAAGCAGAATAACAGGGCCTATATTCAGATTGGCCAGAGAACTAGGGGCAATCTGTAATTTAAAATATGGAGCACAAAAAACCAAATGTGACATGCCTTATAAATGCAAAACATTTTGCTCTTTTTTCAAAAAAGTTAAAATTTTATTTAAAGTTTTACCAGTGAAAAAATAGCAGTTAAACTTACTAATAACAATTCTGCAATATGTATCCTTTTTCTTTGGATGTTCAGGATCAATAATCCAGGTCTTCTGTTGCAGAATTTCATAGGCATTCCAGAAATCCTGAAGTGAATTGATAACAGATTTAAAGTTAAAAAATGCATCTTTTACTGTGGTAGCCTGAAAAAAAAAACAAAAAATGTTATTCAATATAAAACCAAATTATGTTTCAGAGTGATATACGATCTTTGTGTTTGCTGCCTTCTTGCTGTTTGTGTTTCTACTGCATGTTCCTGCTACTTCACACGTTTTTTAGTTTGCCTAGGTACAAATAAAGAAAAAACAAAAAAGTAGGCAGGAAAAAGTAAACAAGTTTATACGGTAAATTTGGTATGTAGTTACAACTAGTTATTGTTATCTGATTTTAAACCTGGGCAGCAATGCAAGATAAGTTAGCTAGTCTTTGGATACATTTTTTTAACAAACATTTTCTTTTATCTTTAAGTGGCGTTATGACCACTTTCAACTTTAAAGTTTATAAATAAAAACTAAAGGCAACAATTTAAAGTTATTATTGAAGAAAATATTAAGAAATATATTTTCAATTTATTTAAGAAAACAGTGACAAAAAAGTAGTTAGCCTTCTACTGGTATAAATTTGCTAATAAAAAGCAACTAAAATTTGAGTACAACTAGAGTCAGTTGTTACTTTTTTATTAAAGATTTTAAATTATTTCGATTACCTACTCAATTACCTGTCTAATCTGATTGACTACTGAGTCTGGCAGATCTGCGTTAACAACAGTAACTGGTGAGAGAGGATAATCGTTAGGTAAATTTAGTGAGAGATAATGTTCCTCTTCTCGATCATCAATTACCAATAACTTCATTGCAGTTAAATCTCCGTTACACTCAAAAACATTCTCTGCACCAATTTCTTTTATCTCTGTTATCACTTGTTCATATCTTTGATCATAATCAACTTTTGATGATATTTCACCAAAAGGGACACCACAATGAATACCAGCTATCAGATCCTTAAACAATATGAATAACTGCATATATTGAAAGATAAAAAACATAATACTATGTAGCACCTATTGAAAATTTTTGAAAATTTATCTTTCATTGATATTAGATAGACACAAAGAAACTTATTCTGTATGACAGTTTTTACTTAAAAAAAATTTGTAACCAAATTGTACTTTTTATATGCACACGCACACACACACTTTTATATACACTACACTACACTTTTATTACTTACATTACACTTCTGTTATGTACTATTTTCTGTTAACATTTAACATTTCATTTCAAAGGTACATTGTCTTTAGGGACAGTTACCTTGTTCTGCTATTCATGATCAATCCTACCTCATTGGACTTTAATTATTGCATTTTTAAACAAATAACAAAACTAGAATATCTTCAGATTTTTGTTTTAAATCTTAGCTAACTGAACCTAATATGGTTTTTTGTGGAATATAGATTTGTGTAGGCTCTATTACTTGTGCAGCTGAATATTTACAATTTGAAATAAAACTATTAATTCAGCAAACAAAGCAACTTTCATTGTGCCTACTATCTTATACAATAAATTTATCCATTTTCAGTAAAAAAAAACAAAACATTCTTAAATATCATTGATCATTCGTGTGTGTGTGTGTGTGTGTGTGTGTGTGTGTGTGTGTGTGTGTGTGTGTGTGTGTGTGTGTGTGTGTGTGTGTGTGTGTTAAAGTATTTTACATTTTATTTTCATTCTTTTTACATCATTAGTAAAAAAACATGACTTACAGTAGACTACTTTAAACAAATAAACATTCAAACTTAAACAAAATAACTCAAGTACAGTATTAAATAAAGCCTACTTCCATTCTTACAGCCCACTCATACTGTTTAATCTAACATGATTATATGAATTTTGATTATTTTATTCAGTACACACATCTACCTTTTCTAGCTTTGAACATTTTATATTTGTTGACACATTATAGAATAATTGAGGTATTCCAAAACTCATCAACAAATATAAAATGTCTGAAACTAGAAAAGGCAAATGTATTCAGCATAAAAGATTGTTTTACTCTTAAAAACAAAGTAATGTGTACAGAAGACTAAAGTAGGCAATAATATATATATATATATATATATATATATATATATATATATATATATATATATATATATATATATATTATTATTATATTATTCAATAATATAATAATAATTATATATATATAACATCAAACAAAACAAAATTATGGTTTTACTTACATTATTGGTATGCAGGTAGTCCAGGAACTCTAACAGAGAATATTTCTCCAACTCCTACACAATATCGTATTGTAATTAAACTTCAAACTATAACGTTTGTTTTTTAAGTAAGTACTGTTTTTTTTATTAAACAAACAAAAGTGTGTTATTAAAAACAATTATATTATTTCATGAAAAGCTATACCTTTATCAATACAACTTCCACCAATATAAAGGCACTTATCGTAACAAATTATCAAGCCCTGAATTCCATTCTCATAAAAATCTTCAGTATGATTTGCTAACCACTGAATGGCTGTTTTGATGTCATCAACACTGTAGTGGCACTGATTGCCTAGATGATTTTTTAAATGCAGTAGCAATGTACTTTGTGCCAGATCAGGGGGATAATGGAGGGTAATTAAGTTGTTACCAGCCATATGAGGTTGTCAGATCTGTGTTTGTTGAGTCTTATGTGGACGGGAAAAGGATTTTTTTAATACACAATTAGTTTTGAATTGCTCAACACTGTTAATTTAAGGTCTTACAATATGTCTTGGAATTAACTGTATTACTCTAGGGCAAAAAATCCACTCTGCCTATTCCAAAAAACACAGTGCACACAAACACAAATATTTCAGGCTAAAATTTTTGCTTGAACTACACTTTCTTTGGTGATACTTTCTTTGGCCTCTTTTCCGTTGACTGTTCTTTCAGTTAGAATAGTTACATAAGCCACCCATGTTTTGTCTATAAAGACAGTTTGGTTTACAAATTTTTCACCTACATTGCTGCACTGTTTTAGGAAATTCAAAGAACTAGCTATGATTAGTTTTGTTCAACTAAACCAGCATGAGCATTTTCAGTACCTACCATGAGTACAACCACTGGCACTTTTTTCATCAGTGATAACAAATGATCACCCACTTTGAACTTCACATGAACATTAGTATCACAACCTTTAAACGCTCTAACCCATTTTTTTACACTCATAGTGTCTTCTTCATAAACTTTAATAATTTGCAAATGAACTTTAACTGCTTTCAGGTCTTTTTCGCATAAAAACGAATCACTGGGCATATGTAAACATAGACAAATGGCTTCCATTATGACATTTGTAGGTAGCCAAAATACTGGTACTCAACGCACATGTACGGATTGTTGACAGAAGGGCTGCAGGAACCATACTTAAAAATTGTACTTACTTAAAAAACATGCAATTATTTAAAGAATTATTTATATTAATACAATAAAGCAAACATATTTATCCTCAACCTAATTTTACTTTCCCTAAAATGGATACAGAAACATAATTTTGTGTAAAACTAAAAACTTGTATTGTATGCTAAACCATTTTGAAGTACACAGTATTTTATACTATTTTGGTAGCGCACAAGTAGTTAGTGCTTCTGATATAAAGTTTTCGATTTAATTTCCAGAAAAAAAAGTAAAATTTTATTTGCAAAGTTTTACTGGAAAATGAGCTTTTGGAGCGGCAATTTTTACTTAAATTCACACAAAAAAGATTTTGTAAATAAAATAAAAATCTATTTTGTGTTAAGTTCATTACCCAGCAAAATTTGTTTAACAGTTTCAAAATGTCAGCCATTTCAAACTTTAAAAAAAAAATTATCTGTTTTTATCGTAAGATAAAATTTAAATGTAAATTTTGTTGAAAATCTGATTCCACCATCAATTAGTGTTATAATGTGGATAAATTATCACTAAATTCCACTGAAAATATGAAAACCAGTCATGGAAGTCAGGGTTCATTTTCGTATTTTCAGTGCAATTAGAAGATTTAAATTGTTAATATATCTTACGGAAATTTTAAAACTGATTACGATGGTAAAATCAGATTAAAAAAAGTGCTAATTAAAAAAAATATTTGTGTAAATTGTTTCTTTCACATTAATGGGAATAAGAAAGCTGTATGCTAAGGTAATTATTTTACATTTTGTATTATAGCACAACAAAAACCTGGTCATTTTTACTTTTTCAAAAGCTACCAAAAAATAATATATTTTACTTTGAAATTAACAAGAAAACCATATGAAATTTCTAAGTGTCACAAAGTACTTATTACCTTCACAGATTTGTTAAACTTATGAGACAACAACTTCTCATAAACTGAGTTATACATTACACTTATCCCAGAAAGCGATGGGTAATTAGGAACTGAAATAGTTAAAGTGACTGGTTCGTCCTGTAAAGAAACAAAGAAATTAGGATAACATGTTTAATTACTTGATCTCCTATTTCTAGTTTAACACTTCACACTTGCTAAATACAAAAATGCTATAAAATATTTATTTTTGTTATTGTCAACATTGTTTTGTACAGCGAGTGCCACTATTTAACAGTAAACCACAATACACTATTTAATACCTGAAAATATAATAAGTATGAGAAAATTTGTTTTTTTAAAGGTCACTTCTACATGTGAATTCAAGGTGTGTAAACTGCATTAAGTTAAAACAAAAATATAGCTCAATGGATTTCAATAGCTGCCTTTAAATAATGTATTATATTTACTATATTGCATATTATTAGGCTCTGTTTAATATAGCCTACAAGTTTAACCATGTGAAACATCTCCTTGTGATGAACATTTATTAGAAACTTACAAGGAACATTTAATAAAGGTGATTAATAATTTATATCCTAATACTGTAGCTTGTATGTTATTGTTCTCAACATAATCAATTTTAAACTTGCAGTAAAGGATTATCAAGTTTATACTATTGGAAAGGAAAAAAATTTAATTATAATCCGCTGTCAGTCACAGTTTTGTTCAAACTGATACATAGATAACATTTTTTGCACCCATTTTGTTTCATGTTGGGTAGTCTATTTGGGAACCACAACAGTCTTTCCCTGCCCTTCCACTGTAATAACAAAACAGGTTTCATCAAGTAAAGATGTTGTAAAATTTAGTTTTCTGTATCAAATATAAACAGTGCAACCTTCAATGTCTGTTTATTTTCAGGGAAGTATTCCATTTTTTATTTAGGTTTAACTTGTGGAAAAGTGTTTGTTTTGTGTAAATATCTTATTAGAAGTTTAACTGTTTACAGCTTTTATTTCATGTAGTATAGAAGTTGTGTGATCTAGACTTTGTCTATCAAATTTATACAATGCGACTTTATACAATGCGACTTTAATGTTTCTTAAAAAAGCACATACATTCCTTTTATTTTGTAATTTTGCCAATCTAATTAAATTGTGTGATATTAAACATGTTACAACACAAAATTCAACAATTCAAGAGTCCAAAGATTAAACTTTTTTTAAAAAAAGTTTTATATTACACTCAACAACTGAGTTAGGTTTTAAGTTTTTCTTTAAAAAAAGAAGTTTATATTACACTCAGCAACTGAGTTGAATTAGGTTTTTTTTAAAAAAAGTCTTTATATCACACCTAAGAACCGAACTGAGTTATGTTTTTAAGTTATTTTTTTTTAGGAAAAAAGTTTATATTCTTTTCACTATTAATAACATGCATTTTGTATTTTGTAACTTCCAGTTGTTTCTGCATTTTATATGTTGTATTATTACTATTCAGCATAAAATAAAGTGCAAAATTGACCGAAAATACCATGGGGAGTAAAAGTGCAGTTTTACCATATGATGAGAAAACTCGTACTATTGAATATCAGCAAGCCCAATAATATCCAAGATTATTTTTTAATGGAAAATATACATTTCTCTGAATATAATGGTGAAAACATTTCTGTAACAAAAAATGCTGCCTTAGCAACTTCTTGCAAGTCAATAATTGTATGAAGTAAGAAACACTATAAAAGTTGCTTTGTTTACATAAATAATAATAGTTTGTAGGTAATGACTTTTCAGGGACTTTGGCTATTTTCATTTTTATGCTAAAACGTTTTGTTACATGTTTATAACAAAACATGTATTGTCCATGTTTGTTATAAGCAACAAAACATGTATTGTATTGTTCATTAGTAATAATACAAAATATAAAAGTGCAAAAATTATGAAAGTGACCCTCCCATAACCCTAAAAATTATTACTGCGCAAAAGTAGCTAACATGTTTTTCCTTTTGAAAATGATTTATTAAATGTGTGTAATTAATAAGTAAAACAAAAAAAAACCTTTAAAAAATATCTTAAGAATCCAACATGGTTTTCTTAAGAACCACTTGTGCTTAAAAAGTTCTTAAGTTAAAAGAACTTGTGCTTAAGTAAGTTAAAAGTGCTTACATGGTTCTTAAGAACCACTAGTATTGCACAAAAAACCTAACTAACAAGGTTTTTTACAAAAGTAGTCAAGTGAACCGCAGCTAATATGTTTTTATTGCAAAATTGATTAATTAATTGCATGTAATTAATAATATATTATTTAAGAACCTATCATGGTTTTGTACGAAAGTAGTTTGATGGTTAATTAAATGTGTAACTAATAATAAACTCAGTGGTTGACCTTGGCATAATACATCTAATATTCTCCATGCAATTTAAATGACAATGATGTCACAATATATTTTGGTTAAAAATTGCATAAAATCATAACTTATAGTAAGAAATTTAATCTTCCAAGGGTGATTATCTCTTAAGTGAATAATAAAGTCCTATGTAAAAAGAAAAAAAAGAAAAAATATTGCATTTTTATTTTTGTGAGACAGATATATTTTCTGCGATTATATATAATTTCCTATTATTTTTCTTGTATTTAAACTACTGCATTTGCAAACAAATAACAGATTAAAATATTTTAAGATTAAAACAAAATTTAGCTTATCTAACCTAATATGGTTTTGTGTAGACTAGAATTGTGCATTATTTGTGCAGTCCAAAAATTATGTTTTACCTGAAAGACAATGTAACTACTATTTAATGGAAACAAAACAACTTTTGTAGTGTATATACCTCATCCCATGCCATTATCAACTTCAAAAAAATTCACTAATCCTAGCCTACATTGTCTTTTTTAGATTAGGCCAAGAAATCACAATTAAATTCCGGAAAACATATACTTTAAATAAAATTTTGTTTGGATATTGTTGGTCCAACGTTATTTTCTTACATTTAATTAGTACGCATATTTGGTACCAGTAAAACTTTTATACCAGCAAAAGCACCAGGTTTGTGTTAAAATATGTATATAAATAGAAAAAGATTATAATGGTATGTTCATTATTCACAAAAAAAATTTTTTTGAGAAGAACTTTTATTATGTCAAACTGACAATGATTATGTCAATAATATAAGACAATTATTAGGTTTGACCACTGACCTAACCTGTTTGAAATTAAACAAATAAATGACATGATTAGAAAAGAACATAATAATTGATAAAAAAATTATATGTTTAAACACGTAAACATATTAATAATATAACGTTAAATATATAAGTCTATTATTAAATGACAGTTATATAAGAATTACAACCTTGATATTGAAAACCCCATTCCAAACAGTAAAATCATACTGAGGCAACATTAATGGATACTTTTTGTGTATTTGTAATAACTCCAACATATCCTTCATAGAAGTTTAACGTATATATATTAATAATGCACAACTTTAACACAAAAATATTTTTTTATAAAATACATTTTAGTATAGGCTACCGTACTTCATTATATATTTCATTATACTTCAATAAATAAATAAACAACAAACAACACAATCTCATCGTCATCGCGCCAATGATTTAATCCTCAGTTTGTACGCAGTGTTACCAGATGCAACATGTGTTTTCCCCACCAACAACATAAAATTTCCCCCCTTTTAATATACTGTAAAAAAATCCCCAGTGTGTGTGTGTGTGTGTGTGTGTGTGTGTGTGTGTGTGTGTGTGTGTGTGTGTGTACAAATCAGTGTTTGTTCGTATTTTATGCACTGTCATACCATTTATCCTATTCTGATGGGATTTTTTGTTAAATGTTCAAAGTTTCTCGGAAAGATTAAGGGCTATAAGAGAGTTGTAATACTCAACCCCTTCACCCTTTAAAATCATCCTTTGTAGTAAAAAACTTGTTTTTCGGAACCTTTGTTATACCGTTCATCCAATCGTGAATAAAAAGGTTTCCAAGATCAGTACAGTCCTACTTTCAAGGACAATTCAAGGACAAATATATCACTGTGTTGGTTCATTTCTACCAGTTCCTGACGCTGAACGTAAATGTCTACAAATCTACTTTATATAAGACAATGATGCACCAGTTGAACAATGTTGCGATGCAATTCCAGGCATCAAACGCCAAATAATATGCTATTTGCAAACACTTTTCCACCAACACAATACAGTGGTAAGGTTATTCAAAACTTCAATTAACAACTTACTGGCAAATAATTACGCAATTCAAATACAAGCTGACAATACACCATTCGGACAGCATGCCGGACGCTACAATGCACCTACCATCAATGAAGTTGCTATTGTCATATTTGGCGAAAAACATGATATGCGTGATCTTATTTTTCAGCGACGAAATAATGTAATTCAACATGTCGCTGAAACACATCTATCAAACGACGCGCTGCAGAATCCCATAATTTATTGGAAGCGGAAAGACGGATATCACTTTAGTATTATGCAAAGTAATTATCAACAAGAAAATAAAAATTATTTTCTTTTCATTCTTTATCGTTATTTTTTTATTTTTTCTGCGGCAGCAACGCGCCGGGTACCAGCTAATATATATATATATATATATATATATATATATATATATATATATATATATATATATATAAGTATATATGTATGTATGTATGTATATATATGAAGGGCCACGGGGGAAAACGATCAGTCCATTTTCCTGCCAAATTGAGATTACACACAGTGGGAACTGGTAGCTTATTGTAGACAGTATATAACTATGATAACATTCAGGCAAGAAACATCATAGTCACTCTGTTATAATAGGAAAACAATTGAGGCTAACGGGGAAGAATGATCAGCCACACGCCAGCGGGCAAGAAAGATCAAGGTCCTATTTGCTCCCTTCCACTTACATCCGATTGTCAGCAGTACTTGCTTTGTTTTTTTGGTTAGTTGAAATAACGTGTACAAAAAACATAACCTCATGTGTATAACGTAACCAGTTTAAACAATATAGGGGCCGCCTAGGTGGCCTAGTTGATAGAGTATTGGGCTTTCACCCCGAGGACCCGGGTTCGATTCCCGGCTATGGCTTGGCATTTTCATACGCTATAAATCATCCCATTGTCTGCTAGCCCAAGTGTGCACAATAGTCGAACGTTAAATACCGAAAAAAAACAATATAGTTGAATTATCTTGAGTGATTTTAGTCGTGAAACAGACAGTGAAGAAGGGACGAGTATACATAACGATGTAAAAAAAACAAGAAGAAATTGAGGCAATTACTGTTGATTTTGAAAGAAATCTGTCTATACTCTTTAACACAACCACATCTGACGTATACTATCGTCGACAACTGAATTTCCTTTCTTTCAATATACATGCATTGTCACACTCAATCTCGTATTTTAACGTATTGATGAAAGTGTCCATCAGAAGAAGGCAGATAACATTTGCTTAATGCTTAAACACTTCTTTGGTAACATTCTTAGTAAAACACATCATTCTTTTCTGCGACTCGTGTGCGGGCAGAACAGTTATGCGCTTTCTGCACAACACAGTTCATACACTGAAACGATTTGCAACCGTAAAAGTAGTTTTCCTTAAAGAGGCCACTCTTATATGGAGGGGGGACAAGGATATGAGTTTCTTGTCAATAAAAATCTTACACCCAGTGACTGGAGGGATGTCATCAAAAAGAGCAAATTCAAACCATCACCTTTCACTGTCATCAATTGTGCAACAGACGTCAAAATTGAAACTTAGACAGACTTTTTATTTGGGCTTTATGTTAAGAAGTGCCCTATGCCTACACGACCAATTGGTATTTTATAAATTGACTAAAAGCAGGCAAGATTCATGTTTTACAAGTCAAAATACTTGGGTAGATATTTGAAAGCTTTTTTTTAAGAATAAAGGCACAGCAAACAAGAAATTAAGAAAGTCTAACAAGCAAAATGATCCAAAACGCATTGAAAGAACTTTTCAGCGGAAAACTACCCATTAAACCCGCAAAATTAAAGGATCTACTACATTTAAAACAGTTCTTGACCAGTCCCAAGTCTCAAGCATTATACGATTTACTGGTTCCTGCCCTTGGTTTGGACGAAGGAGGCTAAGATGACATTGAGCATCCAGAAAACCAACCAGATGATGTTTCACAACTGGCAAAAACGATCAAGGTCTTCACATCATTTTGTTTTGAATTTAACTGTTCATGTTTCATCTCTTAAGTGTTGTTTTTTTATTTCTGAATATGTAACGAATGCAGTTTTAAAATGTACAAAGTTTAAGAAAGTTATTTTTATACCAATTTTTAAGTTATTTAATCGACTTGAAACTTAAAAAACTGAATTCTGAAAATTGTGGTTTGTTTTTTTCTATTGATCTATTGATCACAAAAAACTATGATCATTCTTCCTCGTGGACCTTTATATATATGTTATTATATATAATATAATTATATAGGACATATATATATATGTTACTAACCTAATTAAATTATATAGGCCTACATAATTATCGCCAGGCCTGGCTCTAGGAGATTTGCCGCCTGGGGTGACTTTATAATTACCACCCCTCCCTTAATACAAACATTGAGTAATAACTTCATGATCTTTGTAGAAAAATTTGTGAAGTCTAAGTCAGTTATAATATTCAGTTATATTCACCTAAGTTTAACAAAGCTTCCTTGATAAATTTTATAAGAAATTGTCTCTTAGGTAGTACACCTTTATAATCATGGTATCATATATTAGGAAATGAGTGATGACAATTTCTTGTAAACAATTGGAGAAATGTTTGCTAAAAACTCCAGATTTTCAAGTTCTATAACGAAGAATTTTTAAAAGATATTTTTTAAAAACTTAGCCTAATTCTACATCTACGTCATAAAGAGAGCCACCAAGAGAAATTTTAACTTTATAGGCTTTGTCTTCTTGAGCTACAGTGATCATATAGTCAGTGACTTTCGTTTATATATTTTGACTGTGATGTAGATAGAATGAATGAAATAAAAAGAAAAGAATAATAGTATTTACTTGCAATCTATACCTATATAAGAATACATTTATGTATTGTCCCGTATCATTATATGTAAAAAGTAACTTTTTGTTACCGATACTAGGTGGGAATAATTTTGCGTCAAAGTTCCTTATCTGAATTTTGCCGCTCTGTGCGGTGGCACGGTTCGCCCCCCCAGAGCCAACCCGGAATCAATTCACAATAACAATTGTAACTGTTTAAAAGCAACATTTTGTAACTGTCAGGCAGTCATATAAACACATCTTGTAAAACCTAAATCAAATTGCTAAATTGTTTGTGTTCTGAAATTCAATTGACTTACAAATAATTCGAATCACTTTCAGCTTTCAGCTGATCTGGCATAATATGCAGTGTTTGAGTTAAAGCCATCAGTCAGAATTAGTAATAAATCAGACCAGATATTTGCTTTTAACATTTGGAATTATTGTGTTAAGTAAACAAAAGCATAACTGTTAAATTGCAACTTTGTATATAATATTTGTAAATATAAGCTCAAAGTGGATAAGAAATCTTACTTAAAAGAAGTTTTTGTTTAAAAACGTAAAATTGTCTCAAGCCATATATTTGAAGGGCCACGGGGAAGAGCGATCATAGTGCTGCACACCACAATTTTCAGAATTAATTTTTAAGTTTCAAGTCGATTAAATAACTTAAAAATTGGTATAAAAATAACTTTCTTAAACTTTGTACATTTTAAAACAGCATTAATTACATATTCAGAAATAAAAAACAACACAACAGATTTTACAAGAACAGAACAGTTAAATTCAAAACAAAAAGATGTCAGCACCATGATCGTTTTTGCCAGTTATGAAGCATCATCATACTGAAGAGGTGGGTGAAGAAGCATCATCATACAATAATATGGTGGGTTGTCTGGATGCTTGATGTCATCTTCACCTCCTTCGTCCGAACTAAGGGCGTCCAAACCAAGGGCAGGAACCAGTAAATTGTAGAATGCTTGAGAATCGGGACTGATCAAGAACTGTTTTAAATGTAGTATATCTTTTAATTTTGCTGGTTTAATGGGCAGTTTTCCATTGAAAAGTTCTTTCAGTACGTTTGGGTCATTTTGCTTGTTAGACTTTCTTAATTTCTGTTTTCTGTGCCTTTATTCCGAACAAAAAAAGCTTTCAAATATCTGTCCAGGTAGTTTGACTTGTAAAACATGAATCTTATCTGCTTTTGGTCAACCTTTAAAATACTAATTGGTCGTGTAGGCATAAAGCCTACTTTTTTAGGCATAAAGTGTAGGCATAAAGCCAAATACTTTTTAACATAAAGCCCAAATAAAAAGTCTGTCCAAGTTTCAATTTTGCACAATTTATGACAGTGACAGGTGATGGTTTGAATTTGCTCTTTTTGATGACATCCCTCCAGTCACTGGGTGTCTCAGTGTAAGATTTTGCATTGACAAGAGACTTATATCCTTGCCCTCCATATAAGGGTGGCCTCTTAAAAGGAAAACTACTTTTACGGTTGCAAATCATTTCAGTGCATGAACTGTGTAGTGCAGAAAGCGCATAACTGTTCTGCCTGCACACGAGTCGCAGATAAGAATGATGTGTTTTACTGTTGGACTAAGAATGTTACCAAAGAAGTTTTTAAGCATCGAGCAAATGTTATCTGCCCTCTTCTGATGGACACTTTCATCATACGTTAAACTACTGAGGTTGAGTGAGACAATATATATATATATATATATATATATATATATATATATATATATATATATATATATATATATATATATTAAAAGAAATGAAATTCACTTGTCGACGATAATATACGTCAGATGTGGTTGTGTTAAAGAGTAGAGAGATTTATGTCAAAATCAACAGTAACTACCTCAATTTCTTCATGTTTTTTTCACATTGCTATGTATAATTATCCCTTCTTCACTGTCTGTTTCACTAAAATCACTCAAGATAATTCACCTATATTGTTTAAACAGGTTATGTTATACACATGATATTATGTTTTTTATACACATTACTTCAACTAACCAAAAAACAAAGCAAGCACTGCTGACAATGGGATGTAAGTGGAGGGGAGCAAATAGATCCTTGATCTGACTTGCTCGCTGGCGTGTGGACTGTGATCATTCTTCCCCGTTAGCCCCAATTGCTTTCCTATTATAACAGAGAGACTATGATGTTTCTTGCCTGAATGATATCATTATATTCTAAAGAAAGGGATTTGTTCAACCCCAGGCACTGCGATCAACTGACCTATTGTGCAACCTGAATGATATCATAGTTATATACTGTCTACAATAAGCTACCAGTTTCCATTGTAATCTCAATTTGGCAGAAAAATGGACTTTGATCCTTTTCCCCCGTGGCCCTTCATTTATTATTGTTCATTTTTATTTTAACCTCAAATTGTTTAACCTCAAATCTTCTGCAATTTTCATACACAATAGCATCATATATAAATAAATGTAATTAAATGTATTGCAGTAATCTCGACCAACTTGGTATACTAGATATGTCCCTTTTGGTGTCATCTTGTCAATCTCTGCAGCAGCACTTGTGAAGTTAAAGCAAAACAGGGTGACTATACGGTGATAGCGTTGTAACCTCTTCAGATAACCACTGCAGTGAACTGTTTGTTTTCCAACTGATTAGTTACGAGATATACTACAGCAAATTTTATTAAGAGTTTAAATATTTTAAGGCTGATATAATGTCTATGCTCAATCTGAGCATCAGCACATTGCCAGACGCAATTCCAAAAATTTAGTATCTACAGGCAAGTGTGCCTTGATTTTACTTATCCAAGAAGGCTGTGTGCACGTTACTAATTCTAAGTCATTTTATTAATTTTACTTCAAATTTTTCAAATTAAAAATAAGTTTGAACTTTTTTTGTTTTAATCAAAATATGATCTTGAAAAGTGAGCAAAACTTGAAAGTGCATGTAATCGAATTTAATAAAACAACTGCACTTTAAAAAATCAAATTAAAATTTTTTAAAATAAAAATGGCGTCAAAAATTTTTTCTTGGCAAATGTAAAAATAATCCAAAGATAAGGACAAAACCAACGCACATGAAAAATTTCATCTTTCAGTTTAGCTTCTAGCAATGTTCACGGATACACACTCACAGACAGACACAACGAATAAGAACTACTTTTTTTGGAATCATCAGAGGTCCTAAAAAAAGGTATAGGGTACTCAAGTTTTGGTAGATTCGCCACTACTTGGAAATAGATTTTTCACGATCACGTACTTTTTTATGCTACGTATAGTGAGAAATAAAAAACTACGATGTTATGAAAATATTTTGCACCATTACTAATGCCAATGCTCACTTGATACTTCACTTGTACTTTATATAGTGCTCACAGATATCACACTAACGTACAATCACCTCTAGAACAATTTATAACCCATTTCCCTTATTTAGAAATGTATTTGCATTTTACCATCACACCAGAAACTACTGACTCCAATAAATTATTACATTAATTTGTAAATTTTAAATCAATTTGTCAAAGAAAAAATATTAATATTACATTCGATAACAAAATAAAGAATTAAATAAAACATTAGTTTTTACAATATTGCACATTTATTTTTCTTATTATTCGTACATTTTTGTTGAATAGGCGAACATCAGGAATTTGAAATCTGAAACAAAAAACGGTTAATAAATAAACCGAATTTATAAAAAATGTAATCACAAAAATTGTTACAGATTGAATTATAAATTCCAGATTTAATGTAAATGCCATGTTTACATTAAACATGTCGTCAT
Organism: Callitettix versicolor; assembly: GCA_022606455.1. Classification (NCBI taxonomy): domain Eukaryota; kingdom Metazoa; phylum Arthropoda; class Insecta; order Hemiptera; family Cercopidae; genus Callitettix; species Callitettix versicolor. The sequence goes on along the minus strand of CM040188.1, from coordinate 36,852,810 downwards.
TAATTATAGAAGTACCTTATCTGTTCTCAATGTCAATTTTTTGGTTTTTATGAAGCCTATGACAACGACCGTATCATTCACTACACTTGCCTTAGAAATCTCAATGAAAGCAAAATAAAAATATATTAAATAAAATGGCACAAGACTTTTAACTTTAAATTATTTCCTTTACGAATTACGATTGAATTGGCATATTATCATTCTATTCTGTTAAGGAATTAGCATACCTTAATACTTTTGGCATAAAACCGAAAAAATGAAAAAATTTCTCAAAATCGTTTCATGAGATATTGCTAAAATTTCAGTGCATTTATTTTAATGAAACATTACTTGTTATTTTTTAATTTTAGTTATAATAAAACAGTAATTAAAAATTAAAAATAGTTATATTTCAAAAATCGACCATACCAACTCAGTGTAATAAATTTTAAATAAATAGAATTTACAGTTTGAGAGTAAATTGGCAAGGATTACTTTTGATTTTTCAATTTATCCATTTACGGTTGAAACGTTTCTATGGGTTTAACACTATTCCGTATTTTCAATGGATTAATAAATGATCTGAACAGTTTAAATGCTTACAGAAATGCAATATGTTCAGTTTTCACAATACAAAATAAGCCATTAAGTCTCTTGATTATTACTGTTTTTGCCTGGCATGGTAAAAAAATGTTAACGTGACAAACATGCAACTAAATATATGAATAAATGAACACAAAAGAACACGAAATAAGCATGGTAAATAATTGTAAGAGGCGAACATTATAAGATCTTAAGTTCATACATTCTGTAATCGTTCACTATTTGGCAATTACAAGCAACGTTTTTCGTTGTTTAATTTTTTTTCCTAACAATAGATTTACATATTTATAAAGTCTAAAAACAAGAAAAGTGAAACACTTTATTTCCATGCATACAATGTTACTTTAGTTAGGTTAATTTTCAATAACCTAACTAAAGTAACACGGTGTGCATAGAGTAGTTTCCGATTCATTTTTGCTTGTTAACAAGAGATTAACTTGTTTAAAAAGTCAGAAAAACAAGAAAATGTGACAAATTTACTTTATTTTCAAGTATTTTATTTTAGTTAGGTTGGCAACACTTGCTAACCTAACATATCATGCGTAGAAATATATTAAGTTTGTAATTTTTTCTGTTTTACGAATTTTAAAACATGATAATGTGTTGTTAGTAAACAAAATAAGGTAGTAAGTTGAGCCAGGTGACCTACGAGTTGATATTTTCGTTTGCAGTAGCGGGGCAATGTAACACATACTTTACAAAATGTTTTGAAAATACATATACAATTTAAAAACGGACATTTTGTCAGCTGTTATGTATTTGTCAGCTGTTGTGTAGCTTTTCCTTTTCATCATATCTGTGTCTTAGTTTTTATTATTGACTGCTCACGGTATGATTATATTTAAGTTGAGCCTGAAAAACGTGTGTCGATCCATTATTTCTAAACATAGTGTATTGTTTCTATATACACAAAATTATGGAAAATATTTGAATAAACAATATTATAGAGACTTGTATGTTACATTTGATCAGACGAAACACAAATTACATAGAAAAAAGTTATTTTATTATTAACTTGAGATACCTTTGGTCATATACGAGGTGTGTTCAGAAAGTAACGAGAATTTTTAAATTTCGCAGACTTGGAGAGTCCGAATGTTAAACATTTTTTTATTATGTTGGTATATATGCCCTTGAAGTATGATAAAAATTTCAGCTGTTTTTATTGTTGACATTGTCTGTGACAGCCACTAAGGTTAGACTTGTTTTTATGAGCTCGGCGATTTTCGTTTATTAAAAGAAATGGATCAAAGAATTTGATTAAATTTTGCGTAAAAAATGGAATAAAGTGTAACAATGTATGTGAAATGTTAACAAAGGTCTATGGTGAGTCTGATATGAGTAAAGTAAGAGTTTATGAGTGGTATAAGCGTTTCCAAGAAGGCCGTGAAGACGCTGAAGATGACGAGCGCCCTGGACGCAAATCAACAACCAAGAAAAACGTGGAAAAAGTGAAAGTAATGGTTATGAACAATCGCCAAATCACAATTAGAGAGGTCGCTGATGATGTTGGCATATCGATTGGATCATGTCATGACATTGTTTCCAATGTTTTGTGTATGAAACGCGTGGCAGCAAAATTCGTTCCAAAATTGTTAAATTTTGAACAAAAACAGCGGCGAATGGAACTTGCTCAGGATTCACTAAATGAAGTCAAAGACAATGCAGAATTACTGAAACGTATTATAACAAGTGACGAAACATGGGTTTACGGATATGACGTCGAAACTAAGGCTCAATCATCTCAGTGGAGGCATTCTGGCTCGCCAAGACCGAAAAAGGTTCGACAAGTGCGGTCGAACGTGAAGGTTATGCTCACTGTGTTCTTCGATATTAATAGCATAGTGCATCATGAATTCCTGCCACCAGGTAAAACGGTCAATAAGGAGTACTACCTACAAGTTCAACGCCGTTTGCGTAAAGCAATCCGAAAAAAACGCCCTGATCTGTGGAAAAACAATTCATGAATTTTGCACCACGATAATGAACCAGCTCACACTATCGCTTGTTCGTGAATTTTTGACCAAAAACAGTACTGTAACGATGCCCCAGCCTCCATGTTCGCCAGAAATGGCTCCGTGTGACTTTTTCCTATTTCCAAAAATAAAGAGAACCTTAAATGGCCGTCGTTTTACAGCCGTAGATGGCATTAAAATCGCATCGCTGAAAGAACTAAAGGCTATCTCAAAGATCGAGTTTGAGAAGTGTTTCGAGGATTGGAAGAAGCGCTGGTACAAGTGCATAATCTCCAATGGGGACTATTTTGAAGGCGACAACATCAATGTAGAAGAACAAATAAATGTTTTGTTCAAAAAATTAAAATTCTCGTTACTTTCTGAACACACCTCGTATAAGTTTTAGTTTATATTTTTAACCGCTCTGGGATACTAAAAGCATTTTCTTTGCTATTAGCGTTTCAACACGCCTCGACATCTAGGCTTTTGTTGTAGTTTGAGTTAGGCACTTGAGGGCGATAGTTGATCAAAATTCTTGAAACATCCTGTATTGTTTCGATATACGTAAAATTTGATAAACTATTCAAATAAACAATTATATCAGAATTTGTTAATAATTAATAAAATTATTATTGTTTCTAATTTTGTCAGTGTAATTTTTTAAAAAAGTGTAAGATTAATAAAATTATGATTTTTAAAATGTGAAATTGCCGATACTTTTCAAACGGATTTTATTGGGTAATGAGTTTGTCTAAGATAATAGCAAAATTGATTTTTGTGCCAAGTTTAAGTAAAATCGAACCAAAATTGCAAATGCAAAATACTAACACATTAACACAGATTTATTTTACTGTATATTTACTTATTAATTGAACAACTCAGAAAATGATCTGTGGTCTTACCAAGATGGCCGCTTCAAAAACTCATTTTCAAATGAAAATTTGCAGAAAAGGTATAATTTATTCATTATTAAAGTTAAGTAGTATTTTACAATACATTACAGCACAATGTCAAGTACATACCACAGTCAGTTCTATGTGTGTAGATTGGGATAAATATGTCGGGTAATTTCACGTTGTTTTCTCTCTGTCTTCACTTTCTGCAAAGAATAAATAATAAATAAATTGTGTGAAACTAACATAATTCTTGCATTGAATTATTTCCTCCAAAATTACGGTCACAAAACTAACGAAACTCACTGTAAAATCAACCTATTTTATTAAAATCGGTTGATCAGATTTTTTAAAAATTTGATATCTTAAGATCCGTAACGCAATTTGGTGAACAAAATTTGAAATAAAAAGAAATTTACGGCTAAAAGGTAAAAGTTTTTCCCGTTTTACTCCAAAACCCCAATTTCAAATTTACTATACTGCTTTGAATTATTATTACCATATCACAAATTATGATGACCTGATTTTGATAAACTAAACAGATTTTTTAGTTTTCTACGTTAACTATCGAAATAGATTTTTGGGTTCACGGCGAACCATACGCATCATTTGGGTACTTATTGATTACACTGACGAAAAATTTGATCAAAACTTTTAGAACAGATTTTAAGCAAACACGTTTTTTACATTTTTCTTCTTTTTTGTTTGTTCAACTTAAAAACCGTTCTTGTGAAATGGAACGAATTTACTATAAAGAAACTGATGTCGGTAAGCAGAATGAGGAAACTGCATGTCACATAATCTATTATTGCAAGACTTGCCAGCAATAGGCGAAGGTACTTTGGTTCCAGGCTACCAAGGACCTCCTTCTTGCTGAATGAGCTACAAATGAATGAACTGCTAAAAGTCAGTGAACGAACTAGCGTAATGAACTAGTACCTAACAGACTATTTGCACAGTAGATCCTTTGGTAGCTAGGGGCAACAAATCTCGTAAATCTCTTTGTCTAATCTAACTAACTTTCGACACAATGAAACAAAGTTTGCAGGTAGCGGATAATAGATGACACATGTCCTAAACTACAACATCTTATATATAACAGGAATTGTTAACGTGCAGTTACCGTAAGTCTGTGAGTTTCAAAATGGCAACGGAAAACTAAAACACGTATTAAAAATTATAAAATGTTAAAAATAAGTAATGAAATGTTTTTAATTTGTTACTTTTTTTGGTCTTACTTACCGTAGTTATAAACATTCAAAGTTTTATAATATTTCTTGTCAACTATAATTTTCATAATAATATTTCTTTGAATTTATTAACTGCTGCATAGGGTGTTTGAGCGCACCCTTTCTTCTCTTTTTTTTGTAAAGGCAACTGAGGCATAACCTAGAACTGAAACAAAATTAGAAGTGTACAGTAGAAATAGAAAAAAAAATGATTTAAAATCTCTTAATATTTGATAGAAATGATATTTTCGTTATTCAATATTTTTGTATAATGGTGTTAACAGTTATCTTATTAAAAAAGTTTCTTTCAAATTTCAAAATAATAATAATAATAATGATGATGATGATGATGGTGATGGTGATGGTGATGGTGATGGTGGTGGTGGTGGTGGTAAAGTAATAGTAAGTGGTGTAATAGTAATAGTAATAGTAAGTAATAGTAATAGTAATAGTAATAGTAATAATAGTAATATAATAGTAATAGTAATAGTAATAGTAATAGTAGTAATAGTAATAGTAATAGTAATAGTAATAGTAATAGTAATAGTAATAGTAATAGTAATAGTAATAGTAATAGTAAGTAAGTAAATAAGTAATAGTAATTGTAATAATAATAGTAATTGCAATAGTAATTGTAATAGTAATAGTAATAGTAGTAGTAGTAGTAATAGTAATAGTAATAGTAATAGTAATAGTAATAGTAATAGTAATAGTAATAGTAATAGTAATAGTAATAGTAATAGTAATAGTAATAGCAAATAGTAGTAATAGTAATAGTAATAGTAATAATAGTAAAGTAATAGTAATAGTAGTAATAGTAATAGTAATAATAGTAATAGTAATAGTAATAATAGTAATATAGTAATAGTAATAATAGCAATAGTAATAGTAATAGTAATAGTAATAGTAATAGTAATAGTAATAGTAATAGTAATAGTAATAGTAATAGTAATAGTAATAGTAATAGTAATAGTAATAGTAATAGTAATAGTAGCAATAGTAATAGTAATAGTAATAGTAATAGTAATAGTAATAGCAATAGTAATAGTAATAGTAATAGTAATAGTAATAGTAATAGTAATAGTAATAGTAATAGTAGTAATAGTAATAGCAATAGTAATATAAAGTAATAATAGTAATAGTAATAGCAATAGTAATAGCAATAGTAATAGTAATAGCAATAGTAAGTAATAGTAATAGTAATAGTAATAGTAATAGTAATAGTAATAGTAATAGTAATAGTAATAGTAATAGTAATAGTAATAGCAAGTAATATAGTAATAGTAATAGTAATAGCAATAATAGTAATAGTAATAGTAATAGTAATAGTAATAGTAATAGTAAATAATAGTAATAGTAATAATAGTAATAGTAATAGTAATAGTAATAGTAATAGTAATAGTAATAGTAATAGTAATAGTAATAGTAATAGTAATAGTAAATAGTAAATAGTAAATAGTAATAATAGTAATAATAGTAATAGTAAATAGTAAATAGTAACAGTAATAGTAATAGTAATAGTAAATATAATAGTAATAGTAATAGTAATAGTAATAGTAATAGTAATAGTAATAGTAATAGTAATAGTAATAGTAATAGTAATAGTAATAGTAATAGTAATAGTAATAGTAATAGTAATAGTAATAGTAATAGTAATAGTAATAGTAATAGTAATAGTAATAGTAATAGTAATAGTAATAGTAATAGTAATAGTAATAGTAATAGTAATAGTAATAGTAATAGTAATAGTAATAGTAATAGTAATAGTAATAGTAATAGTAAGTAATATAATAGTAATAGTAATAGTAATAGTAATAGTAATAGTAATAGTAATAGTAATAGTAATAGTAATAGTAAAGTAATAGTAATAGTAATAGTAATAGTAATAGTAATAGTAATAGTAATAGTAATAGCAATAGTAAGTAATAGTAATAGTAATAATAGTAATAGTAATAGTAATAATAATAATAATAGTAATAGTAATAGTAATAGTAATAGTAATAGTAATAGTAATAGTAATAGTAATAGTAATAGTAATAGTAATAGTAATAGTAATAGTAATAGTAATAGTAATAGTAATAGTAATAGTAATAGTAATAGTAATAGTAATAGTAATAGTAATAGTAATAGTAATAGTAATAGTAATAGTAATAGTAATAGTAAGTAATAGTAATAGTAAGTAATAGTAATAGTAATAGTAATAGTAATAGTAATAGTAATAGTAATAGTAATAGTAATAGTAATAGTAATAGTAATAGTAATAGTAATAGTAATAGTAAATAGTAATAGTAATAGTAATAGCAATAGTAATAGTAATAGTAATAGTAATAGTAAAGTAAGTAATAGTAATAGTAATAGTAATAGTAATAGTAATAGTAATAGTAATAGTAATAGTAATAGTAATAGTAATATAATAGTAATAGTAATAGTAATATAATAGTAATAGTAATAGTAATAGTAATAGTAATAGTAATAGTAATAGTAATAGTAATAGTAATAGTAAAAGTAATAGTAATAGTAAATAGTAATAGTAATAGTAAAGTAGTAAGTAGTAATAATAGTAATAGTAATAGTAATAATAGTAATAGTAATAGTAATAGTAATAGTAATAGTAATAGTAATATAATAGTAATAGTAATAGTAATAGTAATAGTAATAGTAATAGTAAGTAATAGTAATAGTAATAGTAATAGTAATAGTAATAGTAATAGTAAAGTAATAGTAATAATAGTAATAATAGCAATAGTAAATAATAATATAATAGTAATAGTAATAGCAATAGCAATAGCAATAGCAATAGCAATAGCAAATAATAGCAATAGCAAATAATAGTAATAATAATAGTAATAGTAATAATAATAGTACTAATAATAATAATAATAATAATAATAATAATAATAATAATAATAATAATAATAATAATAATAATAATAATAATAATTATTATTATTATTAGGAACAACGGAAGTTCAATTAAATGGAATTCAATAAGCCTACTATTAAGTTAAGTTCAATAGGGTAGTTAAGAAACTTCAAGATTTTTTAAAATTGCAACAAAAGATTCCTCTTAAGAACCATGAGCCTACTTTGAGTACATTACAGTGTATTATGTATACAATAAGACAAAACCTTTAAACTACAAAATGAAAAGAATTAAAAGAAATATACGGAACTAGTTTAGAGTAACCATCTTAAAGTATTCTTAAAGTATTAAAGTATTAATTGATTACCGAATATTATTACCGAAAAGTACTAAAGGGTACTTAAATGGTTTCGAATACTTTCAGGGAGTACTTTTTTAGTTACGTATTTTTATTATTAACTAATTAAAACGATGTTTTATTTAAAATTATTTTCAATTTATATTTTGTAAAATTTCAACTAATTTAAAAAAATTATTTTACCGATACCTAAACATTAAAACTTTCATGGTATGGTATTCTGTACAATATTCTGTCACCATTACATACTTGGTTAAGTACTTACAAATTTAATTAGTTTTAGTTAGTGTTTTTGTAGTTTCATTCTGCCTACTTAAAATTAGTTTCCGTTTGAAGTTGTGGATTTTACCTCATTGTCTATGTCAATCACAACACACTGTTTCTTGTACTTCAGATTATGTATTACTAGTCACTGATTTTTAAAATTATTATAAATAATAATAATCTCATTAAGAATCAAAAACAAATTCTATTGAGACAAAGCAATCTATGTTTTTATAGATCCAGTTTCAAAGACAAAAGTTATGTGTGTTGAATGTGATTGTCGAATTTTAACGAATAAATCAGATAATTTATATTCTACCTAAGCATTTTCCAAAGTAGGCTACTAATAGAAAATTATCAATTTAAAACTTAATAAATGTGTATTTTTTTAATAAACAAGATGCTCTGACATCATAAACATTATTCGTATTTTATTTTGAATATTATCTTTATAGTTTTAGATATTTTGACCAAATTGATGTAATATTTCAGGAAAATTTTCAAACAAATATTAACTATTTAAACAATATCCTATTTGTGTGCTGTTTGACGCAACTACAAGCACGTTCAAACATGTTTACCTTATTATATACTTCCAAATATAATAAATCCCGGAATAGAGTTAGTGACCACAGGACACCTCAGTAGCACTCATTGTAACCTAAAAAATATAAATTGAGAATATAACATAATTAAATGTCACAGCATAGAAGATTTATAAATTATTTAGTTTTGTAATGTTCTTGCTCTCAAGATTTTTGTACTTGCCTACACTGTGCTTTCTTTGTGGTTCTGTGTTTGTGTTTCCGCGTGTTTAATATTCGACCCACTAGGCCACGCTGTTTTCTGCCATGTTTTTGCAGTGCAATCTTCCGGAACCTAAAAGAAATTGTAAGCTGTAATTAATTAATAAAAAAAATAAAATAAGAGGAAGTTAATATTACTTTATTAGACCTGAAAGTTTTTGCAATTCTAGACAGAAAATCTTAACATGGTGTTTAAGAGTTTAAAGAATAAACATTTATTGAAAAATATGGGATTAAATTTGTGGTTTGTAAAAAATACAACATATTAACAACCAGTATTGGGAGATTTTCTGTTGTCGATTGACAAGCGACCCTGACTTGACTTTATATAGCATCTAGAAGTAAACCTGGAAACAATTTAGTATTGAAATATCTCTAGTAAAATATTTGAAATTAATAATTTGGATTTTAAGAATATATTCTATTTGTAAGGTGTTTAAAAAATTGGTAATTGAGGATATTGAGAAAAATTTACAATTTCAGTGTTTTATGTTTGGCCTTTTGTCCTATAATTTATTATTATAAAAATTGGTAATAAAAATATTCGTAAGAGACAGCTGGCGTGATAGAAGCAAATTTATATTATTTTTTTATCTCGCTGTCTTTTAAAAACTTGACTTTGTCATCATAATCAGTAATTATAATAACTTCAAAATTACACTGAAAATTTAAAATATGTCCAAAATTAATTAGCATTATAACACAAAGTATTGAAAAGGAGTAAAGGAAAAAAATTGTAAATTTTTTAAATCAAACTACTTATGTTTGTTATTCATAAAAATACAATAAATGAAATTTAAAAAAACCAATAATATAATCACTGCCAGAATAAAACATTTTTTTTCAATGGTACTCTTCAAAACAAATATATGAGTACATACTTTCATAATGTTATTTCTAAAAACGTTACGTTCGAGACTCTCAAATATGTTTGTATGTTTTGTGGTGTTTTACAGTTTTTTTGTCTTGTCTGTGTATTTGCATGTAAGAAACATCTTTTTTGTAATTTTTAATATATATTTTATTTAATTAAAGTAATTTTCATAAAATAAGGATTAAGAATTTATTCAAAACTAAAAGATTTTAATGGCCGCCATCTTGAAAATTTTCAAGATAAACTTTAGATACTTTTTTAAACAGTCGTCGATACAGATATGTATATGTGTGCCAAATTTTATGAAGCTACCTAGAACCGTTCTCAAATTGTTTCTCATAAAAAAAAAAAAATGGCTGCCAGACAGAAAACGAAGCGTTTTTAGACCTATGTTTTTTGGAATTTTTCATCTCATTTTGATGTGGGGAATCACACTGTGAATTCTTGGAACCTTTTTTCTAAACACCCTGTATACGAGTATATATATGACGTGTGTGTAAGTATAATTTTTTTATTTCATATGAGCCGCCTCAGTGGCCTAGTTGATAGCGTACTAGGCTTTCACCCCGAGGACCCGGGTTCGATTCCCGGCCAGGGCTTGGCATTTTCATACGCTATAAATCATTTCCATCGTCTGCATTAGCCCAAGTGTGCACAATAGTATGATTTAAAAATATAATATATATATATATTTCATATACTTATAATTGAAGGACCTCTCTCTCTCTCAAAAAATGAAGTGGGTTGGGATCGGCATTCATTTCAAGGTCTTATCATCATGGCGGCACCAATAGCTTATTTTCCAAAAGAAATTCGCAGAATGTTACGATTTTATGAATAAGTAAAAAATCTACATATATTTTAATTACACTAGCTTAGTTTAAAAAACTTCAAATATTAAATAATAAGCTATAATTCTGGATAAAACAATACGAAGTTTGACTTTTTATAAGAGAAGTTATGTTGGGAAAAATGAACTATTTGAGCAGCTATTATGGTAATATCCAGACCCGGGACTATAAAATGAGCCCGAACTTAATCTTTTGTATCCCTTTTTAAGGGGTCGTTATAATTTATATATAAACAACCCATCAAAATGGTGCCCTTTCCAAGATTCCGAGTCTGGGTGTTACCATGATAGCCGCTCCAATAGCTCACTTCTCCAATGAAACTTGCTAAAAGCTGTGCCAAATAGCATTTTAGTCCCGGGACTTCTCGAATAACATTTGTAGTTTTATCTACAATACCCTTTGAAACGTATGTTTTCGAGATCATGTTCGGTGCTCATTTCATAATACTCTTCCTGAATCTTACCGTTATTACTTTTTGCAGTGAAAAATCGTCAAAAAATTTTGAAACAAACTATTACCGTATTTAGAAGTACGAGGATTGGGGAATTATATGTCTGACTTTTTAAAATTTGTATACACGAAAATCCTACAATATTATTATCGCTGAAGACAAGATCGGAAAAAATTATTAATAATAAAATTAACGATAGATAAAAGAAACAGAATTTTGAAAAAGTAAAACAATATTTAAAATACTTAATGCTTAAGAAATAAATAATAGTTAATAAAACTGTATAAAAATAACAAAAAGATAAAGTTATTTTCAATAAAACGTAATAAATTATTATAATATTTAAACAATAGAATACGACTGGGCTGTAAATGAAAACATATCCTTTAAAATAAAACTTAACATATACATAACAATGAATTAAAAATAATAAATAAAAAAAAATTGATTAATAAAATACTGCCTAACCCACATACCTGGCGCAGGTTCCTAAATGTTCAATAACACTGCCTCAAGGGCACCTGGAACGTGCTGTACGCAAATTGCCTAACTGCCCCGTGCTATACCAATGCAATGGGTGGATCTATTTCACTGAAATAGGCCCTACCTTTTGTAAAAGCTTTGAAAGCAAAACAGCGACAAATTACTTATTACGATTATGTGTTTAGAGTTTTTTTTTAAGTACTGCATTAACTTTACCCCGTGGGAAACGAACCGGAATAACCGCTTCGACACCGAAACGAAAGTTATTGAACGCTATCTCCATTAACATTTCGCCAACTATCGACAAGAAAACCAAATATGTCTTCACTGCAATCGGGGATATTTATCGATATACTTTAGAATCGTTTACAGTTTTATTTATTTCGAATGTCATAAACATTATAGCGAATTTAAAATTGGAAAGTAGGTAACGCATGTGTATTTTAGTACACCAGCGTCCAAATTTTGGTTTAATTTGATTTATACTTAGCACCAAATTCGACTTTGGCGATTGAAGTGATAATCTCAAAGATGATAGATCGATTTTGGCAAAAAGTCGGATTTCAGCTTAATTTTATAAATAGTTATAAAAAATAATTATTTATTAATTTTTCGACAATTATAACAATATAAATGTTGTTATAAAATTTATGTATTAAATTTGTTTGAAGAGTTTACTTATTTTTAAGAGTTCACGTAGGTCACAAGATTCAAACAACGAAAACATAAAGATTGGCGTCTAATTAAACTTGTGACAATTTAACAATTTAAAAATTTAATTGCTTTAACTATTAATCATAAATGATCATTTCATAACTTTGTAATTTATTAATACTAAACTTAAATCTTATGCAAGTACATATACAAATTTTAATATATTATTATACAATTTGTTTATAAATTTATTATTAGATTGGAATGAGTTTGAAAATTTTGTGATTTAGAGACTCTGACTCGTGAAATGTATTTACTCGAGGTCCTTAATTACAATTTTCGTTATGTTATGTTTTTTTAAATTTTCTTAGTAGTTACTGTTATTAGTATCTTATTTGTGTACAATTGTTTTTGTTATGCAGTTGGGATGTCGGAAGTAGTCCTTGGTGGAAGCAGATCAAGTTGATTGATGAAGTGGTTGGTCCAGTAGATACTAGCAAAGTTCTCATAGATTCTAATGGTGATAAGTTCATAACAAAAACTGTAGCAATTGGCTGACACTAATAACTGCGATACACTTTAGTTCTTTTCTAATCAATTATTTTCATAAGGAACGACGATTCACTTGATCTCTTTAGCGAATTAATTATCTACGTTAGAAACGACTTTAAAAAAAAATAAAAATCTTTAGCTTTCTAGCTAATTTAATTCAATATTATCAAAATGATTACTAAGGACTTCTAATAGAATTCGAGACAAGAATAATTTAATGTGGCAACAGCACTCTACTTGCATAGCAAGTCTCTCCCTCATTCCATGTAATCACTTCTTTTTTATCACTTTTTAGGGATTATTATCTTTATGTTTCAATTCAATAGCAGAAAGCGTATTTTTTTATATTCTCCGGTCAGAACGTGTCTTCCTCCTTTTTTTAAAATTTAACTGTCATCCCAACGGAAAATAAAACAAAATGTTATGCTCTTAATTTGCAGCGGACCTAATGGTTTCCTTTGTCGTTGGTTCTTACGTCATCAAAGACACTCTACGTACCATTTAACGGTATGCTGTCCATATTTTATTTGTTTCGCATATACCCTTAACATTTCAGAAATTTACATTATAACATTCCGATTAAAATAATAGCCTGAATAAGTTCGTTAACCAGCAAAATTCGTTCAATAGTTTCAAACTGGCAGTCATTTAAAATATTTAAAAAATCATAACTTCGTTTTCGTAGATAGATATAGTTTTTGAAGATGGAGGTTCTCCGAAACGCGTCAACGTAAGTAGAATTGACGAAGCTAGGGAAAGCAGATCATTATACTGAACATAGTGATAATAATCCTAGCAGAAAAGAAGAAGAATATAAAAAGAATGCGTTTTCGTAATTATTTTTCTAAATATGATTTCACCATCGCAATAAGCGTTAAAAACTGCATACATTATCGTTCTGAATTTCCAAAATCAGTTGAAATTTTAACGGACAGGATTGATTTTTGTATTTTAAATGTATTTGAAAGATTAAAATCCTAATATATGCAAAATCGAATGATGATTATCACGGTGAAATCAGAATTTAAAAAAGTTTACAGACAAATTCTTTGGGAAATTCGCTTCTATCACGTCAGCGAGACAGCTGCGTGCGGCTATTATATTACAGTAACACAGACGCACTTATATTATCAGTTACACTTACTGTATGTGAATGTAAGACGGCGGACTTGGTAGGTGAACAGGAGCTGAGACATATGTTCGTCGGATGCTCTGGTAGTTCGCTTGTTGCAATCTCCACGTCTGCAATAAAACACTTTGTTAGCCCATCGTAAACCGAATACATGACTTGCAAAAATTGTAACTAGATTTGATTCTTCTAAAAATGGTATTGAATTTTAGAGTATTTGAATTGTTTATTGTAGGCCTATGCCTTGCTTATAATTATTAACATTACTTTACATAGTTTAAGAAAATGTGACGATCGTGAAGATTTTCATGTTCGCTACAGGGCTGACTCAAAATTTGGTGAATAAGAGTTAACGAAACAAAGAGCAGCGTTCGCTCGACGAAGCTTGTTTCCAAGTGAAGTTGCATGATGACATACTTCCACAGGTTGATCCAAGTAAAGTATCTGGGTGTGCATTTTAACCGTACGTTAACTTGGAAAAACATATAATCTCAAAACGGAAAAACCCAACATGAAGTTCAGCCAAATGTGCTGGTTGGTAGATCGTAGGTCAAACGTATCCACTGACATTGTACACAGCTACCTTAAAACCAGTATGGACATACGGGATAGAATTATGGGGTACGGCAGGTAATTTTAACATCCAGGTCCTGGAGTGATTCCAAACAAAAGCAAAAGTTTTTTTCTAATATACCTTACAAGATCAGTAATAAGTACATATGCCGCCTCGGTGGCCTAGTTGATAGCGTACTAGGCTTTCACTCCGAGGACCCGGGTTCGATTCCCGGCCAGGGCTTGGCATTTTCATACGCTATAAATCATCCCATCGTCTGCATTAGCCCAAGTGTGCACAACAGTCGGACGTTAAACACAAAAAAAGTACATATACCATGATCTAAATAACAGTAGCATCAGAAAGGAAATTACTAGAGTCAGTGAAAATTATCAAAAGCAACTGAACAAACGTCCAAACTCCTTAGCAGTGAACTTACTGGACAATGCTGTTAAGTAAGAGACATATGCGGCAGATTTAAGAAATCGATTTAATTTGTAGGAAGTTGTAAAACAGTGAACAGTAAGATTGGTTACCAATAGGCTGCACTGTGTATACAGTCATTTCGTATATTAAAGTTGTCATTGTTTATTGTTTTTAAAAAGATTACAATTTTACACTTTAGATAAAAAAAATGAGTAAAAAATTTGGACATCTCTTCGTTTGTTAGTTTGTGTGTTTATGTACATAGCTGAAAACTGACTGATCGATTTTATGACCATAAAAATTACCCTATGTCGTGACTATTTTTTAATAAAAATGTTTTTGAAGCTCTTTTTGGTCGAACAAATATCATGAATAGGGTTTTTAAAAAATTAGTTTTAACAATCTTCATCAAAATTTTCTCTAATATGGAAAATAAGGATCAAATAATACTTGTAGGTCGTTACGGACCCAAAACAACCGCTGCTCGAGCTGTATACGAAATCCTGAAAATCGGAATGAGATTTTGCTTGAATTTTAGTAATTGAACAATTACAATTCAGGTAAGTATAACAATATAAAAAAATTACGATTCTGAAGTAATTCGAAAAAATCAAAATTAACTATGATGATTGCCATGTTTTTTTAAATTTACTCTTGCACTATGAATTACTGTTATTTAAAATTTGGCACCTAACTTGAGATATAAACCTTTTTTATTTGCATAGATTTTGAACAAAAACCGATATACCGATTTTGTGAAATCAGGCATATATTCCGAATTGTTAGTCGATGGCTTTCGAACCTAACGTTTGAAGAAAATAATTAAATATTAGAAATTCAGTGTAGTGTAATTTGTAATGAAGAAAACAAGAAGTGTAAATTCTTGGGTTGTTTTTCGAGAAGGCGTGTGCAGCATCTAATGAAACTGTACGAAAAATATTAACCTTCTTGAATGTGTTCACTGTGCCAACTCAATTTTATAATTAAGTTAGAAGTTTTAAAAATATCAGTTCTTTTTAAAATCTAGGAATAACAAATTAATTTTTAAATTACAACGAAATTAAATTCAAAACATTATTCAAAAATATCAACTCAATTCCCATACTAATTGAAAAAAATCAAATATGCATTATTACTATTTTGTTATTACAATTGTTGGAATTACAATTTTAAGAAAAACGTAAACATAGTAAAATAAAAATAAATCAATTAACAAAGATTGATTATTTGCAATTGATTATGAAATTGCAGGTTTTTGCAAGTACATCTAGACTACTTTAAAGTATATATTCTTTAATATAAATAAATATTACTTAAATATAGATACATAACTTTCTCATGTTGGATACACTTGTACCATAAGGCTGCCCTCCCTAGAGTCAGTTAGCTTGCTTACATGTAAAGGAACCTTGTTCCATTCCCATGCGATTACTTTTGTTTTTCGCCATGCTTAAGTTAGTCAGCCTATCTTGTCTTTGGGTATTTTTACAGTCCATTACCAATTTTTATGTTTGTTCTGTTTCTGTTTGAAACGTTTCGTTGCGTCTTTTATATTTAACAAAGTTTTGATAAAAAAAATGTAGTGTTATAACCGTAAGAAATCAGTTTCTTCTTTATGATAATTCTTTAAAATAACAATGAAATTCATTGACATTTATTTTTCATAATATGGTTTTATTTACCAACTGTTTGTGGTATAACATCTACAGTGCTGGCAGGACCTTGTGCCAGGATCTGAGACCTGGCCTTCTCGAGCTGCTTCGTGCTCCTAGATGTGTTCCTCTTCAAACACGCTACAGCGCCGGCCAAGACGCTGGTCAGGAAGAGGATGCCGGAAATAGTGCCCATGACTAACACAAGGACGTCTACTTCTGTGTCTGATGCTTCTGAAATACAACAATGTCTCAATCAGCTGTAAATAGAAATATGTTCGTTGCAACTGCCAGTGGAAAAACCAAATCAACGTTTCATCATCTTTCGAAAATTTAGGATAAAATAGTAAAATACTCGTGTCATGTAACTAACACGACAAAAGCGAGTTTCTAATATTAGTGTTTTATCTTGTTTAAAAAAAAATTGATAAATAATGTTATAATCAACATTAAAATTTGCTTTTGATACATTCAAATTCCATTGAACAATTAAAAATGCTAATATAAGCAGTTGGTAACACTGATCACAATAATTAAATTGGATTATTTTTTAAAGTTAAACATAAAATGGTTTACGCGTTCTGAAACGATTAAAGGGATTTTTGATGAAAAACGAACTTGGTCAAGTTGTTACCAGAATCGATTTTTGTTTGAATCAAATCGGCATAACTTTCAAATGACTTGAATTGAAAGTGTGGAATGGACCCAGGCCACCATTGGCTTATTTTCGTTTTGTCAGTAGAATTTTGAGAATCGAAAATGCTAATTTACGTAGATTTTAACGCTGATTACGATAAATTATTGAAAACCTACTACATTGATTTGATCAAAAATTTTGAAGAAAAGTTTTCTTTTTTAATAATGTTTAACCATTGTGGTTATTTCGATAACAAGGTATTCAGAAAATCTTTATTAAGCTATAAGTGAACTCATGAGGTCCAATAGCTCATTTTAAAATGAAAATTCGCAGATAACAGCAGCAGTCAGACCTTAAAAACCCCTAAAGAAACCATGTTATTTATTTTATATCAATGGGAAACATATTTCGTTTAGGTTTAAAACACCTAAGAATTATTTTCCCATTTTAGTGAATTATTATCTTGTTGAAAGCTGGATTAAGACAGCTTTTCATTTCATCACTGTATCACTGTTTCTTTCATCACTGTATCACTGTGTCAAACAGTATTCTAGGAAACGCGATTAAAGTCACCTGTACTGTGTCTTTCCAGCACGACCTGCGCCTGCTCCAGCGTGCAGACACTGATGTTAGCGGCCTGAGGACTTCGACCCTTGCCGTTTCTACTGTACACTGTGACCACATACTCAGCTCCTGGCATCAGCTCGGTTAGTGTGAACACGGTGTCGCTCCTTCTGGACATATTCGACACTAAACGGCCGTTGTTGTCCCGCACTTCCGCTACAAAGTGCTGCGGTAAGCCGCCGTCAAAGCCTCGGGTGCAGACCACTTGTACCCACGTCCGGCTGCGGTTGGAGGCTGAACAATTGTACGGCGCTTCGGGTCTGCCTGCAATCAATTTATTTATTTTTATATATATATATATATATATATATATATATATATATATATATATATATATATATATATATATATATATATATATATAGATATATATATATATATATATATATATATATATATATATATATATATATATATATATATATACAATATATGTGTTCAGAAAGTCAGAAAGTAAAGAGAATTTTAATTTTTTGAACAAAATATTTATCTATTCTTCTATATTGATGTTGTCGCCTTCAAAATAGTCCCCATTGGAGATTATGCACTTGTGCCAACGCTTCTTCCAATCCTCGAAACACTTCTCAAACTCGATCTTTGAGATAGCCTTTAGTTCTTTCAGCGATGCGATTTTAATGCCATCTACGGCTGTAAAACGACGGCCCTTTAAGGTTCTCTTTATTTTTGGAAATAGAAAAAAGTCACACGGAGCCATGTCTGGCGAATATGGAGGCTGGGGCATCGTAACAGTAATGTTTTTGGCCAAAAATTCACGAACAAGCAATGAAGTGTGAGCTGGTGCATTATCGTGGTGCAAAAGCCATGAATTGTTTTTCCACAGACCTGGGCGTTTTTTTCGGATTGCTTCACGCAAACGGCGTTGAACTTGTAGGTAGTACTCCTTATTGACCGTTTCACCTAGTGGCAGTAATTCATGATGCACTATGCCATTAATATCGAAGAACACAGTGAGCATAACCTTCACGTTCGACCGCACTTGTCGAGCCAGAATGCCTCCACTGAGATGATTGAGCCTTAGTTTCGACGTCATATCCGTAAACCCATGATTCGTAACCTGTTATAATACGTTTGAGCAACTTCCATTCGCCACTGTTTTTGTTCAAAATTCAACAATTTTGGATCGAATTTTGCTGCCACGCGTTTCATACACAAAACATTGGAAACAATGTCATGACATGATCCAATCGATATGCCAACATCATCAGCGACCTCTCTAATTGTGATTTGGCGATTGTTGATGTGCTGGGCGGTCCAGGGCGTTCGTCATCTTCAACGTCTTCACGGCCTTCTTGGAAACGCTTATTCCACTCGTAAACTCTTACTTTACTCATATCAGACTCACCATAGACATTTCACACACTTTGTTACACTTTATTCCATTACGCAAAATTTGATACAAATTCTTTGATCCATTTCTTTTAACAAACGAAAATCGCCGAGCTCATAAAAACACGTCTAACCTTAGTGGCTGTCACAGACAAAGTCAACAATGAAAACAGCTGAAAGTTTTATCATACTTCAAGGGCATGTATACCAACATAATAAAAAAATATATTTGATAATCGGACTCTCCAAGCCCGCGAAATTTAAAAATTCTCGTTAGTTTCTGAACACACCTCGCGCGCGCGCGTGTGTGTGTTTATGTGTGTGTGTGTGTGTGTGTGTGTGTGTGTGTGTGTGTGTGTGTGTGTGTGTGTGTGTGTGTGTGTGTGTGTGTGTGTGTGTGTGTGTGTGTGTGTGTGTGTGTGTGTGTGTGTGTGTGTGTGTGTGTGTGTGTGTGTGTGTGTGTGTGTGTGTGGGTGTGTGTATTTTTCCATGTTACACATGTTTATACAAGGAACATAATCGCCACAATAATTGCTATAATCGTATCTGGCTTTTTGGAGGTTGTTTTCTTCAAAACTGAACTCGAAGTGAATAAAACTTTCACCTGTTTAGATAATTTTATAAACTCCGTAAGACGCCAATAGAAAGTGGGCTGTATTAGCTGACGTAGATCGACCTAACTTTAATGTGTTAAAAATGTTAATATATGCAAATTTAATGCTGATTATGATGGTGAAATCAGATTTTAATATGATTGTGAGGTTAAGGTTGGGTGGCCAACAAATGTGTAGCGAACTACGCACCCAAAATTCAAACCTACTTTTTAATGTAAGTGCGGCCACTGAAAGCGAAGCGGAGACATGTGACTCCGCTTGACTCAGCTCAATTCCGTTACGATTTCAGTGGCTGCACTTACATTACAGTTAGGTTTAAATGCGTAGTGTGTCCCGCATTTCGTGGCCACCCCGTCTAAAAATGTATTGTTAGAAGTTTCTTTTCATAACGTCTGCAAGACTGGTGCTTACTTTGGTTACTGATTAACACCCCCCCCCCCATAAGTGATTAATGAAAGCAAATCTATTTAGTTTTACACTTTGCACAGTTTGTTAGTGTATTTGTGTTTCTAATTGAGCATGGCTAAGGAAAACAAAACAAATTTTTCCAGTAGAATGTATAAGACGTAACCTGCTGGCACAATGTGGAATACGCAAGGCACTGTTTGGGAGCCGAGGTCGTTCCTCCCCCAACACAGCAGTGTGCCGTAGTCTACTTCTGACTTGGCCACATAAGTAGCGACACTCCGGCCTCCACCTTTATCCGACACAAAGCTCTGGATGTCACGTGACCGTACCGCTGAATTGTTGAAACTCCAACGAAACCAATCAGCAGCTGGATTGGCGTCTACCTCGCACATTACGGAAATCACTTCCAGTCTTGAAGCGCCGTAGACTCGTTGCTGCGTATGGAGGCACTGTGGCTCATCTAATAAGAAAGTAAGATAAATTTGCTTATTAGAACCAAATTATGTAATTTATAGTCAGTGTAATATGTAAATATATACATTATATACAAAGCATGACTCAACAAGAACCTCCTATATTGTTCAGCTGCAGCACTGATGGTGTAAAGGCGAAAGGAAAGGAATTCGTAGCTTCTATTCTCAGCTACCCTATCGTTATTCTTAGCGAATTTCCATCGAAAATGAGCTGTTGGCGTGGTCATAATGGTACGACCCAAACACTAGGCCTTGAAATTAGCGCTAATTGTGTGTGCGTACGTGCGTGCGTGCGTGCGTGTGTGTGTGTGTGTGTGTGTGTGTGTGTGTGTGTGTGTGTGTGTGTGTGTGTGTGTGTGTGTGTGTGTGTGTGTGTGTGTGTGTGTGTGTGTGTGTGTGTGTGTGTGTGTGTGTGTGTGTGAGAGAGAGAGAGAGAGAGAGAGAGTTAGGTTTAGTTTTTGTATTTCAATGTAATTTGAAAGCTTAAAATGTTAATTGATGCAGATTTAGTGTTGATATTTTTACTGTGAAATCAAATTTGAAAATACTAAAATTAAATTAGGCACGATAAAATAACTTTAGGAAATTCGCTTTTATCACGTCTGCCTTTGCATGCACAGACAGCCGTGATTATACATTGTTTAGATTAATAAACGTTCATAAACAAATCAAATAAAATTAATTAAAACTGCAAGCACTTAGTACCGCAAATCATATATAGGTAGCGCAGGCTGCTACTTATCGCTATATACCGAACTGGACAGTTCAGAAAACGGAATGAATTGGACTGCCTTTGATCCTTTTCATTCCCATTTTAACTTTGAGCGCAGCTTGTCGACTTGTCAATGAGCACTGAATATAGATGTCGGTATATATTCAATGCTTTAGGTAGAATATTTTAAAATTTAAAAGTATTTAGAAGTGTGAAATCCGACAAAACCAAGCCGCCTCGGTGGTCTAGTGGATAGCGTACTAAGCTTTCACCCCGAGAACCCGGGTTCGATTCCCGGCGTGGGCTTGGTATTTTCATACGCTATAAATCATCCCATCGTCTGCATTAGCCCAAGTGTGCACAATAGTGGGACGTTAGGCACAAAAAACAACAACAAAAAACAAAAAAAACCGACAAAACCAACTGACACCTTTTTACCGGGAATATGTGACTTCAACAAACAAGCCGCCTCGGTGGTCTAGTGGATAGCATACTAGGCTTTCACCCCGAGGACCCGGGTTCGATTCCTGGCGAAGGCTTGGCATTTTCATACGCTATAAATCATCCCATCGTCTGCATTAGCCCAAGTGTGCACAATAGTCGGACGTGTTAAAAAAAAACAAGATAAATATTCTATGAGTGTTTAAAACATTACGATCAACAAAGACATTTTAGTGAGTAGTAAAACTGGTTCCAGGACCTGAGACGCAGTGAACCTACCAGGATCTTGAATTTGCAAACGGAATAAAAGTGTTAATAGCAAAAAATGAGAAGTTTTTCTTTTGGTATCCTGTTTTGTCAACCACATAGCTCTCACGTAAAACACTTGAAATGTTACGGTTAAATTATCTTTAAACATTAAAAAAAGTAAGTGTTGTCAAATGCAATCTAGGTTAAATCTAAGCTCACGTAGGTTAATTCTGAAAATAAAATACAAGGGTGCATATGTTAGCAGACGTTTTGGTACATAATTCCCTAAGTTAAAAAAAAATTCTTCCCATTTAAGTTATTTAAAGATCTATTTTGAATAAAATTTATCATTACAAATTTTGAAATAAGAACTTTGATCTTACTAGAATAATTAAATATTACTTGTTTAGTTGTGTGTGTGTATATATATTTTTTTGTTGTTTTTTTTTTTTTGGTGTTTAACGTCCGACTATTGTGCACACTTGGGCTAATGCAGACGGTGGGATGATATATAGCGTATGAAAATGCCAAGCCCTCGCCGGGAATCGAACCCGGATCCTCGGGGTGAAAGCCTAGTACGCTATCCACTAGATCACCGAGGAGGCGATATATATATATATATATATATACATACCCGCAGGGGGTGCAGACTAGCTGCACCTATTGAGAGGATTTAGACGTCCCTCGCGATACCCGAGTCTAACATACACTTACACTTACATTTAGGGAGGCCATAATAACCTTAATGTGCTTTTCGCCTTAAAATAAAATATATATATATATATATATATATATATATATATATATATATATATATAAGATACACATGTTTTAAATAAGAATAATACAAATTAAATTTATCTTAAAGATGAATTCTTGTAATTTTAAGTTGCATCAAGTAGAACACCTAACCTTTAAAAATAGAATTAAAATTAACTATTTTAATAGATAATTCAATTTAAAAAATAAATTAGTGCAATTTTCTACCACAAACAATAGTCTAATTTGTTTACTATAATTTTTTAACTTAAAACCTAAAACAATTTTTCTAAACTAATATAACTATTACATCCACTAAACCTGAGTTTATATTATTATTGTTATTATGACTTTTGGTTAAACCATTGTAATACTTCATTGTAAAATATTGGGTCACTATAAACTCCTCTTTTGTAAAAAAATCTTTTATTTATCAGTTGCAGTTTAAAGTTTTAAATTTATATAATTTTTCATTAAATTTGTTAAACTTTGTACAAATATCGATCAGCAATAACTTTTAAGTTTCAACCGTTATATCAATATCATTTTTTGGTTATTGTGTTTTTCTATTGTGATGTACAATTTTCAGGTTTAAAATAATAATTTGTATATTTATATGTTAACTATGTGTTTATATTATAACAGGTAAAATTGTAGGAACGATTTTCATTTGTACTTAACAAAACATGAAATTATTTGTAAATTTGAAGCAACTCCAAGCATTTGCTGATTTGAAGCACGGTACACACTGTAAGTTTTATTTATTTTTTTTTTTCAGAATATTTTATCTGAGCACTGTTGTTACGTGAAACCAGACGTGACACAGGAAAGAGAAAACCTTTAAGCAATAAACTCAATCTCCAACCTGCGACTTTGAGATGTGCAAATTCAGAAACACAGCAGACTGGTGCTCTGAACATCTCGATAGTCGGTCCTACCTGCCGTTGCAGTCGCCATTATAGATTGATCATCCAACTTACGCAGTCGAAATGTTTTTCGAAAACAATAGTTCTGTGTTTGGAATACAACTGTGTTCGCTTACAGTTTCATACTGTACAAAATTAAAAATGTGCCTAATCGGGAGACTATCCGATTCACAAAGGGTCAAGAATTTATGAACAACAGGATCAGTTATCAGCTTTGAAGAAAATCACATGTTCGATCTAAAAGTACTCAGAATATTGAAAATGAGAGACAATCTGTTTTGCAGTCATCAAGACGTTCTGCAAGGAAGCCTGCTTCAGCTGCTAGGCCTCCAAAAAACGGGATGAGTGTTCTTCATAAAAATACTTTTATAAAATTATAGTTTTTTAACACCTAAAACTAACGGACTTAACAATACGTCAATAATCATATTAAAACATTTTTGCAAAGTGACGTGGAAGAATCTGTTCTTTTGTATATAGATGAAGAAAATTAATTTTAGCAGTGTTGTAAATAAACAACAATTCTGTTAGTGGTCTGACCATTACACATAAACCTTACATGAAAGACCTACACAAAATTAACTGTGAACTTTACAGAGATGGCACTATGTTTTTGAAGAGGAAGGTACATTGTCATGCTGTAAGACGTCTCAAGTCCTAAACTCCGTAAGTTAGAGATCGGAAGACCGTGACATGAAGTTTCATTAAGATGCCACTTCAGCAATGTCCAAACATACGTTCCACAGGCCTTGTCCATGGTGTTTGTTTTGTGCGGAGTTAAGTGACCCTAGACTTTAGACAACCTCAGTAATTGAAGGGAGCGTAGCAACTACACCTTTTCTTGCGTCATGTGTCTACAAGACATGACACATTTGCTGATGACAGCCTTCAGAAATTATCTAATATGTGATTGGACAAGGATGGGCAAACATTTAGCCGTCGGTAAATCAAAACAACGTAACCAATATCTACTTTAATTACACGTTTATATTTTAGAATAATCAAATTTCATTTGTAACACTTTTTGTTGTATTAGCTTTTAAAATGTTAGGAGTTTTATAGAGTTACTAGCATTACCCGTCGCGGCTTCGCCCACGAAACTTAAACTGTTTCAGTAATGTAATAATTTAGAAACATAAAAAAATATATTAATAAATATATATTAAAATATATTAATAAAAGCGTGATAAACTCGTGATTATTTTACAGTGAATATGAAAAAATATTATAACCTGAATATGTTGTTTTTTTGTCTTCAAACGTGTTCCATTCGAATTTAAGAAAATCTGATCAAGAATATGTTCAATACAAACATTTATACCTATTCTATATTTTTGTCCTTTTAGGGGATGAATTCGGGGGAAAATACTGAATTGGGTGTATCATAATTTGTGTTTTAAAATATTTTGTTTACTTTTAAGAAAATTTGATAAGAAATATTTTTCTCCAATGCAAACATCTTTTTTCTCTCATGAAACTCTTTTTCCATTTTTATTATTTTAGGGGATGAATTCAGAAAAATGTTGATACATGTGTTGAAATATTTCTAGAATATAAGATAAAAAAATATTTTTTTAATACAAAATTGTACCCCTTTTTTATATTTTATACCTTCTTTCAATCTCTTTAGGGGATGCGTTTTGGGGAAAAGGTGAAAAATATACTTATACTTAAAAGTGACTATGTTATGTTTTAAGAAGGTCAGATGGAAAACATATTTTTTCCAATAAAAATTGTTGTACCTCATGTTTACCTCTTTAGGGGTTGCATACTGGAAAATCGTTTTTCAGTGCACCCCTTTTTCAGTGCATCTCGACAATGTTGTAAGAAGGTACCCTGAAAATTTCAAGTCTCTAGCTATAATAGTATTTTCTGTACGTTGTTTATTAAATTTGGACTGGGTAAGTAGTTTAATGGCGTTAAAATCACGTTTTTTAAAAATCCTTTATTAGAGCACTTTGACATTGTTGTAAGAATGTACCTTGAAAATTTCAAGTCTCTAACTATAATAGTATTGGATGTACGTTGTTTATTAAATTTGGACTGGGTAAGTAGTTTAATGGAGTTAAAATCACATTTTTTAAAAATCCTTTATTAGAGCATCTTGACATTGTTGTAAGAATGTACCTTGAAAATTTCAAGTCTCTAGCTATAATAGTATTGGCTGTACGTTGATTATTACATTTGGACTGGGTTAGTAGTTTAATGGAGCTAAAATCAAATTTTTGCAAAATCCTTTCTTAGTACGCGCTTACATATTAAAACGAAGGTATCCTCAAAATGTCAAGTCTCTAGGTTTTATAGTTTGGAATGTTCGTTGATCAGTCAGTCAGTTAGGACATTGCCTTTTATATAAGAGATATGTATAAGTTACATATATGTAAATTATATAATTTTTTTGAAATTATAAATAATATCACCTTACATTTGACATCCAGGACAAAAGCTTTGCTCTCGGTCTCGCCTTCGCTGTTTCCCGCGATGCAAACGTAAGAGCCAGAATTCTTCCTCGTCACCGACTGCAGGACCAAGGTCTGGTTGCTGAGTATTGTGCCTGCGGTGGCGTTGTTATGAACCACAAGATCCTGCACAGCACAATTTAATTTTTCCAAAGTTTTCATTTCTCATTTTATGCACCAATTTACTCCAATACAGAGGGTTTCAATAGAAAATTACAATTTTAAATTATGAAAGTAAAATTGGAAAAAAGGCTAAACGCTACCTAGCTCTTGCCGAAGTTGTACTAGCCATGCACAAAACATCAGTTTGTATAATTATAATCAGTCCCTTTCATATTTCTTTTGCAACCTGAAAATTAAAAATGTTTGTTCATACAGATTTTATGATAGTGAAATCATATTTTCGAAAAAAGATAAAAAAGAATTTGGAAATTCGCTACTACTATGTCAATGAAACAGCTGTGTATTGCATATTATTTTCAAAATGTAGAGAAAAACATTCATTTAAGGAGTAACAAATTTACTCTTAAGATCTAGCCCTACAGTTAAACATTAAAATAAAACGACAAAAATATGTTTAATTTTGCTGTTACATATAAATGAGACAGATCATCATGTGTCCGAAAATACTTTCGGAATAATAATTTTTTGAAATTCAATAAAAATTATTATTGATAGTATGTATTAATATTGTGGTCATCTACTTTCTACCATCTCTAGCGTTATCTTGTCTGGACTGGATTCTTTTAAACAATTTACGTAGCCCTGTTACTTTTTGTAATTGTAAATGACGTGATTTTTTTACAAAATGACGTGATATAAGCTGGAAGCCATTATAAATGCACCCAATCCACCAGTAACAGGAATACTGGACGTTCCAAATACTTAGCTCGAGAATATTGAATGTCCCGAATCCGTAGCTCGAGAATATTGAGCGTTCTGAATTCTTGGTTCGAAAATATTGAACATTCCGAAACCTCGGCTCGAGATTATTGAGCATTCCAAATCCTTAGCTAGAGAATATTGAGCGTTCCAAATCCTTGGCTCAAGATTATTGAACTTTCCAAATCCTTAGCTCGAGAATACTGAGCGTTCTGAATCCTTGGTTTGAAAATATTGAGCGTTCCGAATCCTTGTTTCGAGATTATTTAGCGTTACAAATCCGTAGCTCAAGAATATTGAGCGTTCCGAATCTCAGCTCGAAAATATTGAGTGTTCCGAATCCTTAGCTAGATAATATTGAGCGTTCCGAATCCTTGTTTCGAGATTATTTAGCGTTACAAATCCGTAGCTCAAGAATATTGAGCGTTCCGAATCCTTAGCTAGATAATATTGAGCGTTCCGAATCCTTGTTTCGAGATTATTTAGCGTTACAAATCCGTAGCTCAAGAATATTGAGCGTTCCGAATCTCAGCTCGAAAATATTGAGTGTTCCGAATCCTTAGCTAGATAATATTGAGCGTTCCGAATCCTTGTTTCGAGATTATTTAGCGTTACAAATCCGTAGCTCAAGAATATTGAGCGTTCCGAATCTCAGCTCGAAAATATTGAGTGTTCCAAATCCTTAGCTAGATAATATTGAGCGTCCCGAATCTTTGTTTCGAGATTATTTAGCGTTACAAATCCGTAGCTCAAGAATATTGAGCGTTCCGAATCTCAGCTCGAAAATATTGAGTGTTCCGAATCCTTAGCTAGATAATATTGAGCGTTCCGAATCCTTGTTTCGAGATTATTTAGCGTTACAAATCCGTAGCTCAAGAATATTGAGCGTTCCGAATCTCAGCTCGAAAATATTGAGTGTTCCGAATCCTTAGCTAGATAATATTGAGCGTCCCGAATCTTTAGCTCGAGAATATAAAACGTTCCGAAACCTTGGTTCAAAAATATTGATGCCGCCTCGGTGGCCTAGTGGATAGCGTACTAGGCTTTTACCCAAGGACCCGGGTTCGATTCCCGGCGAGGGTTTGGCATTTTCATACGCTATAAATCATCCCATCGTCTGCATTAGCCCAAGTGTGCACAATTGTCGGACGTTAAACACCAAAAAAAAAAAAAAAAATATTGAGAGTTCCGAATCTTTAGCTCGAGAAATTGAGTGTTCTGAATCTTTAGTTTAAGTGTTCTCTATCTGTTTAAATTAAATTGAGCTGTTATTTTCTGGTACTGACATGACCCTACTGAAAATAGCCAATTCGTTAAAATATTCCATTCAAAAGAGGGATTCTGTGTAGTTAAACTTGGCTACACATTCACCTAGTAGCCGGTTTAAGTAGACGAAGTTAACAATTTTATATATATCCAGCAAAAGCATACATCCCAAAAATAACTAGCAGATTTGTTTCTCCTCATCGAAAAGCATCTTATAACAATGATAACTTATATGGCAGGAAATACTACTTCATAAAACATCATTACATTTTAGTTATAAACTTACATTGTGCATCCACACAACTTTGCGGACGGGCGGGTTGGAGCGGACGCTGCACTCCAGATACAAGTCCATGCCTTCTCTCACAGAGTTGCTGTTCAGGTTACTCCCAAGCTCGACCGTCACAATAGGCAAAACTGTAAACATATTTCATAAAAGAACGTACAATTTAAATTTATACAATTTTTTTGCATAATACGTAACACAGTTAATTAAAATAATTTAATGGTAATGTAATCGCGGCACACAGCTGTCTCGCAGACTGGTTGGAAGCTAATTTCTAACATTTATTTTTATTCTTCCTTCCATTTCAAAATATAATTACACCATCGTAATCAGCGGTAAAATCTGCATAAATTATCATTTAAAATTTTAAAATTATGGCATACATTGAAGATACGAATATGAACAATGACCGCCGTTAAACATATTTTCTTAATTTTAATGCAATTTTAAACATTATTTAATTAAAGATGCTGGTTTATGCGGATTTCAACGCCGAATACGACTGCGAAATCAAATTATCGAAAAAGTGTAAAATAAAAAAGTTGAGGTTTGAAATGGATTCCATTTTGAAATTATTTAAAACACTCAACACAAACGATAAATATAACTTTTAAAAAGTGACTTAGAAGTCCAATAGATTGTTTTTCAATGAAATCGCTAATAAGAATAAAGTATTGTTTGGAGACACACATAAGGAAACAATAAAAATTACACTTTATCATGATAACAAATTATATACCCTGTTGTAGTTTTCGGTAACGATCTAGAGAGTCCCACTTGGCACAAATCCGTAATTAATTCTTGATAAAACAAATCTTGATTGTAAATTTTTGGCACTTAACTCATTTATCGATTACCTAAGTTAATTAAGGTCTTCGACTTCCCTTTCTTTTACGTGTCGTTTTTAAAGTAGGGAACTTTAAAATATGTGAATAGTCGAGTTGGTGTGAACTGGCATTGTTTTAATTGTTAGTTTTTACTTTGTAACTTGGAGCCAGAAGCTATCAAAGTTTATAACCATTTATCGACTGTTTAACTCCAAAATGAAATACACAGCCTGAAGTGATAATCTGAAGGCACAACTAAACTACGTCTTCCATCTGTTTCTCTACAGTTCGTGTTTGAAATTGTGAGTTTGAAATCATAAGAGAGAGAGAGAGATACAGATGGCACTGGGAATGAGTTTATAACAAAATTGCACGATGAAGTCTTAATAATAAATATGATATCTAAATACTACATTTAGAGATATTTAAAAAGTCCTACGTTTTTTTGCTGTTAAAATGTGCAATTTTTTAAAGAATTTCTGTAACTACCTGTAATAAATTAAAAAAGCAAGTTAAAAATTACTTTTTGTTACACGAAATGTAAAACGATTTTTAACGATTACGCTAGTGGTTTGTAGAAAGTGAATGATTTCTAGAAACGTCTGTTTTCCATACATAAATTTCCATACGTCAGTAGGTTTTACATATTTTATACTTTTTTTTTTTTTTGTATTGTTTATATAACATATTACAGGAATACTCTTTGACAATCACTGTTATAGTAATTAATTTTCATTATGTTTTAGTTAAACTTTACTTTAATTTTAAAAATTACAGAATATTTTATATTATAATTTTATTGTCTAATTTTGTTTTCTACTCTTTCACCTGTATAGAAGTTATATTTATGTAGAAAAATGCATAAAATAATAATCACAAACTACAAAACTGTGACAAAATAATGAACAAATTATATACAAAATAAAATATGGATGAATAATTTTGTAAGATGAGAAGGAAAGTTTTTGAACGACAGGTCAAATAGACGAACCTTTTGAAATCTCACACATAACTTACTAAAAAGAATTTATGTTTTTTAAATAAAAACAAGTTATGATTATTCTTGATACGGACAATATAGAAATAAAACCAAAATGTTTTAACCTTGGATCTGACTTAAAACAAGAACTTAGCAACTAGTAAATCAACCTAAATGCCCAAGGCTGACAAATACAGTAATAAACAGGTACTACTGCTGATAAAAATTAAACAATTTACTGATTATTGCGCCAACACCAAATAAATGGAGCCTACGTGGTTAGGGCAAATGAATCCATATTTCACCTCTTTTAAATTCGTAGCCTATTATCTTGTACTGACTCCCTTTTTTAAAACAGTTAAGACTGCAGCCATTTTCAATTTAAAATTATGTATGCCTATCTTTTTTTCTTGGTGACTTGTGGTTCTTTTAGTGGAGCTTAGTTTTTATTTTCAATCACTCAAGAATTCGTTTTGAATGTGTATTCTTAGTTTCTGGTACTTTAACATCTAAGCATTTACGTCTATGTCCACTTACTAAGTTTATGTTTTCGTTAGGCTTTTGAGAACAAGAGTTCATTCGTGTTCTTCCAACGTTGTGTATTGTTTGAATATTGGCATAGAAATTAATAATGACAAATTTTTGAATAAACAATAAGAATGATAACATGAACACTCCATTGTTAAGTAACAGTTTTAAAATCAAAATAAATACTCACAGTGAACATCTATTTGCCACGTGTCTTCCAGAGCGCTAGTGGACACCTGAAGGTTACTCGCTCTGCAGGATAAGAAGAGGCCAGCGTCATTTACATCGGCTAAGTAAGTCACAGTGCAGATTGTAAGGTTACCCTCTTCGCCTGTCTGCAAGCAGTCAAATAATTACCTGTCTGTCTTTTCATGGTTGGAAAAATCGCAGTACTCAGATGTCTGATGGATGCGAATTTCCAAAAAATATGTTTTTATCTCACAAAAAAACAAAACAAAAAACAAACTTATTTCAGTGTAATTACATTACATTAATCTCTATCTTTCCAATTACATTGAACATGTAAATTTATAATGGAGAAATCCGATTTTAAAAAAATGTAAGAAAAAAGTTATTATTTCTTTTAAAAATGAGAAGTATCTGCCGTTCCAAATTAGATTTCTTGCCCAGGCAAATCGGACAAAAATTGTGTTCAGTCCCTACATATTGAATCACCTTGGGCAAATATAATTTTCCCGCTATTTTTCTTTAATGTAGAGCTTGATGGTTCTAAGAAGAAAGCAACATTTTTTTACATATTTTTAGACCAGTTCACACATAAAACCAATCGTAACAAAAATAAAATCATAAAATATTTACATTAAAAAGGAATTTTCCGTGATTGTGATTTAGCACACAATTTTCTATGATGAAAATGTCATCTGTGTTAGACATCTTTGTCTCTTCATTTCCAGAGAAGAGGGTTTTTAAAGTTGTATGTATTGTAAAGTCACATCACAAATTGACTTCTTTCTTAATCTACGTCGCTTAAGATAAAACTGAGTCTGTCGAAATGGTGTTCTCTCTCCCCCACGACCATTACGCCCGGGACAACGTGCCACCGTTACCTCTCTTCGGATGGCACTGAACACACACACACACACACGAGATGTGTTCAGAAAGTAACGAGAATTTTTAAATTTCGCGGGCTTCGAGAGTCCGATTGTCAAATATATTTTTTTATTATTTTGGTATACATGCCCTTGAAGTATGATAAAACTTTCAGCTGTTTTTATTGTTGACTTTGTCTGTGACAGCCACTAAGGATAGACGTGTTTTTATGAGCTCGGCGATTTTCGTTTTTTAAAAGAAATGGATCAAAGAATTTGTATCAAATTTTGCGTAAAAAATGGAATAAAGTGTAACAAAGTGTGTGAAATGTTAACAAAGGTCTATGGTGAGTCTGATATGAGTAAAGTAAGAGTTTACGAGTGGTATAAGCGTTTCTAAGAAGGCCTTGAAGATGTTGAAGATGACGAACGCCCTGGACGCCCCAGCACATCAACAGCCGATAAAAACGTGGAAAAAGTTAAAGAAATGGATATGAACAATCGCCGAATCACAATTAGAGAGGTCGCTGATGATGTTGGCATATCGATTGGATCATGTCATGACATTGTTGCCAATGTTTTGTGTATGCAACGCGTGGCAGCAAAATTCGTTCCAAAATTGTTGAATTTTGAACAAAAACAGCGGCGAATGGAAGTTGCTCAGGAGTCACTAAATGAAGTCAACGACGTCAAACTATTTATTGTTCAAAGATCATGTAAACGGATAGATCCACTAAAATCTGAAAATAAATAATTCATTATCACTAATCTTTCTTCGTCTTTCGTAGTGTGTAAAGAAAATAAAAATAAAGAGGTAATCTTAGCAGGTTATGTAAGAACGCGTCAACATTTCTGTTAGAGTATAAATATATCACATTCCAGCATCAATAAATTGATCAGTGAATACGAGTCCCGTATATGGGGAAGAACGAGTCCCGATTTTTTAAATAAAGTTATGATTATGTTTACTTCGTGTAAATACAAAATATTCATGAAAAAATAAATGTATGTGAGCTGCTGCATTCAACATCAAAGATTTTATCTGTGAGTTCCAACTACAAATAAATGTATAATTAGTTTTGAAAAAAATGTTCTATTGTACATTTATCAACTTGTTCAAAATTGGAAACAAATAATATTAATAAAAGTAATTATATACTTAGTTAAAAAGCATATTACTTAATTATGAATGTATATAACGCTATTAGTTAATAACATTTCGCATTTTATATAAATTAAAATGAGTTTTGTCTTAATGTAACAATACTTAACACATGAGGCTCATTTACTAAAAAGTTCTAGAAACAATAATACATATTTTTATTCTACCGGTATTGATCTTCAAATGTCACTTTCATGACGTGATCTTACAGACATTTAACAAAAGGAAGCGCATAAAGAAGAAGTAAGAATTGAACATGGCCAAACACAATCGCTCTTTGTCAAACATTTCAAAAACAACGGGCGCAGATTTGATTTGGACAAATCCTCAGTTTTCCACATTCAAAAGAAAAGGTTGCGCCTATATCTTTTGTTAATTTTTGACATTTTGTACTGTTTTAATGGAGTATACAATGTTGTTAATGATAACACTTCTTTTTACAAATCCGTAATTTTAAAACTATTAAATAAATAAAGTACATAATTAAGTAAATTAATTACTTAACAATAATTAATTAAAATTATTAAGTAAATAAAATCTTTTTTGCATTTTAATGTTTATATTTTTATTACGTTTTAAAATTACTTACAGTTGTTATTAATTTAATTTTTGTTTCTTTTAAAATTTGGTATTATTTTTTGTCTTTTTAGTTACCGTATGTTATATGAATGCTGTGCTGGAACACAATTCACATTTCTGTGCTAACCGAAGTAGAAGATGCAGTTATCACCAGATTCCTCTACTTTAGTTTGTTCGGTTTTAACTGAAGCTTTATTTCTTACTAGCTGAACCCGGCCACGCGATGCTTTGGCTCAGTCTTTTAAAATTTAACAATGCATTCGTAAACATTGAAATAGAATTATAAAATGTGGATTTGGAAATTGTAAACGGATGGTAAATCGTAAACATTGAAATAGAATTATAAAATGCGGAATTTGGAAATTGTAAACGGATGGTAAATCGTAAACATTGAAATAGAATTATAAAATGTGGAATTTGGAAATTGTAAACGGATGGTAAATCTTAAACATTGAAATAGAATTATAAAATGTGGAATTTGGAAATTGTAAACGGATGGTAAATCGTAAACATTGAAATAGAATTTATGTGGAATTTAAAATAAACGGATGGGTAAACATTGAAATAGAATTATAAAATGTGGAATTTGGAAATTGTAAACGGATGGTAAATCGTAAACATTGAAATAGAATTATAAAATGTGGAATTTGGAAATTGTAAACGGATGGTAAATCGTAAACATTGAAATAGAATTATAAAATGTGGAATTTGGAAATTGTAAACGGATGGTAAATCGTAAACATTGAAATGAAATCGTAAAATATTTAGTATAGCGCGTGTTGCTTTTACGTCTAACAAATAGAGCTGTTTAAAAAAAAAAACATATACTGCAACAAAGTATGGTTTTTACGAAATAAAAATAATTTGAAAAATAAATTGAAAGTAAATTTACATGCAAATAAATACAAATAAAAGTTATTCTTGTAATATAAAATAGCACATTATATTAATATCGTTAGCCTCGTATTTCGAAATTTGAGGCTTTTTATATAGAAGTTGAAGATAAGAAGGTTTGGAAAATTGGAAAAAATAAAAAGATAAATAAATAAGAAATAAAAGAAATAAATTAGACAAAATTACAATTTAAATACACAGGACAAATAGTAGTTATATAAAAACATGCACTTATTCGAATGCGACATTGTATTTTAAAACAATCAGTGAAGAATTTTCGGAGATTTAACAACAGATTTTGAACAAACGAACAATTTTTTATTTATGTAGTTAACAGACTTGTAAAAGTCAAAACCTGCGGTGAGTAAAAAGCTGTCCTGTGTATTTAAATTGTAATTTTGTCTAATTTATTTTTACTTTTTATTTCTTTCAATTTTCCAAACCTTCTTATGTTCGACGTCTATATAACAAGCCTCAAATTTTGAGATACTAAGCTAACGATATTAACACAATGTGCTATTTTATATTACAAGAATAACTTTTATTTGTATTTATTTGCATTGTAAAATTACTTTCAAATTATTTTTATTTCGTAAAAACTATACTTTGTTGCAGTTGTTTTGGTGCTTAACGTCCATACTTTGTCAGACTAATGAGGACGAGGGTTCGGCGATAACTGCAAACAAAAGCATGCGGAAGTTACTCCATTATCGAACTTATGACCTTGAGATACCCAATTTTAGATACTCAGCTGACTGACAGGTGTTTAACTACTATAGCAAAAGATAATTTGCTTTATCTTTATTTGTTTCGCCCAACTTTGTCGTACAATAAATCAATCACTTTTTAATGTTCTGTGCCTTCCTCGTAGCCCAGTATTGCTTCATTCGTTGTGATCTTGCTTTTCTTTCTTCGTCAGAGATTTGGAGCGTTCGCTTGGATTTGACTTTGCCTTGGAACCGTTTTTTCTTGTCCTTGGTTTTGGCTGTTCTGTCCATGAGCATAGTGTCAGTGATTTGTAGTTCTATTATGTCTTTCTCTGTTTCTCTAAACCAAAGTGGTTTGACTCTTTTATTGCGAAAGTAGTCAAATATTTTTTTGGTTAGTCTATTTTTGTCCATTCGGAGGATGTGCCCATAAAAATCAATTCTCCTTTTTCTTATTGTGTCTGATAGTGTTTCAGTTTTTTTGTAAAGAGTTTCATTACTGAAGTGGAGTAATTGGTTGTTACGGAATTTGGGGCCTAAGATTTTTCGTAATATCTTTCTTTCTTTGATCTCCAACCTTTCAAGTTGGCCCCGGGTTGTGAGAGGATTTCACCTGCCCAAGAGTTTCACCTGCATATAAGGCTTCTGGTTTAATTACCTTATGATAATGCCTTATCTTTGTATTCCAGGAGAGGGACTTCTTGTTGTATGTGTCTTTGGTAAGTTGGAAGGCTAATTCAACTTTATTTCTCCTAGATTCCATAGCTTTTTTCTCTAGGGCGTTCCAGCTGATCCATTCCCCAAGGTATTTGAATTATTTGACTATCTCAATGTATTGTTCTCCCACTTGAAGCTTTTTTGGTGGTTTTTGTATGTTTGTCAATATTTTAGTCTTTTCAAATGAAACTTTGAGATCCATTTTTAACGCTTGCTTCGGGAGTTCAAGAGTCTATTCCTTAGCTTCCTCCAATGTCTCAGCTAGTAAGGCCATGTCATCAGCAAAAGCCAAACAATTTACAATTTAAGCCTTTGTTCTTAGTTCCTAGTCTGATTCCACTATGCGTATTCACTTTCCACTCTCTAATTACTTTTTCTAGAGCACAATTAAATAACAATGGAGAGAGTCCATCTCGTTTTCGGACACCTGTTTTAATCTCAAACGGGGTGGAAAGTTCTCTCATGTATTGAACTTTGGAAAATGTATTAGTTAATGTTTCCCTGATAAGATTTGTGGTTTTGTTATCAAGGTCTAGTTTTTCAGAACCGAAAATGAGGATTCTCTATCTATAGAGTCGTATGCTTTTTGAGAGTCAATAAAAGTGATAACATACGATTTAGCCCTTGACTTTTGGTAGTTCATGATAATTTGCTTTATAACATATATATATTTTTACTTAATTATTAGGCTATATAATATTTGTTATTATGTAGGTATCACTTACTGACACTTTAGTTGGAGCTTGTATTTGCTTGCCACCCTTCCACCAAGTGATGGTCGCAGGAGGCCGTGACCCTGAGCTGTGACAAGTGAGGTCGTACTCGGAGCCTGCACTAAAAGGTTTTCTTTCGTCCACAATCCTTACGTCTAGCGGCGGAACTTGTTATTAACATTAAAAAACATAATTATAATTTAAAACAAAATCATTATTATTATTTCCGACTTAATCACATATATATTCTATGTACTCATGAAGGCGCAGTAGTGTTTAACCGCTATGGGAAATTCAAAAGATTGGCTCAGTTATTAGAAATTACACCCAAAATTTTAGAAGACTATAAGTTCAGAATCGAGACGAATTTTTTGTTGCTTTGATCAAATGTTGTGTCTTTAAAATGAGGTATCCATAAAAATAATTTAATGGAAAACTACTGTAACTAAGTTGGCTCTACTTTGTGGCTCAAAAAAGATAAGGTACAAAACATAAGTACTAAAAAATGTTTTCTACATTACGAGTGAGTACTTTATTAAATTAACATTTACTACAGATTATTAACAGAAAACTATGAGCTACGATAGTACTGATTGGTGTTTTTTGAAATATTATTTCGCTGAACTCGGCAAGATTTTGAAATGAAGTTTACCGTTAATTGTAAAATCAAACAAGTTCTGTTTTACTGCACAAGGGAAAAACTTGTTGAGTTGACAGTCGAAGAAAATAATTCTAAATCTTACACACATATAAACAAACGTCCAAGATAATTTTCTGTGTTTTGAAAATCTCAACTTTACACTGCTGCTAAATTTTACGTTGTATTATTGGCGTCACCAGAGTCCGAAGGCACGTAGCAAAAAGAAGAAGAAGAAGAAGAAGAAGAAGAAGAAGAAGAAGAAGAAGAAAAAGAAGAAAGAAGAAGAAAGAGAAAAGAAGAAGAAGAAGAAGAAGAAGGAGGAAGAGGAGAAGAAGAAGACAAAGAAGGAGAAAAAGAAGAAAGAGGAGGAGAAGAAGGATAAGAAGAAAGAGGAAGAGAAGAAGGATAAGAAGAAGGAGGAGGCGGAGAAGAATAAGAAGAAGGAGAAGAAGGAGAAGAAGGAGAAGAAGAAAGAGGAAGAGAAGAAGGATAGAAGAAGGAGAATAAGAAAGAGGAAAAGAAGAAGGATAAGAAGAAGGAGGAGAAGGAGAAGAAGACTAAGAGAAGGAGAAGAAGAAAGAGGAAGAGAAGAAGGATAAGAAGAAGGAGGAGGAGGAGAAGGAGAAGAAGAATAAGAAGAAGGAGAAGGAGATTAGAAGGAAAAGGAGGAGGAGGAGGAGGAGCAGGAGGAGAAGGAGAAGGATAAAGAGAAGGAGAAGGAAAAGAAGGAGATGGAAAAGAAGGAGGAGGAGAAGAAGGAGGAGGAGGAGGAGGAGGAGGAGGAGAAAGAGAAGAAGAAGAAGAAAAAGAAGAAGAAGAAGAAGAAGAAGAAGAAGAAATAGTAGTAGTAGTAGTAGTAGTAGTAGTAGTAGTAGTAGCAGATCTATGTTTTCCCAGACTATATACTACAGAAATATTTAATGTTTCAAATAATAAAAAGAATTGTAAAGTTTACAAAGTTATTTTTTAGTGTGTAATAATAATGAAGAATACAACAGGTACGCTGTAAAATAAGCTTTACGAGTTTTAACGTGAATGTAGGTCATACTGGACGTAAAATGAAATTATAGTTCAAAGTATATTTTAGATCTTTTGAAAATAAAAATGTAAGAAATAAAAATCATGCACTAAATTTAATTGAAGTTATTAACATTAACTAAAATGAAATGCATTTGAAAATAAAATTCGGTAAGACAGAAATGTGTTTTAAATATAAATAGATTTATTGTTATGTTAATTTTATCTACATTTATATAATTATAAATAATGTAAACAAAATTGTGATTCATGTTTCATAGAATAATAAATGTGATTAATAAATATTAAATAATTAGCGTATCAGTGTGTAAGCGTGTAAAAGTTTAGGCGTAATGCATTTTCTTGTAGTGTTAGGCCTATTAATGTTTAAGCAAACTTACGCAACACTTGAACCGTAAACGTAGCCGTGAGCGGTGCCAAGGAAGGACTATTGATTGCCTGACATGTCAGGATGGAGCCAAAGTTCTGTCTGGTAACGCGTTGCATCATATAAGTGTTGCTCACACTCCGATCGCTTCCTGCGCTGTCAGAATCATCCACTAATTCTCCGTCCTTCCACCAGGTGACTCTGGGAGCAGGCACACCTGGAACACGTCTGTTTTAAATCTCGGTTGACTTTCGGTTAGAACGTACCGGGTATGTTACTGGCTTACCTCCTTCGGCCACGCAGTTAATCTCCAGAGTTGCTCCTTCCTTCACAGGACCTATGGTTGAGTGCTCTATTACTGATCCTGTACTGTCTAGAATCGTCAGAAACTTGGGAGGAACTGCAAATAAAAAGAATTAAAAAACTTATGGACTGTAAACATTGTCGGCTTCCTTAAAGATTGTAGTACAATTAAACAGGTTCTTGTTGAATATTTTCTCAATCATATTTTATTTAAAATAGCCTATTTTATTTCATTGGTAATTAATGAAATAAAAAATACATAACCAAAAAATATCAGTTAAAGTATTAAAAGTGAAAAGTTATTAATTCATAAATAGAATTTTATTAAAATCAAAATAACATGAAAATTTTACATTTATTTAAAGATAAGGTCTTATAAATATTAGTTTGCCATATCTCAGGTCTATATTTATTTTTCAAAACATTTTTTGACAAAAAACGTTTGAAATTTATATTTTCTCAAAATAGGCTCTAACGATTTTCGTAAAAATTTGTCAAATGTTAGGAAGGAAAAAAATTATTGATTAATATTTCTTTAAAAAAAGTGGTTTAAAAACTTTTAAAAACGGAAAATTGGTCTCATTTATCAAAATAGGTACATCAGATTTGTTTAAAAATTTGGTTACATATAATTGATATTTAATTGGTGTAAAATTGAAATTAAAGAAATTTACGAATTGGAAATAAATAAAAAAAACATGACATCTGTTGATATTTGTTTAGTAGACTCGATCTATACGCAAATAGTAAATTTCTTTAAAGTTATAAATAAAGAATTAGAATGGTGTTTTCCTATTGGGTTTGACAGATTTCTACCTGGAATATCAAGGGCAAATAATTAATTACATGAGAAAACTGTATAAAATATTTCACAATATATTTCGTTTTAGTTGAAATAATGAAGGGAAATTAGTTTTATATTTTTTATGATTGTCCACCTAAAATATTCTTGAATCTGTTACAGTAAAGTTTCGCAATAGCTTTACTGGACGTGTCGTAAAAACAAATTTGTTATTCTAGAGTATTTACAATGCTTAAACATTTTACTATTTTATTATTATTATTGTTATTATTATTAGTTGCTTAACGTCCTCTTAAATTGTGGTAATTAGACTAATGATGACGAGGGAACTGCGTTAACGGCAAGGAAACGCTAAAACAGTAATTCCAGTTTCCAACCTATGATCTTGAGATGTGTAAGATCGGAGAAGCACCAGTAGATTGATTGGCCAGTGCTTCAAATATCTCGAACACACTGGTCCTCTTAAATAATTTTTTAATTACGCCAATCTAATGGACTGACAGATCTCTTTTTCGAAATCTAAATATGAAATCTTTAAAATAAGTTGCCGAGATGTAAGATCAATCAAACGTTCACGAGTATTTGTTTACAAAATTAAAGGGTTTTTCTGTTACAGTCTTCATTCAGAAAATTCTACTCATTACAAAACATAATCATTAAAGAATAAAGTATGCTTTAAGCATTCATAAGTACGAGGGTTGATCAAATATAAACGAGACTGATTTTTTAAAAAAATTATTGCTTACTTACAAATTATTCTTGATACAACTTATTTTTCTACATAGTCTCCCGCACGAGTAACACATTTTTTCCACCGGATTGGAAGTTTTTTAATTCCATCTTCGTAAAAAGTTCTCGGGCGTTCATTGAGCCATTGGAGCACGAAGGTCTCCACCGCAGAATCGTCTTCGAAACGCTGGCCTCCAAGCGCCTCTTTGAGTGGCCCAAACAGGTGATAGTCGCAGGGTGATAAGTCTGGACTGTATGGGGGATGTTCCATTGGTTCCCAGCCAATTTGATCGAGTTTAAGCCTCGTAGCGTTCGCCGAATGTGGTCGGGCATTATCGTGAAGAAGAATGACGTTTCTCGCCGGTTTAGATTTCCTTTTCCTACGAAAAGACTGTTTTGTGGCCTCTAAAACATCGCAATAATATTGTGCATTTATTGTGCGTCGTTGATGGAGGAAATCGACGTGAAAGGCGCCTTGATTGTCGAAAAATACAGTGGCCATTACCTTCCCGGCCGACGATCGTGATTTGGCCTTCAGGTTTTCTACTGCTTCCCGTCCTTCGGCGAATTCCTTGTGCCAAGCAAAAACGCGAGCTTTTGACAGGGTCCTGTCCCCGTATTGAGCCGTCAATCTACTAAAGATTTCAGTCGGATTGACCCCCTCCTTGGCCAAAAACTTAATAATAATTCTCTGCTCCACGGAAACGTGCACTTCACTCTCACTCATTGTATAGTTTTATACTGAAGGGTCCGAACGGAAATGTTGCCCGTCTACGCCCGTCCCAAACCTCCCAGGCTACCTGAAACCCCACCCTTTAGAGTTCAATGTCCAACGGAAAAGTTTTTAGAAAGTCAGTCTCGTTTATATTTGATCAACCCTCGTAATATGTCAAAATAAAAATACTACTGGCAAAATTGAAGGTAACACTAAAAGTAATTCGCCAATAAATTTAACATTAAAGCTTAAAAAGGTAACCATTTTTAACTATTGTGTAATCCAGTGTTATAGACATACTTACCGATTACAGTCAAGTTGACGATATAATTTCTTGTGGGGGAATGCTTGAAATCCACCCTGCATTTATAAACACCCGCGTCGGTGTCTCTGACATGCTCGAGTGTGAGAAATGACAAGGGAGGGCTGGCAGAATAGGAAGCTCTCCCGTTGAAGAGGCGTTCGTCAAACCAGTGAATACTTTGGTTTAAAGATCTTCTCCTCACATCCATACTGTAAATATTTCAATAAATATAGAAAAACAAAATAATTGCGAAGTAAGGATTATTTAAGTGGCTACCATAGATGTGTTTCTCACACGTATGATTGCTAGTTACTTGTACTATAGTGTGCGAAGTGGCACGTTTTTAAACGAGATAAAAATGTTCACTCACGTGATTTGTTCTCACGAGCGGTCAATCTCGAACAGATAGAAGTAAACGATATATTTAAAAGAATTTCAAGCGATA
This sequence comes from Callitettix versicolor, assembly GCA_022606455.1. NCBI lineage: Eukaryota > Metazoa > Arthropoda > Insecta > Hemiptera > Cercopidae > Callitettix > Callitettix versicolor. The sequence goes on along the minus strand of CM040188.1, from coordinate 36,810,654 downwards.
AACAGTAAGTTGTTTAACATAACCAAACAATAACAATAACAACTCAACAATAACAATACAATAACAATAACAAACGACTTAAATGAAACCATTTCAGACTGATCAAACGGCCGAGCTGTCCAAGGCGCTAGTGTAGTGTGGTGAAAATATAAGTTTCATAAAATATGTCAAAAAGTACAACGATATTAAATTTTTTACCTGCGCAAAAAAATCACGGCACTAAAATTAATAAATCTATTTTAATGTGTGATTTAATAAAAATTGTAATTTACTAATAAGGTTATTTAACATAAAAATAGTATATAATATGAATTTACCTTAAAGTAAACTTGTAGAAATAAGTTGGTTTGTTAAGACTTTAATTTTATTAAGGTGTGTTTGAGAATTTCAACAATTTTAAATATGTATGAAAAAAATACAGAAAATTTAGGTTATACTATAACTTAAAATAAACAAAATGTTGCCAACTGAAATATTGAAAACAAATATTACTCTTGGTTCCAACAATCAAGGACGTGTACTTTAATTATGTTGTACAATGTTTACTTGAATATAATTTTCGCGATTGTTTTAAATAAACATTGTAGTTTACTAATAAAATTTACAGGATATTATTTAACATGAAAATACCAACCGTATAACATGATTAATCTTTCTGTAAACTTGTAGAAGTAAGTCTTGCTGTTAAAACTTTAATTTTATTAATTTTTTTTAGAAGTATGGACAAGTAAAAACAGTGAGTTTGTTTGTTGCTAACTGTTTTCGGTTAATAAAACAATTCTTGCTTACTACTGTAGTAAAAAAATATTAAAAAAATATATACGTTAACAAAGTAATTATATAATAAAACAAATATTTTATCAAAAAAATATATAAAAATTTAATATTAAAAAGCTAAAACTATAGATAAAATAATTTTCGATACAGTTAACATTTTTTTTTTTTTTTTTTTTTTTTTTTTTTTTTTTTTTTTTTTTTTTTTTAACGTCCGACTATTGTGCACACTTGGGCTAATGCAGACGGTGGGGATGATTTATAGCGTATGAAAATGCCAAGCCCTCGCCGGGAATCGAACCCGGATCCTCGGGGTGAAAGCCTAGTACGCTATCCACTAGACCACCGAGGCGTTACAGTTAACATTCAAGACATCCGAAGTTTAAGTCATATTGGTTTAAAGATCAGCTACTAACGTATATTGCAAATATTTCAAGATAGGACACGTAGAGCAATGGAGTAATCGTGAAGTTTAAGACAAGCTGACAAAACTAATTGATACTCTGGTTTAAAGATCAGCTACTCACGCATATGCTGTAAATATTTCAAACACAAGACACTTAAAGCAATGGAGTAATCGTGAAGTTTAAGACAAGTTGACAAAACTAATTGATTCTTTGGTTTAAAGATCAGCTACTCACGCATATGATGCAAATATTTCGACAGGACACGTACAGCAATGGAGTAATCGTGAAGTTTAAGACAAGTTGACAAAACTAATTGATTCTTTGGTTTAAAGATCAGCTACTCACACATATGCTGCAAATATTTCGACAGGACACGTACAGCAATGGAGTAATCGTGAAGTGTAAGATAAGCTGACTAAACTAACTGATAAACTGATTTGGTTTAAAGATCAGCTACTCACGCATATGCTGCAAATATTTCGACAGGACACGTACAGCAATGGAATAATCGTGAAGTTTAAGACAAGTTGACAAAACTAATTGATTCTTTGGTTTAAAGATCAGCTACTCACACATATGCTGCAAATATTTCGACAGGACACGTACAGCAATGGAGTAATCGTGAAGTTTAAGACAATCTGACAAAACTAATTGATACTCTGGTTTAAATATCAGCTACTCACGCATATGCTGCAAATATTTCAAGAGTATACACGTACAGCAATGGAGTAATCGTGAAGTGTAAGATAAGCTGACTAAACTAACTGATACTCTGGTTTAAAGATCAGCTTCTCACACATATGCTGCAAATATTTCGACAGGACACGTACAGCAATGGAGTAATCGTGAAGTTTAAGACAAGCTGACAAAACTAATTGATACTCTGGTTTAAAGACCAGCTACTCACACATATGCTGCAAATATTTCGACAGGACACGTACAGCAATGGAGTAATCGTGAAGTTTAAGACAAGCTGACAAAACTAATTGATACTCTGGTTTAAAGACCAGCTATTCACGCATATGATGCATTTACATTTCAAGACAAGACTATTAGAGCAACAGAGTAATCATTGAAGAGGGGCTGTTAAACCAACCGAAATTTTGGTTTCAAGATAATCTATTCACTAAATACCGAAAAATAAGACGATTTTTATTTGTTTTAAATTTCTCGATAAACAAATAGACTAAAAACTTAAAATCAAAACAAAAACATACAATTCAAGAAACGTTTGCAAATTAATTTTATTGCTATTGCAATATTATGATACAAAATATACACTGCTTGCTTATAAAGTACAACAATGTTTACTTTAGTGTGCTTCATTAAGCATAAGAATTTCATAACGTAGGCTGAAGAAAGAAAAATTAGTATTAAATCTATAATTTTGTTTAAACAAACCTACATTTAAGCCAACATTATCTTAGCTCAATGGAGACAAATTAGGAGGTAGGATGTGTAAATATTTAATCTAAAGACTTTAGATTCACTACTTACCTATAGATAGGGGACTTCGCTCCATTTTTGTACCATAAAATTAGTGATATGTCATCCTGGTGGACCGGAGGTCTGAGGTTACACGGTAACTTTACTTCGGCATCGACCACTGTCTCGATCTTCGAAAGAAGAACTGAAACAGAATACGTTTCTTGCGTGAGGAAGGCCGGTGCATGACACGGTTTGGTTAACGTATCTCAAAATCCACTGCCTCCATGAACATGATATAATGATCTTTTTTTATTAGAGAATTTCCATTGGTGTATAAGCTATTGGAGTTGATATTATGGTAAGGCCCTGACAGGAGATATTGAGTTGAATGACGATCCTATCCTCTCTATTCTCTAGATCACTTCTGAGGGATCCTTAATACACACACACACACACACACACACACACACACACACACACACACACACACACATATATATATATATATATATATATATATATATATATATATAAATTTTGTTGCTGTTGCAATATTATGACCAAAAGTAGACACAGATTTCGTATAAATAAATAAATAGATAAATAAATAAATAAATAAATAAATAAATATATATATATATATATATATATATATATATATATATATACACGTGTGTGTGTGTGTGTGTGTGTGTGTGTGTGTGTGTGTGTGTGTGTGTGTGTGTGTGTGTGTGTGTGTGTGTGTGTGTGTGTGTGTGTGTGTGTGTGTGTGTGTGTGTGTGTGTGTGTGTGTGTGTGTGTGTGTGTGTGTGTGTGTGTGTGTGTGTGTGTGTGTGTGTGTGTGTGTGAAATTTTAGTCCTATTTGATTCAAACTTGTTGCATAATTGGTTTTGGTAATATTTTGAACACATTCGTTAACCAGTAAAAGACGTTCCAATAGTTTAGAAATGGTAGCCGTTTCAAATTTACAAAAACCGTAATATTTTTGTTTTAAAATAGTTTCGAAAATCTAATTTTAGCTTCGTAATCAGCATTAAAGAACGGCCTAAACTAACATTTTGAATTTTCAAAATTCTTTGAAATTGAAATATTTAATTTTTCATTATTGCCGAATTATTAAGGAAAATGTAATGTTTGTTTGTAATATACGCTATGTTTTGAAGGTGTTTCTGATGACGAAATCAATTTTAAAAGTAAAATAAGAAAATTACTTTTGGAAATTCGCTTCCATCATGTTAGCGAGGTAGACGCACAACGAGATTTTACAATAAAGAGTGATTTATCGTTCTATACAAAGCATAAAAAATGTCACATTACGTGAAACATGGTTGAACTGATCGTGTTTGTTAAAACGATTAACTGTTTGAACGATAAACTGATTATTTATATCTAATTAGAATTTAAGCTCATATTTACATTTTGTTTAATATAATTTGTAGTCTGAACTATTTAACATAATTTCGCATATAATTTTGTAAAATATAACTGATGTGACAAAGCTGTTATATAGCCTATAATTAATATACAGTAATATTTTCTATAATTGCATTACTACTCGTTCTAACTGGCATTGTACTCAATCTGATAAAACCAAATGTGTAATATTTTTAATGTCTGAAGTATTGAGTGTAAACATGTTAATTTTGATTTAGGGTTTGAATAAAGCAAAAGCACAAGGGGAAAACTAATTGCAGATTTGTGATATTTTTCTTCTTGTTCGTTATTACAGATATAAGAGAAAAACAACTTAAAATTAAACAAAAATACGGTTTCTTATGGAGATATAACTGTTGCTGATCTGATTTTATTAAAATTTTAGTAACTATATGTATCAAATAGCAAAAACAAAATTTAAGAAGTGACTGCCTTTCAGAAAAAAAGTAATCAATAATAAAATTAAATTTTTTAAAACAACATTAAGCTTTATAGCCTTTAATACAAACTGCCTATGCTATTACTAAATGTTTAAAAACATGCTACAATAGTGCAAAATATTAAAAAAAAAAGAATTTAAAATAATTGATAACATACATATTTTCTGAATTTGTATAATTCAGAGATTTAACATAAATAATGGAATTATTTACTATAAATCTTTCCTACATTATTACGCTAAGCATTCCGTTCGGTTCTATACAAAAAATAAGGACCTGCCTTAATGCAACTACATATAGGGAGTACATGCAGTTTCGTCAGAACACCAGGGAACTCATACTTTCCCATTTTAAGGCTTTACAATAAAGTAAAACCGACTTAAAACCGATAAATGTTTTTGTAAAGAAAATTTCAGGTGCTGTATAAAGTAACCCCATGATAGTGCAGCCCAATGCAGGCAAAGGTGACAGAAATAGTTGTGTGTGTGGCAAAACAGATGATTACTAAAAACATTATTGAAAATAATATTTAAATTATTACTGTATCCAAGACTTAAATAATTATTGACCTAATCAATTTTGAGTGTAGACTCGGTAAGACCATTTATAATGTGTAAATGTTATTAAATAAAAACTGATTTTATTTAACAGTAAATACTGTAACCTAATTTAGGTCCTATGCAATATAAAATCTGGTTATAGTAGGTTTCATTTAGAAATATTTGTAAAATTTTAAATTGTAATATTAGTTTGTAAAAGCCACCACTTTACACGCCATAAAAACAGACCAAAATCAATAAAATAGTTTTGGTCTATATTATAAGCCAATGATAATTGTTTCTTAAGTGCCACTAAAACAATTTACCTTTATTTTAAATTTAATCCAGCCTAATGGATCCTTAATATCTTCGAAGTTGTTATAGTTTATCGGGTACTACACAGTCATAATATATTCAAAAATATGACTAAACTATAATCAAATTGAACTAGTTTCACTTAGAAAAGTTCGAACATGATATATGCTTGTGTATTAACACAAACAGTAACTAATGAGCCTGTGCGACCAATCGCAGTTAATGGGAAAAAGAAACGTATAATATACAAAATGTACAACAAGAAGTTGTACAGCGTTAGGCCTACTATTTCTTGTCAATATGAACTTTTAAAATAGATATTATAGTTATATACTTGTATGGCCAGTTAATAATGCAGTGTCATTCGTTATATTTACGTTATTTAATGCAATAGGCCTTACTTTGTTCTACAATCGTATTTTAAATTATAACCTAAAAAATTAACGACTGAATTTTAACATTGTATCATACTGAAATATTTATAAATAAAACCTACTATAATCAAATTTTATATTACATACCTAAATTAGGCTGCAGTATTTATTGTTTACTAAAAGAAGAGTCTTTTATTCAATAATATTTACCTATTAGAAATGGTCTAGATTGTCCGATTCTACTTTCAAAATTCATTCGGTCAATAATTATTTAAGTCTTGGTTACAGAAATAATGTAAATATTACTTTCAACAATGACTAATTATGACGACTAACTTTGTGCAACCCTAAGGTGATTTTCTGTTTAACTTTATAGGTGTTCTAAAAAGCAAAATAAAAATAAGTTGTAATGACACTGTAATAGAAATTTTTAAAGTAGTAAAATTAGCGTGAAAGTATTTTTTGCAGTAATACTTCAGTAAAAATTTGTTTTCTAAATATATTGTTTTGAAAAAACAAACATATTTCAAAATAATTCACAAAAATAAAAAGACGTTTTTTCACACGTCTTTCAAAGAATGCAACATTTTGAAAAAAAAATTTAAAACACATATCTGTTGAGCAGGTGGTAATTTAGAAGGAAGTTACAAAATTTTATAAAACAGACATTTTAATTATTGCTTCTACTATAGTTTTAATGCTTCACTCTTGAAAACGTTTCCATTGTGTTAATTTTAACGAGCTTGTACTGTAACTAATTAAAATTAACACAATAGAAAAGTTGTTTTACCGCACACAAAGTGAAAAGCTCCTTTGCAAGGTGTAGTAAAGTTGGTGTTAATAGTATAATTTAGAAGTTTATAAAATTTGTCACTATTTTAAAGCAAACATATTTAATATTTTTAGTCAAACGTTGTTGGTGGAAACAAACATTAGAAAAATAATCACGAAAGGCAGAATATTGCTGAGATGTTTTAAAACAATCCCGATAATTAACTACATTTTTCTGTAATGTAAATGAAAATTACTATGTTAAAAATAATAAAACAAATAAAAACTAAACACATTTAATTATATTTTATGATTTTAGAATACAAAATTAAACACGTAAATGCTAGTTTATCTAGATTTTCAACTGACACCGCAGACCTCAGAAGTGAAGTACCTGGGAATTCATTTGGACAGACGTCTGAATTGGCAGAAACATATTTTTACTAAGCGTAAACAACTTGGTATTTAACTCAGAAATATGTACTGGCTGACTGGGTACAAATCCAAATTTTCAACCAATAACAAAATATTACAATATAAGACAATACTGAAACCAATATGGACGTACTAGCTGTTACCCGTTGCGACTTTGCCTGCAATTATAATGTAGGCAATAAAATTTATAGTCGATTTTCAAAATCAGAATAGATCATTTCATTTTAATATATTTCTATTTACAATATTATACGATTTATGGTTTTCGGCCAAGAAATATACATTTTTGCTACTCGATAGTCTAAAACAGAGTCCTGTCATATTTTAATAAAATACAGTATTATTAAAAAATCACTATTATTCAATTAAACTGGAATAGTATTGTGTTTATCTCAGGTACCTAAACCGTGTTCATACCAAATTTAATCTCAATTGGTCCAGTAGTTAAAGTGTGATTGAATAACAAACAAATAAACAAAAACAAACTTTCAGAAATATAATATGATTACCTGTTAACCGTCACGGCTTTTCCCGCAATCGTAATATACATTAAAGATCACGCATCACCGTGTTAGGACCAACAACCGTGTCAGTTAGGTTATGGTGTATTTCTTTTTTAAAATAAATGTTTTTTTAACGCACCACCGTGTTAGTTAAGTTACGGAGTACTCTTAAAAAAAAAATTAAGGCTTTTTTCCTGCATCACCGTATTATGCCCAACAACCGTGTCAGTTAGGTTATTTATTTTTTTAAAAATAAATAAAGGTGTTTTTTAATGCATCACCGCGTTAGGCTTAACAACCATGTTAGTTAACTTATGCAGTATTCTTTAAAAATAATATTAAGATTTTTCACGCATCACCATGGCCTAACAAACGTGTCAGTTAAGGTTTGGAGTACTCTTTAAAAAAAATAACGGTTTTTTTCACGCATCACCATGTTACACTTAACAACCGTGTCAGTTAAGGTTGAAGTACTCTTTAAAAAAAATAACGGTTTTTTCACACATCGCCATAATAGGCCCAACAACCATGTCAGTTAGGATATGTGGTATTCTTTAAAAAAATATAAAGGTTTTTTTACGCACCACCGTGTCAGTTAGGATATGTAGCCTAGTATTCTTTAAAAAATATAAAGGTTTTTCACGCATCACCGTGTTAGGCCTAACAACCGTGTCAGTTAGGATATGTAGAATTCTTAAAAAAAATATAAAGGTTTTTTCACACATCATCGTGTAGGCCCAACAACCGTGTCAGGATATGTAGTATTCTTTAAAAAAATATAAAGGTTTTTTCACGCATCACTGTGTTAGACCTAACAACCGTGTTAGTTAAGTTACTCTTTAAAAAAAATATAACGGTTTTTTTCATGCATCACCTTATTAGGCCCAACAACCGTGTCAGTTAGGTTATAAGTACTATTTAAAAAAAATTAATAAAGGTTTTTAATGGATCACCGTGTTAGGCATAACAACCATGTTAGTTAGCTTATGGAGTATTCTTTTAAAAAACTATATAAAATATTTTTCACGCATTACCATGGTAGACCTAACAACCGTGTCAGTTAAGTTTTCAGTACTATTTAAAAAAAAAATAAAGGTTTTTTTCAAACATTACCGTGATAGGCCCAAAAACCGTGTCAGTTAGGATATGTAGTATTCTTTAAAAAAAATATAAAGGTTTTTCACGCATCACCGTGTTAGGCCTAACAGCCGTGTCAATTAGGTTATATAATATTCTTTAAAAAGTAAAGGTTTTTTTTACACATCACCGTGATAGGCCTAACAATCGTATCAGTTAGGATATGTAGTATTCTTTAAAAAAATATAAAGGTTTTTCACACATCACCGTGATAGGCTCAACATCCGTATCAGTTATGTTATGTAGTATTCTTTAAAACATTATACAGGTTTTTTCACGCATCACCGTGTTAGGCCTAACAACCATGTCAGTTAGGATATGTAGTATTCTTTAAAAAAATATAAAGGTTTTTCACACATCACAGTGTTAGGCCTAACAACCGTGTCAATTAGGTTAAGTAGTATTCTAAAAAAATAAAGGTTTTTCACCATCACCATGATAGGCTCAACAACCGTGTCAGTTGGGATATGTAGTAGTCTTTAAAAAAATATAAAGGTTTTTTCACGCATCACCGTGTTAGACCTAACAACCATGTCAGTTAGGATATGTAGTATTCTTTAAAAAAATGTAAAGTTTTTTCACGCATCACCGTTTTAGGCCTAACAACCGTGTCAGGATGTATAGTAGGCTATTTAAAAAAAAAATATAAAGGTTTTTTCATGAATCACCTTGTTAGGCCTAACAACCGTGTCAGTTTGGTTATGCATAATTCTTTTAAAAAATTGGTTTTTTATCACCCAAAAGCCGTGTTAGTCGTATTTTTATTGTTTTACAGATTTACAACACGTTACTGATTTTCGCCTGGTACCAATTTTGAGGTTATGTTGGTCACTTTTATTTTAGATTTTATCGTACTTCTCGTGCTTTCATATTTTGGATTCTTGCTCTTAGGCACATAATAAAGCATTTTAGTAACAAAAATATCGAAAAATATAGGTTATGCTACACTGCATATTTACTATATTTCATGTAATGTAATTACACAAATATATATACTACCTTACAATTGGCACTCTGTGTAGGGATTTTTTTACATTTAATATTGAAAATTTAACACAAAGTAACAAATTAAAGTCAGTTTTGAAAAAAATTTCAACTAAAATATGAAAATGTTACATTAAAAACAATAATTTTGCAATAAATAAAACACAGATTAAGATTATTAAAATAGGATTGAATCTATGTTCATCTCAGGTAACTAAATCACATGTCCAGTAAATAACTACAATTAACACATGACACAAAACTAAAAACTGATAATTATTTTGGGATGGGTAAGTAGTATAATGACGTTTTGTAAAACGGGAATAGGCCTATATGTATCTCTGATACTTAAACCATATTCGTACCAAATTTCATCTCAATTGGTCAAGTGGTTAAAGCGTGATTGAATAACAAACAAACAAACAAACAAACAAATAAACAAACACACAAACTTTCAGAAATATAATATGAATTAGATTTTATCGTACTTCTCGTGCTTTCATATTTTAGATTCTTGCTCTTGGGCACATAATAAAGCATTTTAGTAACAAAAATATCGAAAAATATAGGTTATGCTACACTGCATATTTACTATATTTCATGTAATGTAATTACACAAATATATATACTACCGTACAATTGGCACTCTGTGTAGGGATTTTTTTACATTTAATATTGAAAATTCAACACAAAGTAACAAATTAAAGTCAGTTTTGAAAAAAATTTCAACTAAAATATGAAAATGTTACATTAAAAACAATAATTTTGCAATAAATAAAACACAGATTAAGATTATTAAAATAGGATTGAATCTATGTTCATCTCAGGTAACTAAATCACATGTCCAGTAAATAACTACAATTAACACATGACACAAAACTAAAAACTGATAATTATTTTGGGCTGGGTAAGTAGTATAATGACGTTTTGTAAAACGGGAATAGGCCTATATGTATCTCTGATACTTAAACCATATTCGTACCAAATTTTATCTCAATTGGTCAAGTGGTTAAAGCGTGATTGAATAACAAACAAACAAACAAACAAACAAACAAACAAACAAACAAACAAACAAACAAACAAACAAACACACAAACTTTCAGAAATATAATATGAATTAGATTAGATGGGATACAACTATGGGGTTCTGCTTGCAAATCAAATATTGCAATTTTACAACGCTTCCAATCTAAGATAATACGTTTAATCTTAACAGCTCCAAAAACAATCACAAATGAAATAATCCACAAGCAACTCAATATTCCGACCATCACAGAAGAAACTGAAACTTATAGCAATAGTTACCGACTATTGTTTTGACTGAAAATTTAATGATGAGATCGACAACACGAAGACTCAAGAGCAGAATACCTAGCGACCTGCCTGACAAATAACAGCTGACCTAACAGATGTAATATTACGTAGCAATATTTTATTATTATTATTTATATAATCTCATTATTTGTATGTATCAATGGGTACATGCTTTCATGTCATTATTTTAGCCATACAATTTACTTAGTGTCCTGTAGACAGATTGTAAATACTAATAAAAAAAATCTAGATTTTCGCGTTGATTATAATGATAAAAAATGAACTGTAAAAATTTGTATAATTAAACATTTTTAACCATTAGAAGGATAATTATTATTATCCAGTTAAAACGTTGTTCAAGAGAGGCCAGGATAAAGCACGTTATTTCACTGTCTTGATTCTGGACTTCTTAATGCTACATTAAAGTTCTCCCATACAAATTGCCCAGGTAAACTTTCTCTTAATTAATGATTTTGGAATGTGAAAGCTGTATTATCTTGGATGCGAATTCCTTTTGCTTGAACTGAAAAACTTCACATTTATATACTGAGAATGTTAATTAATTAATTTTAATGTGAAAGAATATTAAGTATATTTTAAGTTAAAAAGTTTGGATAAGTAAATTTATATTGCAAAATCAGCTTTTAGGGTTACAGTTATGGTAACTTACTGCCTTTCCGGGATTTTGAAATGTGCACTAATTCTCTCTCTCTCTCTCTCTCTCTCTCTCTCTCTCTCTCTCTCTCTCTATATATATATATATATATATATATATGATGTAAAATTTAACTGCTCATATATCAAATATGGTTCTAATATATGCTGATTACATTAAAATTAAATTAAATTTTGGATTACGAGAAGAGGACCACGAGCCACGAAAGATTTTATAGTTGAGTAGTAAACTGTTGAATTTGATTCGCCTTTTTCAATGTTGGTTCAATTGAATCATCTTGGCACAAACATTATTTTGGTAGTAATATGACACAGTCATTTACCCAGAAAATATGGCGGTCAATGTTTCGTTTCGTTTTATGAAATTTGAAAATGTAAATGCTTTATTTGTGAAGATTTTACCGTTTAAATCGTAAAAAAGGTAAGATAAAAAAATGTGTGAATAAGCTTTTGAATAACCATTCACAGTTATTTTTCATTCATAAAAGCCCTGGAAAGATGGATGGAATGATACCAGTACATCCGGGTCTGCTTGTCTATACTTGGATGGATGGATGGTACCTGGATGGATTGCAAGACCATCAGTCTGAGTAAGGAGGATAATACCAAACAACTGGGGCGATGTTTAAAGGTATTGTACAGTATTTCAAACTGAGATCGGCACAATCTCAGCAATCCAGATTGATATGGGATTTCCTTCACTTACTCTGTGTTATTTCAACTGTTACCATGGTGGCCTTACAATGGGTACCGAGGCATTGTGCGATTGAGGGAAATGAAAGAGTGGATCTGATGGTCACAAAAGGAGCTGCTCCTTATGAAATCAAAACTTCCTTGTGGGATCAATCGCACAATTGCGAAAAGTGCGGTAAGAGAGTAGTTTAGTGAAGGGTAAGTCAAACGATGGAGATAATTACATGGCCAGGGATTAGGAAAAGGTCTTCTTCGGGATCAGACCCTGAACTGACAAGGTCACTTGTTCATTTCAACAGGAGGTCTCTGAGACAGGTTTTCGCTATAATTGTCGGCCATGGTTAATCTCGGAGTCACCTCAATAAGGTCTGTGCGTTCAGAAACCTAAAACAGCAGCATACATATTTCTCAAGTTCGAGGCTGTGGAGTCTCGGACTTCAGCAATCATAAGAGCATTTTCACAGACACCCTACACAAAATTCTGGATCTTGTTAGAGCGAGGAATCAGGTTAAGACTAATTATAAGGGGAACACAGTAAGCTTATAGCTGACCTGTCGAAGACCAGTGAAGTTTTAGAAGCTCCACAAAGAAAACATACAGTGTTTATGCAATTAAATAATGTTTAAAAGCGTAACTGATTAAACTTGGACTCAGTTGCAAACTGTACAGTATAAGCCTAATTTCTGGCAAATTGAAAAAAACTCATTTCACTGACAAAAATAAAAATAAAAAATAACAATTGAAAATGAACTTAAAGCGAGCGATATTATTTCACAAACATAATAAAATAAAGAAGTTTTTTAGTAATTTTTGTACTTTTTAAGTTTGTAAATAAAATAATGCTCAGATTTCGTCAGTTTTGATTTTTAATATTAATTGATTTACAATATATTTACACATTACTGTAGCCTATTTACAACATATAAAATAAATAAATGAATTAAAGAGTGCAGTGATTTTTTAAATAAAATTTAATGTATTTTTTAAAGTTTAAAGTGTCAAACTCTACATTCTGTTTTTGAATTTAACTATATTTATTTTAATATGTATTTATGTAATTTGTAATATTTATGTAATATGTATTAATATGTATTTAATAACTATATTTATATTTAACTATATGTATTAATAAAAATACATTGAAATATAAGTACAAAATTGAAATTGTAACTTAAAAAAATTCTTGAAGGAAGCAGTTAAAGATTTTCTGTGTGAAACAGCTTAGGATATATTGTGAATATTTACAACTACAAACTACAAAAATTAATTAACTTTTATTCATTATTAATTGGATACGAGTAAAAAAAATCAATTAGTTTTATGGAAGGTAATTAATTCAATTCATTATAGTTTCTCTACAACATAACAAAATTCATTCGTACTAATTTGAACTTAATGGAATATTAAATACACATATCAAGTTATTTCCCTAGAGCTTGAGCCATGGGATCACAAATAGAGTATACTCTAAAAAAGGTGTAGTATACATAAAATACAACAATAATTGTTTTGTCTTCAAATTTTCTATTTTGTTTTGAGTGTTTGTTACACAACTTTCATTAAAAAGTATATTGCTGATTTTTCTATAACATTTTAAACTTTGATACATCATTCTTCTTTATTTGTTTCACCCAACTTTGGGGTACAATAAATCAATCACTTTTTAATGTTCTGTGCCTTCTCCGTAGCCCAGTATTGCTTCATTCGTTGTGATCTTGCTTTTCTTTCTTCGTCAGAGATTTAGTTCGTTCGCTTGGATTTGACTTTGCCTTGGAACCGTTGCTTCTTGTCCTTGGTTATTGTTTTGGCTGTTTTGCCCATGATCATAGTATTATTAAAACATGATTTTTTATTTTTTCATGACATCACTAAAAATGTATCTATGTTCAGTATAATGATCTGCCTTCCCTAGCTTCGTCAATTCTACTTTCGTTGATGCGTTTCGGAGAACCTCCATCTTCAAAAACTATATTTATACTGGCCACCAATATTATGGCTCGTCCTATTTATAATTTTCTAGCTCCACCTCGTACCCCTCCTCTATTCAACACGTGTACTCGCTTCTGATTGGCTCTTCAAAATCATACGTTTAGGTTTAATGTACACGTGTTGAATAGAGGAGTGGTACGAGGTGGAGCTAGAAAATTATAAATAGGACAAGCCATAATATTGGTGACCAGTATAGATATAGTTTTTGAAGATGGATGTTCTCCGAAACGCGTCAACGAAAATATAATTGACGAAGCTAAGGAAGGCAGATTATTATTTTAAACATAGTGACAATAATCCTAGCAGAAAAGAAGAAGAATATAAAAAAAAAATGTGTTTTTAACGACGACTTTTGTCTTTTTGATATCATATTGGTTCGTCTATTTTTGTTTCCTGATAACCTAAAAACACTAATTTTATAAATATTTCAGTAAGTTTTCCTAAATTTATAAATATTTTCTATACTTTACGATATTACATTTTTCAATTACCATTACAAAATACGATTTTGTCAGCAATTTTCTAAATCTCAATACAAAAACGCCTCTTTGAAAGTGTACACGCCAGTTTCTGCTACAGAACAGAATGCACGTTGCGGATTTAGTGGCTTTGTGTATCTACTGTCAGCAAACCACAAGATGACCCCCTAACCAATGACCTGTAAAGCATTTTGCTGCTCTAAATACCAACTTGTAATTTGAAATTAATGTAAATTATTGTATATGCTCCATATTAAACAAAATAAAACTGATAGTTAAAAGAACAGTAGGATCTGGCAGTATATTCTTAATTAATATACAGAGCACTCGTAACTATTTCAGCCAATATAACCAGGGACCCTAATACTTATGTTACTGAAAAAACTTTATTGGAAATTTTATTCTATTTCTCCACGAAGCGGTCAAAATTATGACAGGTTTTGCCGTTCAGCCAGTAGATTTTTTTTCGGCGAAAAACCGTTAAGGTTATCATCGCCGAATTCAGCCAGTAGAAGTAGATTAGATTATATTCTAGAAGAAGGGATTTATACAACCCCAGGCACTGCCGTTCAGCCAGTATTACATGAAATTACCAGCAACTATAGGCAACTATCTACGTTAAATCAGAACCCGCCATCTTGAAACGGAAGTGAATGGAAAAAATCTTACACATACGTAAGTCTTTTAGGATTTAAATAAGGTACCTTTGTACACAATTTCAAAAAAAAAAAAATTTTTGTTATTAATGTTGCGTACACTAGTTATCCTTAAATCAGAGACTGCCATCTTGGAAAAAAGTAATCAGGAAAGAATGTTACACATACATTATTTGGGTTTTATATATGATTTCTTCGTAATAAATTTTCAAAACAATTGGTTAGTGGTTTAGATAAAACTGCGTTCACTCGTTGTTGTAAACCGGAGACTGCCATCTTGAAACGAAAGTGAATTGGAAAAAGTTTTACACGTACGTCTTTCGGGTTTTATACGAGGTACTTTCGTACCGCATTGCAGAACAATTGGCCAGTGCATTTGATTAAAATTACTACAATCGTCATCCTTAAATCATAGGCCGCCATTTAAAAACAGAAGTAAATATGAAAAAATGCTATACATACGTCATTTTATCTTTATGTAAGATACCTTTGTACAAAATTTCAAAACAATCAGTCAATGTGTTTGGCCAAAACTGCGTACACTCACCATTTTGAAGCGGAAATAAATGGGAGAAAACACATACATCGTTCCGTCTTTGTAAACGGTACCTCAGTAACAAATTTCAAAAAAATCGGTCTATGCGTTCGGTCAAAACGGCGTAAAAAACAAACACACACACAAATCTACCTTTTCGTTGAAGTTGATTTTTTTAAACAATTAAAAAAAATACAAGGTTCATAACATAATTAATTGTTTTCGTTGTCTCAACAATCCAGCAAATGTTGTGTAAAGTAATTACAAATATCAGATTTATTCTGATATTATAAATGTTGCAACTACATTTCCAGAGAGAAATTTAGTTTTATTAACTGTCTATTACAATTTGCTATTAACTAAATATGCAAGGAATCATTTGTAATAATCATTGCAACACAAAGCTGTCTGCTGACTTGATGGAAGATAATTTCCAACAATATGTTTATATTATTTAATGTTTTCGAAATTGATTACACAACGCATAATCATGAATAAAATCAGCAAAAATAGGCACTTTAAACTTTCAAAATAAGAAACCCACACAGCTGTCAGATTGTAAATTGAAAAATCATAATTTATGTAGATTTCAATTATGATTACGATAAAAAATTCTGATATTAAAAAAAACATAAAAGTTATAACGGCCAGAATAGAACAAGAATAAAATGATATGGAAGCTGAAGAACAAGCAGATTTACGAATAGGAAGATCGACTACAGTTTACTTGTTCTCTGTAACACTAATAATTGAGAAGAAATAAGTGACAACACAAATAATTGGGAAGACATAAGTGACAACACAAATAATTGGGAAGAAATAAGTGACAACACAAATAATTGAGAAGAAATAAGTGACAACACAAATAATTGAGAAGAAATAAGTGACAACACAAAAATTGAGAAGAAATAAGTGACAACACAAATAATTGAGAAGAAATAAGTGACAACACAAATAATTGGGAAGAAATAAGTGACAACACAAATAATTGAGAAGAAGATGTTGGTAAATCAAGAAGTCCATTAACTTAATGTAGACAGCGACGACAATGTAATACACAATGTGCTCTGGATGGCGTCAGAGAATAATAATATAGAATAACATTATTAAGAGCAGTCAAAATATTGTATGAAAATATAACAACAAAAGTAAAAGTAGGAAAATTAAATATCTGAAAGTCTCAAAGTCACCAAGGGACTTACTTAGGCCTAAACAAAGATGTTCACTGTCCCAAACATTGTTTAAAATCTACCTGGAACAAGCACTGCACAACTGGAAAAGCAAGTGTGAGAGAACGACATCACTTCATACACCCTCTGCTTTGCAAGCGATCAAATAATTATAACACAGGATTATGGGAATTTAGGATGTATGAATAGAAAATTATGAGAGGAATATGGTATTTGAGGACTTGAGGTAAACCTAACCAAAAAGAAGTACATGCACTTTGGAGGGCAGAACAGGACTCTTCTAGTGGAACACAACACGCAAATCAAGGGGTGTAAAACTTACAAGTCTTTGGAAGTGACAATTACGAGTGATGGAATATTAGACATAGCGATAAAGAACGAAATACTTTGGGAAGAAGAGCAATACTAAACAACGTCAAATAGAATCAACAGAAATCAAAAATAAATAATCATAGAATATACAATAATATTATAAAAAATATAATCTGATATGGAAGCGAAGTATGGCTACTAGATTATTGGTGAAGAGCCTCAGGTCGTTCGAAACGGGAAATGATAACAAAATTAAGAATCCGTGAAATCATGGATGTGGAGCACACCATTGTAGAGGACATTAAGACAAAGCAACTTCGATGTCGAAAGAATGGACGAAAATCGACTTACTAAACAGATTCTAAAACGGAAACAACATGGTCGTAGAGGAAGGACAAGATTTAGTGGAGAGAGGGGATTGATAAGGAAATGAGAGAGAGAAAGAGAGAGAGAGAGAGAGAGAGAGAGAGAGAGAGAGAGAGAAAGAAGAGAGAGAGAGAGAGAGAGAGAGAGAGAGAATTGGATCAAGATATATAGAATGACAGAGGAAAATGGAAGATAGGAATCGGAAGACGCAGGAGAATATTTGAAACAGAAAAGAAGAAGAGATAAAAACATCCTATAGCAGTCATATTCATTTTCTTATTTTGTGCGGTATTTAATAACTTTAAAGTCTAATTTATGCAGATTCGTACACAATGTAGGTACTCATTACGCTGGTGAAATAATATTAAAAAAAAATAACACAATAAAGTTAAGAATGTTTTAATATTTTATCATTATGTTGACACCGTGATTTGTGTCAAACTTGTCTACGCTATTAACAAAATCGTCTTTTATGCCCCGAGTTCGAAACAAATCCGAACAAAATTGTGAAAAATAGAATTTAAAAGAAATATTTTCTCTAAAATCTTTGTACTTTATTAACTCCGCACCGTTTTAAAATTGAATAAGTTACCTAAAATTGATAAACCTAATATCCATCTCAGGACCATAACTAATATTAGGAGTTCTCCATGCAGGGAATTATCTAAATATTTGTTTGCGTTCAATATAACCTTTGGCAGAACAAAATGTCCCTTCGTTAAAAATTTTAAACGTTTAACCATTTTGAATTGTGTAAGTATATGACACTAAGTGAGCAAGATTGATTAATTAGCTTCGATGTAAGAATTTTTGTTTACTTATGTATCGGTTCAGCGAAACGTAAATATAACTGCAAATAGACTTAAACGGAACAGTAATCTTAAATTACCTACCACTCCCCTCCAGTCTGTTGAAGGCTTTATAAAATGTCTCCATTTATAAAAGCTTATCATGGTTACCCCAGTTTGTTCAACGCTAAAATGTTTTGCTTGCTTTTATCTGTGTCACTTCCTCACAATACGAAAAGTAAACAAAGAAAGGCAATGTATAAAATATCGATCTTTATATTTCGATGAATCTACTAGTTTACAGGTCCCTTGAGCAAAAAAGTGGGTTTACTCGGAGGCTGTTTGTCTGGCTGTTAGTGAAATTAAACTGACTTTCAACGCTGAAAACTAAACTACTCGACTGATTTCGATAAAATTTGGCAAGAGGGAAGTTTTTTCAAAATCACGGAATTTTTTAAGAATATTTTGGTCAAAATACTATAAAAAGATCAGATTTTCTCGAAATCGGCTTGAACGAGTTTGATCAAATCTTTTCCAAATATAGTGTACCACACAAAACGTTGCTTTATTCATAGAAATGTGGTTCAGAAGTTATTGAAAAAAATCAATAAGCAAAATCTGCCAACTCTTGAAAAATCGATTCACTGGAATTTGCTGATACTTTGGTCGTAAATGAAAGTACCAAAAAAGTATGTAAAAACACCAAAAATAAACTCTAACCTCATAAATAAATTTGTTATTCTCCCTTCAATTTTACTACTGAATTATTAATTTCTTCTATTCCATATTTCTTTATTGAAGGTGTTTCTTCATATATTACCCAAATTAAAGCAAAAACCAATGAACCGATTGTGATAAAATGCGTCAATTTCCTGGTTTTTGTGTTTTTTGTTTCAGAAACAAATTTAATGGAAAATAATTGAATGTGAACCAGTTTGGGTAATATTTGTGATTTTATTAGTTACATAAAATATTATTTGTGCCATTAATGTATTAAATAATATGTTCTCACTCAAATATTTAGTTAAAAAAAAGGTATTCCTGAAAATTTGCGAAAATACCCTTTAAAAGTTTCCCTCATTATGAAATGATTTCAATGCTTACCTGTTTCTTCAGTTATTAAGTTAGTTTGAACAAGTCCCAAGATGAAACACAACACAATGGGCACATAGCCTATTTCGACACTACTTTGTGTTTGGTGAATGTTATAGCACATCACACGGAAATTTAGCTCAGTCTGGGGAATGAAGGTATCAAATTTCAAAGAAGTTCTTTGTGATTGGTATTTTAAGTGTCTTATATTAAAAAACCTTACTTTTTACTTTGAAATTTGTTTTTCTCATGTTAATCCTTTACGTTTGTAAGAATAACTAAGAAAATGTTAAAAATATCATAAAACAAAACAAACTTTATACAAAAATCAAGAAGGTTTAGATATATTTCTACTCCGAATTTTTCTTTATAGCACACTTTCATGCTAGCTGGCATGTGTTCAACATTGTCATTTTAGAAAAATAATTTTGTTATGCCAATCAACAAGTATTAAATTAAAAAAGTTTTGAAAAATTAATTTAGAAAGAAGAAATTACAAATACATTTTTTCCAAAAAAAACTTTTAAAAGATAAAATGCTTTTAAATAAAAAGTTAATTTATTTTTTTATATTTTAAACTAAAATTAATTGTATTTTTTGAAAATTAAATTAAATATTTTTTTCGTGACAATAATACAAACAAAATTAAAAATAGTTTTACTTGTTAGCATTTCAAATCAGTTACTATTTTAGACTTCTTAATGTCAATTGATTAATTTAATACTTAAAATACTTAATAATTAAGAAATAATAATTATTATATGATGTAATAATTTGTTACAATTAAAAATATGTTTAAAATAAAAACCTTGTTTTTCGAACAACCTACTGTATTAACTACGTAAAAAAATAAATTAATTTAAACATTTTAATAAAAAACATTCATTATTATGCAATCATTATTACGGAAATCATTTTATAAATCTACAATTAACTTTGCAATAAATCATTTTACAGCAATTATAACTTTAAAAAATTAATTTGTTTTTCTTCTAAACAATAAAAATTGTTTAATTTCAATTTATTTTGTCGAATAAACCGATTCCAGTTTCAGTTTTAACCAAAATAGTCGTTAAATATACTTCAAGGATCACAAAAGAGCAAATTAGAATTGTTAGTAGTTTAGGAGTATCAACAAATCGAAGGACAGATAGCGAACAAGAGATAACGTTTCTGAACACTACTGAACAACACTTCCGTTTGCTTTCCCGGTGGTTACTGCTCCAACGCCTGCAATGGATCTACCGACTGTTACCGAACATTTACGAATATACACGAACTTTACTCGTAGAACCTAACTAAAAAATTAAACTCAATTTAGCATATTATTGAAGCTTACTGTTAATATTTGTTTTTCTTATGTTATAAATTTACTTTCCACTCGATAGTATTTTCCAGTAATTATCAACAAAATCTACATTCATTGCAATCAATCTACAAAGTCTGTTGCATCCGGAGTTACGCTCTGTAATGGACATTGAACAATAATTATTTTTCTGACTTTCTATCCAAATTGCGAAGTTCTTTACACAGTGAATCCGATGGCTTTTTGCTTTTTTAGCGAATTGTCATTGACAAATAATTTCTTGGAGCGGACATCATTTAAGGACCCAGACCAGGACCTTGAAGTAAAACTGATCCCGAAATATTTAAAATTTGTATATGTTTAGTTATGCAAATTTTACTGTGATTACAACAGTGAAATGAGATTTTCAAAAACGTGTAAGACACTTCTTTCCTTTTTTGAAGTTTCGTAATGGACGCCATATCTGAAAGAATCAAACGGGATTTGCTGGATAACGAACTTGTCCAAATATTATTAAAATCGGTTTTTGTGTAAAAATTGAATAACTCCCTCACACACACACACACACACACACACACACACACACACACACACACACACACACACACACACACACACACACACACACACACACACACACACACACACACACACACACACACACACACACACACACACACACACACACACACACACACACACACACACACACACACACACACACACACACACACACACACACACACACACACACACACACACACACACACACACACACACACACACACACACACACACACACACACACACACACACACACACACACACACACACACACACACACACACACACACACACACACACACACACACACACACACACACACACACACACACACACACACACACACACACACACACACACACACACACACACACACACACACACACACACACACACACACACACACACACACACACACACACACACACACACACACACACACACACACACACACACACACACACACACACACACATACACACACACACACACACACACACACACACACACACACACACACACACACACACACACACACACACACACACACACACACACACACACACACACACACACACACACACACACACACACACACACACACACACACACACACACACACACACACACACACACACACACACACACACACACACACACACACACACACACACACACACACACACACACACACACACACACACACACACACACACACACACACACACACACACACACACACACACACACACACACACACACACACACACACACACACACACACACACACACACACACACACACACACACACACACACACACACACACACACACACACACACACACACACACACACACACACACACACACACACACACACACACACACACACACACACACACACACACACACACACACACACACACACACACACACACACACACACACACACACACACACACACACACACACACACACACACACACACACACACACACACACACACACACACACACACACACACACACACACACACACACACACACACACACACACACACACACACACACACACACACACACACACACACACACACACACACACACACACACACACACACACACACACACACACACACACACACACACACACACACACACACACACACACACACACACACACACACACACACACACACACACACACACACACACACACACACACACACACACACACACACACACACACACACACACACACACACACACACACACACACACACACACACACACACACACACACACACACACACACACACACAAACACGTGCTTAAAGCCGTTTCGCTGACGTGATGGAAGCGTATTTAAAAATTATATCTTTTTTTGAAATTCTGTTTCACAGTTTCAAAATGGCGACCGTTTCAGCACTTTTTGAACATCATCGTTAAAATCCACATTAATTAGCATTGTAACATTTTAAATTCCGTCCAAACTACTACGGTGAAAATTTAACGGCGGTCGTACTTTTAATTTAATTTTAAAGTCTAAATTATTAATTTTTGTAGATTTCAATAGAGATTATAATGATGCAATTAGATTTTTAAAGACTTTTAATACAAAAACTTTATATATTTGAAATGACCTCCATTTTGAAACTGTTCAACGGATTTTTCATTATCAAAATTGATTTTTGTGCCATGTTTGATTCAGACTAAATTGCAACGTGACAGTGCTAACCACAGGTCTGGGGTGTACCATGATGGCCGCTCCAATGCCTAACGTTCTAAATGGAAATTCCCAAGAATGGGAATATTATTCCGTAGCAGTTTTTATTCTGCAAGAAATGTCTAAAAGACAATTTTATTTTATCTTATATTGTGTAAAAAACAAAAACCAATCATTCATTAATTAGCTAATGTACTCGTGTATCTAGAATCACTGAAACAGTATTCCTAATGTTAGAAGGTTTGGTCTCATTTTTTTGCTGATGCTTTTTAACAATGTGTTAGAAAAAACATCTTTCCTGAGGATGAGAAACATATACATTGTAATTAATAGATGACGGAAACTTAGATAACAATTGTTACGAAATATTAACAAAATTAAGAAAGATATCTTTCCGTTATTTTCTATAAAAGCAAACTTCTAAACATGTACTTGCTGAATAAATAATTATTTACTGTTAGTAATATTATGAATTAATATATTTTTGTTTGTTTTAGTTTTATTCAAAAAGACAGCGGTTTAAAAAGAAATAAAATATTCAACGATTTGGGTGGCTGAAGTGGTAAGAGAGATTCTTACAAATGTGTTATATAATAGGCCAAATGTTTTTTGAAAAAACTGATTTTACTATCACACTGTGCGTTTAAATCTTGATATTGTAACGGGAGTCAGGTTATTTTCTTGTTATAAACGGCATTTAAATTTCAAAATGATAGTCTATGCTGATTTTAATGCTAATTACGTTGAAAATGAAATTTACTATATATTGTAACATCAAAAAACTTATAAAAAAAAATAAAATGATTGAAAGGTTCAGTTGAAAAATACACATTTCTAAGATATTATTATTAATATCAATTTTAGAACCACGTTTGAATCAGCTAAAACACATCATCATGCTCCTTTCTCTCTCTCTCTCTTTCTCTTTATTACACACACACACACACACACACACACACATACACCTAATAGCTTGAATAATTTCGTTAACCAGCAAAATTAATTCTACAGTTTCAAAATAGCGGTCAATAAAAATTAGTAACTTTTTTGTATTAAATAATTTTCAAAATCTGATTTTATCATAATAAACAACATAAGTTAACATTTTGTGTTTTCAAAAATAGTTAAAATTAAGAAATTTAATTTAACCGTGGCCAGGGCTCATTTCAGTATTTCCAGTGTGATTTAAAAGTTTAAAATGGTAGTACATGAAGTATTTTAATGCAGAATATGATGGTAAAATCAAAATCTCTAAAAAAGCTAAGATAAAAAAATACTTTTGGAAATTCGCTGATCTACCTTCAATTTGAGGCACCGTCAAATTTAACTCTTCTAAATCACTCTGGATCTCTTTAAACCAATTATTTTGCGTTTTAATCTTTCAGAAATAGCTAAATAGCCGTTTCACCAGTCTGGTTTCTGGAAGGCGTGCTATATGGTGTTCTATATGACATGCTATATGGCGTGCTATATGGCGTGCTATATGACATGCTATATGGCGTGCTATATGGCGTGCTATATGACGTGCTATATGGCGTGCTATATGGCGTGCTATATGACGTGCTATATGGCGTGCTATATGGCGTGCTATATGGCGTGCTATATGGCGTGCTATATGACGTGCTATATGGCGTGCTATATGGCGTGCTATATGGCGTGCTATATGGCGTGCTATATGACGTGCTATATGGCGTGCTATATGGCGTGCTATATGACATGCTATATGGCGTGCTATATGGCGTGCTATATGACATGCTATATGACATGCTATATGCTATATAACGCGCTTAATGGTTACGTGATATAAAACTTAAAATGCTTGAGAAACAATACTCATATAAAATATAGGCTAATAAATAACAAAAGGTAACAGTGAAGTATAGTGCGGCAAATAACAGTCTTTAAGAGTTAATTAATTAATGATGACAACAATTAGAGTAGAAACGTTATTCGATAGAAAACAATTAATTTATTCTCTCAACGTACAAGGCGAGTCCTGCAATCAGTCTGATCACGTGATGTGCCAGTTTTGTAGACGGGGTTTAGCGAACAAATCACCACGAAACGCTGTTGCAAAGGAAAAGTATTTCATCTGTTAACTTAATAGACATCTTAAATGTTATCTAAAAATAATAAACTTTAAAAGATAATGTGATAAGGATAATATAAGTCTGTAGAGTAAATACATACAGGTAGTAAACATTTACTTCTAAAACAGAACTTTATTTCATATCAAATTGTGATACGGACTTAAACAGAACCAACATTTCTGCAGCCATGTTTTAGGTTTTACAGTTTTCGATGGTTTCCGGACAAGTTGATTGTGTATTGGATGGCTACAAATATATTAAAACATTGCTTTTACTTTCTCACAGCATCATCCTCCTTCTTGACACTGCAACTCTTGTTTGAGACTTAATCTCCTTCAGCCGTGTGCCTGGGTTTGCTGTAGCAATCCACCATCCCAGAGGATATTAAACGGGCTCGCATCTCGATTCACTTCATCGACCCATCTTAGCATCGACCGTCCGTTCTTTTCACAAAGAAAATATAGTGGTGATAAAAACACGACCTTGAGATTTTCTGATGATTCTTTACTTTTATAAAGTCTTTTTACTGAGTCAAAACATATGGTTTTTCTTGAATATCTCTTCCAGTAAAACCTTTTCGGGGGTTGGTTTAAAAGCCCTTAGTTTTACAATTTAGCCTAACGAGGAGTAAAAAAAAATGGTGGATAATATATATGTTGGGCGCAAGGTCCGAAACGACAAATGGCTGAAAACGTTGAACCATCCCAAAGTTTGGAAACCTGTTGATTGCCAAAACCATAAATTAACTTGTTTCACGGGCTTTGGTTGATTTTGAATTGCCGAGTCTAAGTCTGGATGTTTTAAATTAACAATTTTTTTTTGGTGTTTAATGTCCGACTATTGTGCACACTTGGGCTAATGCAGACGATGGAATGATTCATACGCTATAGTGTATGAAAATGCTAAGCCCTGGCCGGGAATCGAACCCAGGTCCTCGGGGTGAAAGCCCACCCACCAAAAAAAAGGTGTTTTCCATTTCTGGAAAATATGGTGCTATTAAGTATCTTAAAAAAATACTCCAAACTTACATAATAAAGTAACAAGACAAATAAGAATTAAAATTATACTTTATTTATCTGTTCATATTTCGTGAGGTAATTTTTTTTTAATTTTAGTGAAAGTCTTTTAGTATAAAATATTTAGTACGTTTATTTTAGCTTTGCCGACATGTAGCCTGCAAAACCTAAGTTTGGTTGTTTTAAGTCTGCCAAAGTCATATTGGAAATTTATAAAATACCCATACCTAAAATTAGAGGTTGAAAGACAACCAAAGCCCGTAAAGGCCTAAATGAAGTTTATTTTGAGCTGTGGAAATAAGGAAATAAGCAATGTGTCCAAACCTAGGATGGGACAAATTTTCGGCCGTTGGTAGTTTTCTGACTGGACCCAACATATAAATGTATATACTCGCAACTGTAGACCCACACCATGAAACGTGAAGCTCAGTTAAAATTGATATGTAATTTTTACTTCTTTGTACAAATTACAAGAGAAAGAACTATATTTATTAAAAAATAAAATAAAAACTTAGGCAGTGTGGGACTGGCCGACAGAAGTGACTACTTTTTTTGGAATGCCTGACTGTATACCTTTTCACTATTATAATTTAATTATTTTTATAAAAAATTAAATGCGAGCAGGAAAGCTCTCTCTTAAAAATTATTTTCGTATTAAATTTCATGTGTGTTTAGGTACACAGCTTAAAAATCAACTGAAACTGTCACAGACTATGAATTTGAGTATCTTAGGCTATATAAGGGACTTTAATAATTAATCAGTTTATAATACTACTTCTGACAGTTATACATGACATTTATACTCTCTACGTTAATAATAAATATAATATTTGTGATTCTGGCATTCAAAAATTGGTAAAGGTCATATACATTAAATAATTTAACTACACAAATTTAAAAAATACACATTTTTTAAATTAACAAGAATAATAAACATAACCACAATTGAAATGATATTGAAGTTATTGTGCAAAATCAGCTGTTTAGAAGCAGTCACTTCCAGTTTAGATATATACAAGAACAATATATGCTGTGACATATGCATTACGGATTCAAGCGTGACGCAAAAACAAATGTTTATACCCATGTTTTGTCAACCGCGACCATACAAGTTTTCGCTTCAAAAATACATTTTATAAATCACTAAACAAACCACGTCACTAGAGTGCGCGTATGGATGTGTTAGAGCGTTCCGTGACGGTAGAGCGTTTCGTGATGGCAAACTGAATTTTTTCCCGTGGAAAACATACATTCCCTGCGATAAATAGTAGCCACTTCAAAATCGAATTCAGAATTAAATGTCTATATTAGGTTTCAGGTTCTATGAGGTAATGAAAAAGGGACTTTGTGTTAATCTCTGAATGGATGACTAAAAAAATTGAGTTTTTGAACGAAAATAACTTTATGGCTAGATCTACATGTCACATTGCACGAAAATCGTTAAACATTTTTTCCTGAATTTAGAAACTGAGACGTCCTTCATAAATTTTCAAAGTTGTTTTTTTTCACCATTAAGATAATTTCTCTAATCTGTATAAAAGTAATTAATTTCAACATATCGGATTAAAGGTAGCAGTGGAAAACTTCGATGTCAAAAAAATATTGACTTTACAGATATAAAAGGCTGCAGTTTAGAAGCTATATCTAAAGAAAAGTAGGGAAAAGTTTTTTAAGTGTACTTGTATAACACTAAGGCACACAACATATTGCAGCAGTTTATTAACTTTTCGCCAAGATGAACAACCTTAGCGGGGACAGCGCTGTTATGCCGCTGTTAAATTTATAGAATCTACTTTTCTAGAACAAAGTTAAAAAATTTCACAGATTACACTACTTCGTGCAAGACTGTTATCAGAGTCGGAGGGTGTGGTACAGAATTCCCTGATGCAATTAAGATAAAGTACCTCTTCAAGGACCGGGCAGATAGTCTCTAACCCTTCCTGGCCTTATCCTTTGTTTCATCTTTCAAAGACTAATGAGACAAGTTGCTATTACTTGGAAGGTCTTATTTCTAGCAAAGTTTCATTGTTGAGTAATAAACTATTGAAGCAGCGATCACGGTAAGACAGAGACCTAATATATATATATATATATATATATATATATATATATATATATATATGTGTGTGTGTGTGTGTGTGTGTGTGTGTGTGTGTGTGTGTGTGTGTGTGTGTGTGTGTGTGTGTGTGTGTGTGTGTGTGTGTGTGTGTGTGTGTGTGTGTGTGTGTGTGTGTGTGTGTGTGTGTGTGTGTGTGTGTGTGTGTGTGTGTGTGTGTGTGAGAGAGAGAGAGAGTCAGTAGAGACTAAACAGATTGAGCGTTATTGATGAAATTTGATATTTGGGTCTGGTTTTTTATATCTCAGCAAATGTTTTTAGTTCCCAAGAAAGTGGTTTTTAGAAGATCTTCTTTGGTATAAAAGCTGCTAAAAATAGAATTTTATTCAGATCGCTTTAACGATTGTGATCAAATATTGCTCAGAATGTGTGTAAATATGACCGCACAGATCGATATGCCCTCAAAAAATCTAGTTCGGTATCGGATTCCATTTCTCAAAATCGCTAATTAGATATTGATAAGATATGAATATTCAAAACGCAATTCGTATAACAAATTAAACTAAATTTTGAAGTTGATTGCGAATTTAAAAAAATCATTATCGTTGATTTTGTTTTGGTCGCTTTGTTCCCTAACCTTAATTTCATTTATTTAACATTGGGTTCACAGGCTTGAGTTTTCAAGTCTAAATATGACTGATTACATAAACAAAATATAATAAACCGATTTCGCAAAAGTCTGATTTTTTGTGGCTTCTTCTCCGACATTTTAAGAAAAATATTGAATGTAAGGAAGTCTATCTAATGTTAAATAAATCTACATTATGCACTAGTATGCGTGCATGCGGACAGTACGACAAAGTGATTGTTAGCCCGCCAAACCGATTCCTGGATACTGGTTTCTGCTGCATAGTGTGGTAACAACCCAACAATACGCTACCCCACGTGCAGTGCTGCCCCAGCGGCAGGAACGCATAGTGTGACACCAACCCAATAATACGCTACTCCACGTGCAGTGCTGCCCCTGCGGCAGAAACGCATGGTGTGGCACCAACCCAACAATACGCTACCCCACGTGCAGTGCTGCCCCTGCGGCAGAAACGCATAGTGTGACACCAACCCAATAATACGCTACTCCACGTGCAGTGCTGCCCCTGCGGCAGAAACGCATGGTGTGGCACCAACCCAACAATACGCTACCCCACGTGCAGTGCTGCCCCTGCGGCAGAAACGCATAGTGTGACACCAACCCAATAATACGCTATTCCACGTGCAGTGCTGCCCCTGCGGCAGAAACGCATAGTGTGGCACCAACCCAACAATACGCTACTCCACGTGCAGTGCTGCCCCTGCGGCAGAAACGCATAGTGTGGCACCAACCCAACAATAAATACGCTACCCCACGTGCAGTACTGCCCCAGCGGCAGGAACGCATAGTGTGACACCAACCCAATAATATGCTACTCCACGTACAGTGCTGCCCCTGCGGCAGGAACGCATAGTGTGGCACCAACCCAACAATAAATACGCTACCCCACGTGCAGTGCTGCCCCAGCGGCAGGAACGCATAGTGTGACACCAACCCAACAATACGCTACTCCACGTACAGTGCTGCCCCTGCGGCAGAAACGCATAGTGTGGCACCAATCTAAATGATCCTATTCTAAAGAACAGAACTATCGACTCATGCAGAGCACTGAGTAGCGACATTAAGGCCGTCCAGCCACACACACAGACACAACTCACATTGCCTTCAGTCAGCACGCAAAATGTCACCTGGGTGAATTCTGTTATGTTCTAGTTTTAATTATCAACTACTGTATAAAATATTGTGACTATGGTAAGAGTTCGTTATCAGTTTTTGTACAGTGTTTAAAATTTATTAATTTAATAAAAATTAAGTTTAAATTAATAAAAAAATTACTCAAAAAAAATGTCGTGGTTAGACGACTTCACCTGTTTTAGAGAGGTTTAGGCAGGTTTGTCGAGGGTTAAGTAAGTCGCATTCACCTCCGACAGCGGTGAACTTGATGATAATACCTCACAAACATTGGCGTGTTATTGATTCACTTTCGGCAGTTATAATTCATCATCCACACACCAATGGACAAGACGTCAGTTTAATTGAAACTTTATCTTTAAGCCCATAAATCATATCTCCTATGTCAACGCTTCGTAATGGATGTTGTTAATGGATGCAGTGATTCCATTAATACTGAGTAATAAAATAGGCCTATGTACGCAGCCAATCAGTGTTCATTGCGTCGCACTTACCGTTTAGACGCTATAGTTCTTGGAGGTAGAGCTTCGTGTTAAAAAAATATATTGTTAGTAAGTAAGTAGTACGGAAATAGACTATTTTTTCTTTCCTTCAAATTTTTTAAAGAAAATATTTATAAACAAATTGTAATATACTTCTGCGTACGGGATTTCATGCAGTGTTCTCGCTATTTGAACGGAATTTTAAACGATATTTTCTTGTAACGTGCACTTTTTTAAAAATTGTATTTGTCGTATAAAGCGATTCCTAAAGCAATTTTTTTACGACCTTGACAAACTTCCGGTTTATTTCGTTTTTTAAAAAATAATCGAAAATTTTCATGATTAAAGTGATAAAATCAAATTTTTATAAAGTACTAAAACAGGTATGGTTTTAAAGATTTTAAATGACCGCCATTTTGAAACGGTTGAACGGATTTCGCTGGAAAAAGAAACTTGTTAAAGCGATTACTGAAATGGATTTCTGTGCGAAATTGTATTGAGTTTGAATCGATGGAACCAAAATTTCGAACGTGAAAGTTTTTCAGTTTCCTTACAGCTCTTAAGCCACCAAGAGCAACTAACAAAAGCATATTTTGTGTTAGGGTACTTGTAGACTGTAATTGATTTAAATTTTATAAAAATCGTTTAAGAAATTTAATTTTGAACAGATTTTTTTTAACAAAAAAGGGATTTCAACAACTTTTAAAAATTAAAAAAAATTAAAATAAATGGTTCACACACACACACACACACACACACACACATATATATATATATATATATATATATATATATATTGCCTAGCCGCCTCGGTGGCCTAGTTGATAGCGTACTGGGCTTTCACCCGAGGACCCGGGTTCGATTCTCGTCCAGGGCTTGGCATTTTCATACGCTATAAATCATCCTATCGTCTGCATTAGCGCAAGCGTGCACAATAGTCGGACGTTAAACGATATATATATATATATATTGCCTATATGTATATTGACAAATTTTAAATGTACCCTTATAAAATGTAATATAGGGATGAATTTAAATCGACGCTCATTAAAATCTCGGGCTTGGGTTTTACCATAATAACCACTCCAATAGCTAAATTTTTAAATGAAAATTTACTAAAATATTGTGTGTGCTAAAAACATTCTCTGCAGATTATTACATTCAAGTGGTACAAAATCAATATTCTACATTTAGTTGCACAATGTTTTTGTAACGGTGGCTGATTTAAATGGAGCACTTTACGGCGCATCCACTTTAGCGCACGCCATTGTTGAACATTTAGTTACGTCACAGTTGCCATTGTGAAGGGATAGTTTTATTACAGATAAAATAACGTATGAGTAATGCTTCATTTGTTTAACCTATAATTGCAAGTCGGAAACAGAATAGGTTGGCGGAAATTAATCTCTCTAGTTGTAATGAAACTATAATATAAATCGGAAACAAAGCTGTTTCTATTGACAAAAATTGAATTCTTTAAATAGTTTAATTTCAAAGGTTATCTCGTATCGCGTTCGGTTTTTATTAAATATTACGTAAGTGTAGTAATCATTGAAAAAAATGTTCTTAATAGAATTCCAATTTTCATAACTCTCTGGTGTGAAAAAAGTGTTGAACTTGGATATTTATTTGTAACTGTTCCGGCTTCATTTCTCAAAACTAGTTTTTACGCATTTATCCTTGACTCTACAATACCTCGAGATTTCGCTGCATAAAAAATTGTTTGAAAATGAAGAAAGCTATCAAAAAAGAAATGAACCATGTAGTTTTAGGTTAGTTTTTGAGGTTATTTGTTAATGTATGAATCATTCATGATATTAATTTGACATCCTAATCGAGCGTAAGATAAATTCATTACACTACAGCAATTCATAGACTCTAAGGATGGGTAAGTAGGACGAGTTCAGAGCGCTCTGGTGTCGGGTTTCGGTACTACGTGCATTAACACTGGGTGAGACTCAAGGACATTATATAATGTAAGAAATGTACACATTTTAAATTTACTGAAATAAATTTACTTCTTGGGAGTGAATCGAAATGAACGACAATAAACCTTGACTTCCGTGAGAATTTGTTTTCTTTTTAGCGAATCTTTATTAGAAAATGAGCTGTTATAACGACTTTCATGGTAAGACCCAGGCAAGGGATTTTGAAATGAGCTCCAATCCTGACCACTTTTCGAGCAAACTTCAACAATATTTTAAAAAAATATATAATTTGATTCTAACCTGGCACAAAAAATCGATTTAATATCTTGGTCAAGTTTACTACAGAGAAGAATCCGTTAGATAGTTTTAAAATGGTGGTCATCAAAATCGCGGCACGCAGCTGTCTCGCTGACTTGTGGAAAGCGAATTTATAAAGATTTTTTTTGCAGTAATTTTTTTTTTGAAATTATTATTTCACCATCATACAAAATCTGCATATACTAATATTTTTAATTTTCAAATTACATTGAAAGTACGTAGCCTAAATGAACCCTGACCGCCGTCCAAAAAAATCCTTAATTTCAACGGACTTTGAAAATTCGAAATGTTAATTTATGGTGTTTTTAACGCAAATTACGATTGTGAAATCAGATTTTCAAAACAATTTTATTAAAAAATACGAATTTTTCAAAATTTTAAATTGCCGTCATTTTAAAACTGTTGAACGAATTTTGCTATTTAACGAATTCGTCCAAACTGTTACCATAATCGATTTTTGATTATGATCCAATTGTCTGGATTGGTGCTCATTTTAAGGTTTCGGTCTGTGTTGTACTAAGATGGCCGTGACGTCACAGGCAGCTGCGTACCGTGACTATTTAGATTCCATTATGAAACTTCATATTATGTTTTCCAATTGAAAATCGTCAAAAAGTTATGCGCATTTGGTTTTTTGAAAATTGAAAATTACCAAAGTCTCGAAATATTTACAAAAAGCTCTTTTGTCCATCAAAGTAGTATCTTATACGAACAGTACTCTTTGTGAATTAGTGTGCCAACAGCTGTGACGGTGAGAGGCCGCAGTTCTTGAGTTCCGTGCGTTTGTGTAACGTTGTATTTTAGTGTTGGTGCGATTTCTTAAACTTGTGTAAATGACAGATTTTAAGGAGCAAAGAACCAGGCTCAAAGTTTTCTTAAAGTTTAGCATAAAAGTTTAGTGGGCAGACAAACTGGCCAAACAAGTAACCCTTATAGTGCAGATACCAAAAAGAATGCTCACACTGGAGGCTCGGATTAGTGCACTGAAGCGAACATCTTATCTTGAATTTACAAACAAAGTCAAGGAAGACATAAAGAACAAGCCTTATGAGAATGTATTTTTTGTTTTTGTGTTTAACGTCTGACTATTGTGCACACTTGGGCTAATGCAGACGATGGGATGATTTATAGCGTATGAAAATGCCAAGCCCTTGCCGGGAATCGAACTCGGGTCCTCAGGGTGAAAGCCTAGTACGCTATCCACTAGACCACCGAGGCGGCATCAATATTTTTGAACCAAGGTTTCGGAACGTTTTATATTCTCGAGCTAAAGATTCTCAATATTATCTTGCTAAGGATTCGGAACACTCAATATTTTCGAGCTGAGATTCGGAACGCTCAATATTCTTGAGCTACGGATTTGTAACGCTTTTTTTAAAAAAAAAAAAAAAAGACCACCGAGGCGGCTTTATGAGAATGTATTCGACTTGTATGGGAAGGTCAAGGATCTCCAGAGGAGGACATCTGTCGCGGTCTTTCGGCTGACAACTGGACACGACTGTCTGAATGAACACCTGAAGAAAATTAAGATTTTAACTATGACAACTGCACATTGTGTGAATGCCCAGACACCATCATGAACAAGGACCACATCCTGGTCTGCAGAAAATTAGATGAAGAGAAGCAGAGAAGAGGAGACCTCCCTGGCCTCTACTGGGAAGCAAGATCAAAGATGGCGTGAGCCAGCGGAAGCCATTGGAAAACAACAAACAAGTTTAGAATAAAACCGATGCAGAAACCAATCGAATGCTTGTGGAAACATTTGGGTAACAATTCTATGAGATAAAGTAAAACGTTTTTGTGGTACAAACACTTTAAAGATGGACGAACGTATAGTGCCTACTGCCGACAAGAACAGCACCGGAAAACATCTTGAAAGTGCGAGAGGCTTTTGTAACAAATTGTAGGACGAGCAATCTATGATGTTTGTCCGATAGTAGAAATGTCGTTACGGTCATTGCAAAGCATCTTTTTAGACAATGAGACGCATTGTTGCAAAGTTTGTACAAAATTGCTAAGCAACTAGCAAAAAAATGTATAGCTGTCTGCAGTAAATTTCCCACCACCCTATACGCTTGACCTCGCCCTTTGTCAGTTCCCTAAAATAAAGTTAAAATTGAAAGGCAGTCGTTTTGACACATTTGAGGAAATCCAAGGGCAGAACCGCAGTACGTTCGTCGAACATTTATACTTTCAAACTTTTAGGAATGCACGGAATCATGAAAAAAACGCTGAACTATTTTTCTAAAGGAGACTTTGGAAACTAGGTCTTTTGTTAAGCAATTTTATTTTTATGGGAAAATTTTCACGAACTTTTGAGTAACACGAACTCGTGAGCTGCAAAACGTTCTGTAAAAAACTGTCAAATATATTTGTAGATAAGTACGAAGGTAAATCATGAAAAAACATACCAGTAGGCCTATACTGTACTGGATAACGTTTGATGGTCAGTTGTAAATCACTTACCCCTCTTGTATCAGCCTGCTCTTGTTTAATTAAAGCTGAATTTATCTCTTTTGTTGATATATCGTCTTTCAAATGTATATTTTTTTGGATGAGGGAGAAATTACGATTACATTTATTGCGGAATGGTAATTCAAGTTCGTAACAAATGGTATCAATTATTTTATTAAAAGCTTACTGAATATGAGCAAATTGCACGGTTTTTAATAGAACCTGTCTTGCAGAATTGTCAATCAACCGTTGACTTATAATTTATTACACATCTAGTTAATATAAAAAAAGAATAATTCGTATTAAACATATTTAAATCTGATTAGGGTCTGAAAGAAGAGAAATGTTTCTATTTTAAAATAAAAAAAGTAATACAGCGGTAATCGTGAATAGAGAGCATTATTTTAATAATAAAAACTGTTTGACCTTACAGTAACAATTAACAGAGTAAATTTAGACTATACAAGGTGTGTTCAGAAAGTAACGAGAATTTTAATTTTTTGAACAAAATATTTATTTATTCTTCTACATTGATATTGTCGCCTTCAAAATAGTCCTCATTGGAGATTATGCACTTGTGCCAGCGCGTCTTCCAATCCTCGAAACACTTCTCAAACTCGATCTTTAAGATAGCCTTTAGTTCTTTCAGCGATGCGCTTTGAATGTCATCTACGGCTGTAAAACGACGGCCCTTTAAGGTTCTCTTTATTTTTGGAAATAGAAAAAAGTCACACGGAGCCATGTCTGGCGAATATGGAGGCTGGGGCATCGTTACAGTACTGTTTTTGGCCAAAAATTCACGAACAAGCAATGAAGTGCGAGATGGTGCATTATCGTGGTGCAAAAGTCATGGTTTTTCCAAAGATCCGGGTTTTTTTTCGGATTGCTTCACGCAAACGGCGTTGAACTTGTAGGTAGACAATAAGGTAAACCTTATTGACCGTTTCACCTGGTGGTAGGAATACATGATACACTATGCCATTAATATCGAAGAACACAGTGAGCATAACCTTCAAGTTCGACCGCACTTGGCGAGCCAGAATGCCTCTACTGGGATGATTAAGCCTTAGTTTCGACGTCATATCCGTAAACCTGTGTTTCGTCACATGTTATAATACGTTTTAGTAATTCTGCATCGTCGTTGACTTCATTTAGTGACTCCTGAGCAACTTCCATTCGCCGCTGTTTTTGTTCAAAATTTTGGAACGAATTCGGCAATTTTGGAACGAATTTTGCTGCAACGCCTTTCATAAACAAAACACTGGAAACAATGTCATGACATGATACAATCGATATTCCAACATCATCAGCGACCTCTCTAATTGTGATTCGGCGATTGTTCATAACAGTTTCTTTCACTTTGTCCACGTTTTCATCGGTTGTTGATGTGCTGGGGCGTTCGTCATCTTCAACGTCTTCACGGCCTTCTTGGAAACGCTTATACCACTCGTAAACTCTTGCTTTACTCATAGCAGACTCACCATAGGTCTTTGTTAACATTTCACACGCATTGTTACACTTTATTTCATTTTTTACGTAAAATTTGATACAAATTCTTTGATCCATTTCTCCGAGCTCATAAAAACACGTCTAACCTTAGTGGCTGTCACAGACAAAGTCAACAATGAAAACAGCTGAAAGTTTTATCATACTTCAAGGGCATGTATACCAACATAATAAAAAAAAGTTTGACAATCGGACTCTCCAATTCCGCGAAATGTAAAAATTCTCGTTTCTTTCTGAACACACCTAGTATTAAAAAAAATATGTCCTGATTCATAATCAACACACAGCCCAAATAATAAAAGCTAACAAATTAAAATTTGGAGGGAAACTTCGTTTCATCGCTTACGTGTGCACTAAGAAAGGATTTTTCAAAGTTTTGATTCTACCGTCATTAAACTTCTTACCCAGTCCAACTTTAACAATAAACGTGCAGCCTAGACTATTGTAGCTTGAGACTTGAAAATTTCACGGTACTTTCTTACAGCAATGTACATCGTATAGTCAATAGAAAACGACGGTCCAACTTATTACTAGTGATTTTATATTAGTTGAAATATTTTCCTGTTCCAGTGGTAATCAGTAGTAATAATACAGGAATGATTAGAACAATATTTATGTCTTCAGTTTCTGATATACGTTAAATTAAACGGACGTGCAATATTGGGTTCAATAAAAATCCTTATTATTACATTATTTACTAAGAGTATTGATAATTTCATTAATAATTTTAAATGATTACTTAATATAATTTATGTATTTATAATATTTTTAGCCAAAAATATAGCGAGCGTGGGCGAGTCTGGTAAGTGCTAGTTTATTGTTATTATGAAATATACTCGTAAAATTAAAAATTGAAAACTTTTTTTCTAAAAAAGACGTTTTTATATTTAATATTTGTATCTGTAATATCGAGACTGTTCAGTGTATCGAAAATACAAATAGTAGAAGGTATATTTAGAAGACTAAATTCTTTGAGAATGATCGATTAAGGACGTCTCTTTGTCATTAAGGACGTATAACTAAAAGCAACAAAATATTATATTCTTGTGACTTTAGTTTTTTGTTTCCAAATATTGCTATCATTATTCGAAGAAATATCTGTCTGAAAACATGCAGAATCTCGGCAAAGTGATGAAAACATAAACTTATCACAGGTTCAACGAATAAAAATTATTTTCAATACTCGTATTAATGAGTATTATCAACAAATTGATGTATTTTCAATCTAGAGTGATTTTTTCGTTTATAGTGGATATTTTATTGATTTAGTTAAATTTGACGGAAAGTATTTCTGAAGTTAAAATATGCAATTTTTGATTTGAACAAATGTAGTGTTGACGACGTTTTGGATGAAATTAATTGCAGACGTAATTCTATGAGATCTTATTGAAGGAAGAGTTAGTATTCTTCTAATACGTTTTTGAATAGTTCTGAAAGCATTCAAATAACGTAAACACAAAGACAACTAAAACTGCCAGTAACTCGATATTTAGGCCTAATGCTGCCAGAGGACTGATTCCCTTCAGTTGAGTTATTGTTTCTAATTATATTATGATAAATGATAACGATTTGCACATAAAACATTGGTATTTTGGCTTAATTTAAATTACTTTATTTTAATGTATACTGGATAAATTTGTAATCATTATTTATGTAAAAACGTTGATTTTATCTTTAATGTCGTTTATTAAAACACTGCCTTTCCAGACGTATTAGGGGCCTATTGCTTGGATGAGACCAATCAAAAAGGTTCTCTTCCTTTCTAAAAATTCAAAATACTGATTTGTATATTCTGTAATACAACGTTATTGAAATGTTGTTCTTTAGCATATCCCCGCA
The DNA here is from genome assembly GCA_022606455.1 of Callitettix versicolor. NCBI lineage: Eukaryota > Metazoa > Arthropoda > Insecta > Hemiptera > Cercopidae > Callitettix > Callitettix versicolor. The sequence goes on along the minus strand of CM040188.1, from coordinate 36,771,958 downwards.
GAGGGTTGCAGACTAGCTGCACATTCAGAGGATTTAGACGTCACTCGCGGTACCCGAGTCTAACACACACTTACACTTACAACACTACACTTACGACTTTAACACTTTACACTCACACTTACATTTAGGGCGGCGATAATAGCCTGAATGTGTTTTTAGTCTTAAAATAACACAAACAAAATTTTTAGCATGTCTTTAAAATGGTAAATATGCTACAAAAATGTAAATAAGCGTAAAGTGTCCTTTTTATATTAAATTAGTTAATTTAAATTGTGTGGCTATATGTGTTTGCCGTTTTGTATTTACCAATTGCGTCACTGTATTCCCTGAATATTTGTATGTATATTATTATTTTAGAGATAAATTAATTGCTTAATGAACTCGACTTCATATAATATATCATTATGTAATGCATACACAATTAGAGTAACAAACCTAATAGAATTACATTTTTTAAATTGTGAAATATTACAATTTTTTTAATATATATTGTAAATAGCTACATACATTCACTACTAAAAAGCCACTTAACATATAAGTTTTAAGGTAAGCCATTTATAATCCATTTGTAATGTTTCAAAGGTAAATTATTGAAGCGTTTTAACGAGAAACGCTGAAAACACATTTCTCTTTTAGTTGAATGTTTTGTGTTGGTTGTAGCTTTCAGTAGTAAAGCGATAGGGAAACTATTACTTATGGAAAAGCTTTAAAGGGTTATTAGCAAATTTCCATGGAAAATGAGTAATTGGAACTACCATCAGGATAAATTTACCCTTTCCGTGAATACCAATTTTCTCGTACTTATTAAACTAACTGGCGTGTGCAATATAAACACTATTGAAAAACATGATATACATTATAACATTGAATATGTTATAAAAATAATTTCTTTAATTTAAACTATACAAAATTTGAGCGCCAAATTTTAACATAAATTATGTTTATTTAGAAAATAATTTACACGCTAAACAACACTGGCCTCTGATGATAACTAAAATTTTATTCATTTAACTGAACACAAAGCAACTTTAATAAAACTTTAGGGTTGCTGTTATCTCTACAATTTCTTAACACTAATTTTAATATTTATAATACCAACTATATAAAACCTGTAATTTCTTTACATTTATAAAAAAATGAACAATAATTTTAATGCTTGGGGTCTTTAATTACAATCATAAGGTAATTAGGGTTCTATAAATTTCCCGTTAGTTATTTCTTTTTATTAAATTTATTTGAATTTACACTATGTTTAGTTGGAAAGTTGGCGTGGATCTGCGATTGATGTTGTAGACTGATGGCGTTATGGGTGGATACTGCTGAAGTTATCTGTGGTTGAAAAAAAGCAAGCTTCTAGTGGCGATAATTAACACAAAACAAAAAATTTCTAATTCGACGAAGCACTTCGGCTTTACGCTAATTTAATTCACTTTATTAATTCGACGAATCATTTTAGCTATATGCAGATTTAATTGTTTCTTTTTTTATAGACAACAATTCAAAAAAGAACAAAACATTTTTAGCTTTCTAGTTTGAAAATTTGTCTGCTAATCATTAATTATTATAAAAAACTTTGAAATAAAACACATGACTTGTATACAATATTTGTCTACCACAGTCTACTTGCAATAATTATTTAATTCAAAAAGATCTATCACGGTGACTATATGATGCAAAAGACCACTATCGGCTGACTATATGGTGCAAAAGTCGACTATAGGCTTACTACATGGTGCAAAAAACCACTCTCGGTTGATTACATGGTGCAAAAGTCCACTATAGGCTAACTACATGGTGCAAAAGACCACTCTCGGCTAACTACATGGTGCAAAAGTCCACTCTCGGCTAACTACATGGTGCAAAAGACCACTCTCGGCTAACTACATAGTGCAAAAGATCACTCTCGGCTAACTACATGGTGCAAAAGTCTACTCTCGGCTGACTACATGGTGCAAAAGTCCACTGTAGGCTTACTACGTGGTTCAAAACCACTTTCGGCTGACTACATGGTGCAAAAGTCCACTGTAGGCTTACTACGTGGTTCAAAACCACTTTCGGCTGACTACATGGTGCAAAAGTCCATTGTAGGCTTACTACGTGGTTCAAAAACCACTCTCGGCTGACTACATGGTGCAAAAGACCACTCTCGGTTGACTACATGGTGCAAAAGACCACTCTCGGCTGACTACATGGTGCAAAAGTCTACTGTAGGCTGACTACATGGTGAAAAAGTCTACTGTAGGCTTACTACATGGTGCAAAAGACCACTCTCGGATGACTACATGGTGCAAAAGTCTACTGTAGGCTGACTACATGGTGCAAAAGTCTACTGTAGGCTGACTACATGGTGCAAAAGTCTACTGTAGGCTGACTACATGTTGCAAAAGTCTACTGTAGGCTGACTACATGGTGTAAAAGTCTACTGTAGGCTGACTACATGGTGCAAAAGTCTACTATAGGCTGACTACATGGTGCAAAAGTCTACTGTAGGCTTACTACATGGTGCAAAAGACCACTCTCGGCTGACTACATGGTGCAAAAAACATCGATTCAACGGAATCACAATTTTTATCTATTTCTCGATGACACAATACCATTATGTTTGAATCAAGTACAACAAGCGTGGTAATTCAAAACTTCCGGTCAAAGGAATATAATAAATATTCCTAATATAATTATATTCCTGTTATAAATATTATTACTACACTAATATAATCATTATTAAATTAATAAATAACTAAAATAATAATCTTGATAAAAAATAAAATTAAAAAAAAACATTAATAAACAATTACGTACTTAAATAAATGCTAATTCTAAGCGTACAAAAATTATTCAACAAACAAATTATTATAATTAGGCCCTATATCTGGATTATCCCCAATAAAATAATATTAAAAAAATTTAATGAAACAATATTACAAAAAACTAGTTATTAAAAAATTTAATTAATCTTAAGAAACTAGTTATCAATAAAAACGAATAACTTATCATTACCAAAATAAATTATTAATAATTATACAACATTAAATAACACTTAATAATTAAATCACTTATATCAGAGAAAATAAAATAAATAATTTTTATTTTTTTATTTATTTTTTTTTTTTCGTTTCACCCTCTTTGGGGTACGCTGAATCAATCATTTCTTGCGCGCTGTACTTTTCTTTGTTCCCAGTAGCTCTTCATTCTTTCCGATCTTCTCTTCCTCTCCTCTTCCGAAATGACAGGTTTAGGTCTTATTTTGGCTTTATCTTGGAATCTTATTCTTTCGTCTTTGGTAATTATCTGAGCAGTTTGGTCAAACAATGAATCTTCTGTAATTTTTAATTCTATTAGGTCTTTTTCAATTTCTTTAAACCAGTTCGGTTTTGTTTTACGATTATGGAAAAAATCGAACACCTGTTTCGTCAATCTATTGGACTTCATTCTAAGAAGATGGCCGTAAAAATTTATTCTCCTTTTTCTCATAGTATCGGACAGTTTTTCAATTTTCTTATAGAGAGCTTCATTTCTTATATATACAACCTTATTATCCTGAAATTTTGTTCCTATAATTTTTCTTAAGATTTTCCTTTCCGTTATTTCAAGTTTTTCTATCTGGCCTATGCGATTCATGGTTAATGTTTCTGCTGCGTACAGTGCTTCCGGCTTGATCACTGTTTTATAATGTTTAATTTTGGACCCCCATGAAAGGGATTTCTTATTGTATGTTTCTTTCGTCAATTGGAAGGCCAATTCAAGTTTGTTTCTCCTGGATTCCATTGCCTTGCCCTCATCTGCATTCCAACTAATCCATTCACCAAGATATTTGAACTCTTTTACAATTTCTATTTTCTGTTCTTGGATTTTAAGGTATTTATTTGGGTATTTGTTGTTTGTCATGATTTTGGTCTTTTCAAACGATATGTTTAGACCTATTTTAGCTGCTTGTTTCTTCAATTCAAGAATCTGCTCCCTTGCTTCCTCCATTGTTTCAGCAAACAAGGCCATATCATCTGCAAATGCAATACAGCTAATTCTGAGATTCTTCTTTTTGTAACCCAATCCTATTCCACTTTTTATATTTTTCTTCCATTCCCTGACTACTTTCTCAGTAAATAATTTTTATTTATTTATTATAAAAAAAAATTATAAATAAAAAAACGTTTCAGAACGTAGCTTTCGAATTTTTGGAAACTTTATGACGATGAAGTTTGGTGACGTCGAACGGTTGCAAGAAAACCGTAAAATCCCTGACTTTCTAATTGAATTTGTTTATTGTTGGTGTTCATGCCGACAAAGACACTCTACGTGACGAAATTCGAGTTTAAGCACGTTCCATTTCAATTGTATTTGTACATGTTTTCTATGCACTTCCTAATATATTTACAAAGTTTTGGTGTCTAACTTAATAATCATAATAATAAAAAGTTTACATTCGTTTAATATATGTACATTCAATTACAAGAAAAGTCGATTAGTTTTTTGATGACTTTACATTGTGTATCCAAGTTTACTTTTGCTTGAACCTAATGTGATTCTAGGAATATGAACTTCTCTACCTGGAAACCGGCAATATATATAGGTATACACTCCATGTAAATTTAAGGCTAGAAATTCGCAGTTTTGCGCTAGGGCATGAAACCTAGCGCGATCGAATCTGCACCCTTCAAAACCCTTATGTACGAAATTTTGTGAAATTCGTTAGAGCCGTTTTTGAGACACTCTGAACATACAAACATACATACAGAAATTGCTCGTTTAATATAATAGGATATTCAATTACACGAAAATAAATCTATCTTGTTTAACAAAATCTTCAATTTATTAGTTTCTATATATATTTTAGTTAATTTATATAGTTTCTTAGTTGAGCGACAAAATTTAACAAATATTTCTTATATAAATTCTCTCCGAGTGGCTAAATAAATTTGATTTGAATTAGAAATTTTCGGATTCTGTCAGTTACAAAAGTACACACAACTATATTACAAAACCACATATTTTTTTCAAAACGTATGGATTTAAGTAAATCCAAATCGACACCAGCTTGTCTTTTAATCTTATCCACCTAAATGACGAACATTAAACATTATATCTTTACACTACTGCCTTTGAGTTAATTTAGATGATATAATATTATTTGATTTTTATAAGTTTCAAGAAAAACGTTATAATAGTGATGCACTTTTAGTTTTACGTAAACGTTTTTTTTAATAGTAACTGAGCTTGTAACCGTACTATTTAACTGACGAACTTTGCTTATTGACGCACTTTGTTAAGGAAGCCGCACGCACTTAAATGTTTGTCCCATCTCCTCGGCGACATTGTGACAAAAAATCGACACATTCATAGCCTTTATTCTTATATAGTTTTTTGCTTCCAATTTCTCTACCAATCTGCTAAAGCGTTGTGTTTTGTCCAACCAATCGTAGCCAATCTTAACTCTTTAAAATTTCAACAATTTAAAGCAGTCCATTTAAATGTATCGTTTATGTTGCCCTTGTCGGCAAAAGGGCAACTCTTTTGAACTCTGTCACATGCGAAAATTCTAAACTTTAGTTTGTTTTTCCGTTTGCATTTGCACATCTGCACTCAATTTAGCATGCGTCCTGCCTCAAATCTTTTATAAAATTTTAATTATTCTAAAGAATTTTCACACACACACACACACACACACACACACACACACACACACACACACACACACACACACACACACACACACACGCACACGCACACGCACGCGCACGCACACACACACACACACACACACACACACACACACACACACACACACACACACACACACACACACACACACACACACACACGCACACACACACACACACACACACACACACACACACACACACACACACACACACACACACACACACACACACACACACACACACACACACACACACACACACACACACACACACACACACGCACACGCGCACACACACACACACACACACACACACACACACACACACACACACACACACACACACACACACACACACACACACACACACACACACACACACACATATATATATTCACAATTTTGGTCCGATTTGTTTAGAACTCGGCAAAAAAATCGTTAGCTGGAACAAGTCCATTATCCAGAAAAATCCGTTAATCAGTTTGAAACGATTTGTTTTATTTTTCATTTTATTTCTATTTTTTATCTAAAGAAATCAAAAAACTATTTTTATGTTCACGTTTTTGTAATATTTCACTGTCATTACAAGCATCAATTAGCACTTAAAATTTTCAAAATCTATTGAAATCAGGAAAATTAATTTGACTACTTGCAATCCTTTCTTAAAAAATCATAAATTTTGAAGTGCTACGTCTTATCGCAGGGTATGGGTGTATGTTTTGTACGTGGAAAAATTCAGTTTGCCGTCACGGAACGCTCTACCGTCACGGAACTTTCTAACACATCCATACGTGTTCTTTTATATATCTAGACTAGAAGTGACTACTTCTAAACAGCTGATTTTTCATAATAGCTTCAATATCATTTCAATTTTTGCCGTCACGGAACGCTCTACCGTCACGGAACTTTCTAACACATCCATACGTGTTCTTTTGTATATCTAGACTAGAAGTGACTACTTCTAAACAGCTGATTTTTCATAATAGCTTCAATATCATTTCAATTTTTGCCGTCACGGAACGCTCTACCGTCACGGAACTTTCTAACACATCCATACGTGTTCTTTTATATATCTACACTAGAAGTGACTACTTTTAAACAGCTGATTTTTCATAATAGCTTCAATATCATTTAAATTGAGGTTATGTTTATTGATCTTTTTAATTTTAAAAATGTTGTGTAGTTAAATTATTTGATGTATATGACCTATAGCAATTTTTAAATGCCAGAATTACAAATATTATATTTATTACTTAGACAGTGTAACTGTCTTGTATAACTGTCAAAAGTAAGGTTATAAACTTTTTAGTTATTAAAGTCCCTTATATAGCCTAAGACACTCAAATTTATAGTATGTGACAGTTTAAGTTAATTTTTAAGTTATCTAATTCATATTATATTTCTGAAAGTTTGTGTGTTTGTTTGTTTGTTATTCAATCACGCTTTAACCACTGGACCAATTGAGATGAAATTTGGTACGTATATGGTTTAAGTATCAGAGATACATATAGGCCTATTCCGGTTTTACAAGACGTCATTATACTACTTACCCAGCCCAAAATAATTATCAGTTTTTAGTTTTGTAATATCTGTTAACTATAGTTAGGTTTAATTACTGTTTACTGAACATGAGATTTAGACACCTGAGATGGACATAGATCTAATCCCATTTTACAAATTTTAATCTATACTTTATTTATTGCAAAATTATTGTTTTTAATGGTAAATTTTCATCTAATAATCACAATTTGGTATTTTTCATTTAAGACTATTCAATGTTTGTAAAACAGAGTGCAGAATATATAGGCTATATTATATACAATTTTATTAGGATACTTTAATTGTAAGGTAGTATATATATTTGTGTAATTACATTATATGAAAAAATGGTAAATATGTAGTGCAGCATCTATTGGAGTTTTCGATATTTTTCTTACTAAAATGCTTTATTATGTGCCCAAAAGCAAAAATCCAAAATATGAAAGCAGGAGAAGTACGATAAAAATCGAAAATAAAAGTGACCAACATAACCTCAAAATTGCTACCGGCGAAAATCGCTACCGTGTTGTACTGATTTTAGACGTATTTTTATTGTTTTACTGATCTACAGATCAGTAAAACAATAAAAATACGTCTAACACGGGTTTGGATGATAGGAAACCCATTTTTTAAAAGAATAGTGCATAACCTAAGTGACACGGTTGTTAGGCCTAACACGGTGATGTGTGAAAAACCTTTATATTTTTTTTAAGATTATTTGGCTACATATCCTAACTGTCACAGTTGTTAGGCCAAACACGGTGATGTGTAAAAAAACCTTTATATTTATTTAAAGAATACTGCATATCCTAACTGACACGGTTGTTAGGCCTATCACGTAGATGTGTGAAAAAACCTTCAATTTTTTTAAAAGAATACTAAGTATATTAACTGACACGGTTATTAGGCCTAACACGGTGATGTGTAAATAATTTTTTATATTTTTTTAAAGAATACTACATATCCTAACTGATATGATTGTTTGGCCTATGATTGTGATGTGTGAAAAAAAACCTTTATTTTTTTAAGAGTATACAAACCTTAACTGACACGGTTGTCAGGCCTAACATAGTGATGCGTGATAAATCTTTATATTTTTTTAAAGAATACTCCATAAGCTAACTAACATAGTTGTTAGGCCTAACACGGTGATGCATTAAAAGAACCTTTATTTATTTTTTTCAAAAAAGTACTCCATAACCTAACTGACACGGTTGTTGGGCCTAATACTGTTATGCATGGAAAAAACTTTATATTTTTTTAAGAGTACTCCATAACTTAACTAACACGGTGATGCGTGAAAAAACCTTTATATTTTTTTAAAGAGTACTACATATCCTGACACGGTTGTTGGACCTATCACGGTGATGCGTCAAAAAACCTTTATATTTTTTAAAAAAATACTAGGCTACATATCCTGACACGGTTTTTAGGCCTAACATAGTGATGCGTGAAAAATCTTTATATTTTTTTACAGAATACTTCATTAGCAAACTAATATGGTTGTTAGGCCTAACACGGCGAAGCATTAAAAAAACCTTTATTTATTTTTTTAAAAAGAGTACTCCAAACCTAATTGACACGGTTGTTGGATTAAACGGTGATGAGGAAAAAAAACCTTAATTTTTTTAAAGAGTACTCCAAAACTTAACTAACACGGTTGTTGGTCCTAACACGGTAATGCATGATCTTTAATGTATATTATGATTGCGGGCAAAGCCGTGACGGGTAACAGCTAATCATATTATATTTCTGAAAGTTTGTTTTTGTTTATTTGTTTGTTATTCAAATACACTTTAATTACTGGACCAAATGAGATTACATTTGGTGTGAACACGTTTTAGGTATCTGCGATAAACACAATACTATTCCAGTTTAATTGTATAATAATGACTTTTTAATAATACTGTATTTTATTAAAATATGACATGATCCTGTTTTAGCGTATCGAGTAGCAAACATTTATATGTCTTGGCCGAAAACCATAAATCGTATAATATTGTATATAGCAATATATTAAAATGAAATAACCTATTATGATTTTGAAAATCGACTATAAATTTTATTGCTTACATTATAATTGCAGGCAAAGCCGCAACGGGTAACAGCTAGTGTAACTATATACGCGAAATTTAATATGAAAATAATTTTCAAGAGTTTTTCTTTCCTACATGCATCTACATTTTTATAAAAATAATGCACATAATTTTCATAATTGTGTAAAAAGTGTACTGTCACGTATGCAAAAAGAAGTAGTCACTTCTGTCGGCCAGTCCCGCACCGCCTAAATTTTTTTATCTTAAACTGCTTTGAACATTTTATTTCTCCATCGTAATCAGCGTCAAAATCTGAAAAAAATATTTTAAAAAAATTTTCAGAACTCACTAAACTTAAAAAAAACAAACAAGACATTTGTCCGAGTTAATTTTTGTATGATGCACTAATTATCTATGCAAACATTATTTGGGTTTTAAATTGTAAAACAGGATTTTAAAAAAATGTAAAATTTTAAAAATAATAGTAATTATAAATCAGTATTCATGACGTAAACGAAAGGAAACAGCTGCATGCCTCTCTTATTTAGTGGTTATTTCTCGTTGTGCATTCCTGCATACTCTAGAGTATTCTAACTAATGTAACCTATCACCTCTGGCATTATATTACAACACAAGTACTGCCTTACATTTAAATCACATCTTCTGAAAGTAATATATATGGCGTAAGCGTGACTGTCTACTTTGATTCGAAATATTTTGTAATTTCAAAGTAACACTTTAGAATTCATGGTATGTAGCACTGGAACGTGAGATAACTGTGATTATGGTAAAACTGAATGGAGCCGCTTCTCTCTGATTTGTGTCCGAAATTTTAACGGCTAATAATTATCATTATTAACAAATCTTAACATAAATTAAATTGTGCAAACATACCTTCTACTTTACAATTAAATAACTTTACAATTAAATTATTTTACAATTAAATTACTTTACAATTAAATAACTTTACAATTAAATTACTTTACAATTAAATTACTTTACAATCAAATTACTTTAAAATTAAATTACTTTACAATTAAATTACTTTACAATTAAATAACTTTACAATTAAAGTACTTTACAATTAAATTACTTCACAATTAAATTACTTTACAATTAAATTACTTTACAATCAAATTACTTTACAATTAAATTACTTTACAATTAAATTACTTAAATATAGGTTTTAATTAGGTTAATTACTCATTACTACTGAAAACTACTGAAAAAAAAAAAACCGACATAATTTCTCAAAATCGGTTAATCAGATTTTGCTCAAATATTAAGCACATATTCTGATTTATAATTCATGATAATATAACAAACTTAAAATAACGTATGTATTTGTTGTTATTGTTATATATAAATTTTGTAATGTGTATCTAGAAATCATAATAGGCTCCCATTTCAAGGTCATACATCTGGATCTTACCATTATATCTGCTCCAATAGCTCATTGGACAATGAAAATGAGGCCGGCATGGTGCTAAAAAGACTGTCAATTTGCTGCTTGTCCAAACATGCGCACTTCAAAACTGACCTTATTTTGTTATTGTTAAAAAAATGGTAGTCGACAGCGGTGGCAAATGGGTGATTTAATTAGGGTTGCTATGTAGAATTTACAGTAATAAAACAAATCCTTTCCTACCGACTAACCAATGTATTTTATACTTACGTTATTCTACAAGCAACAAATTTGACAGAATATTACAAAACGTGTTATTTAATATTCACTTATTAAAGTGAATATTATGTGTTATGTACATAAAGATATTATATTATATTTAAAGATAAGCTATTTTGATTTTAAAGTAAAATTCTGAGTCTGTTAGTAGCTTTGACAATGCTCTAATAAGCGAAACCTTGGTTGGCAAGACAGTTAAAAATGTTGTGAAAATATACAAATTAATTTATTTATTTACATATTTTTATTCAATATTATTTAATCATTTATTTTGTTTAAATTAATGGTATTAATAAAGTTGAATAATAAATATGTAAACAAATTAATTAATTTGTATACTTTCACATTTTTGACATTTGATATTTATTAAATGTAAAAAAGTAAGTTATTAGAAGGCTTTGAATTCACAATCCTTAGTTTCATAAGCACAAATCATAGCACTGAGCTACAAATGCACTAAAAACTACCAGCTTACTAATAGACTGAATTCACTTCAGGAATACTAATAATATGTATACAGCAATGTGTAAAGGACGACTTTTTACGTGTTTTTTCAACGGGATATCGCACTATTTTTTCCCTCGTACAAAAAGTGCTAGACCTGATTGAAAGTACAAAGTAACTAAAAATGAAAATAAGTTTTTGAAAAGATAAAATATGAAAGTTTTTTCTAGTAGAAATAAGAATATTGTCTTAATAATTTACAATATTAAACATTTAATTTAAAGAACGTTAGCATAAAATAGACCATTTTAAAAACACAGTTGGATTTATTTATTATATGAATATTTTTCAATCTCGAAACATGCTTTTTTGTTTTTGTCACTAAAGGTTGTCGATTAGTAATGTTAATTTGAAAAACATTAAAAGAGCCAACGGAAATTAAAAAAAAAAGGAAAAAAATGCTTAGTTAGCTTTGTTACGTAACAATTACACTGTAAAGTTTATGAAGCATTAATGGTTTTTAAGGTTAAAAGAAATAAAAAAATGAAATACAAAAGCACCCTAGTAACTACGAAGCACTGGGGCACGGAGTTTTCCACGTTTACAATTTCCGAACGTTAAACAGTCTATGTTTGATTACAGAGAGACTGACTTCCGATTGCAAACAAAACAAATTAGAAAAATAAACGACAAGAAAATATTTTGTTTGAAGATATAATAAAAAGTCAATATTAGTGTTCGTTCTATAAATGTGTGTACTTTATTACCAAAGTAAGAGTTACTGAAAATACATTTTATTATATATTATTTGTATGCAGACATACATTTCTAAACATTTCGTTTCAAAAATTAAGAGAAGCATTATGTATGCTTATGTTTATTTATTTTAATGATAATGCAATTTTTTCACATATCACAAACACTGGAATTTTTCAAATATATATATAGGTGTTTAAAAAGATAGCTAAACAAATA